>NW_004624797.1:14286264-14305752 GCF_000247695.1 Heterocephalus glaber
TTAAAGATGTAAGCAGGGGAGAGGGGAGGGAGAGGAGAGAGAGAGAGAGAGAGAGAGAGATGTCAGGAAAGTTAGAAAGGAGATGATTAAAGAAGAAGAGGAGGACCTGGGGCAAGGGGAGGGAAAGGGAGCAATGGATGATGTGAAAGCAATCAAAGTGTTATATGTATATACAAATGTACCAAACTGAAAGCCACTATTGGATAACTAATATACACTAATAAAATATAAAATGATAATAAAGATTGTGTAACAGAGGGCTCTAACCTATTCCTGGGGCCTGGCAAGGCCTTGCTAAGGAAGAGACATTTCCACATCAGTCATCGGACTCCGAGTTGGAGCTGCAGAAAGGGACGATTGTACGTGTGCATCAGTGGAACGGCCAAGGCCAGGGGTACTGAGCTGGCACCCAGACGGGTACAGCCCTCTCCCTGCATTGCAGCTTTACCTTCCCCTCGTCCCTGCTACTCTCTTCCTTCTGCTATTAGCAGCCGCCGCCATTTTCCTTCATCTGAGTCCAGGTCAGTGGAGCTCTATCTTTCATTTTTAAACATGAGTCAAGGGGCAGGAATCTCACTGCATACAAATCCTGTCATCTTGGGAATGTGAGAGTGGCTTGTAGATGTGGGCTGATAACGATAATATTTTAGAAACCTAGCCTTAGAGATCGCTACTTCTCCTACACCGACATAAAATTGAAATCGTCCGGGTTGCTTCATTTTGCCAAACTGTCTTTTGAATCCTCAGGAGTTGAATGTAGAGTGTTTGGAATGGTGGGAAAGCCAGGGGCGGAGGTCTATGTGCAAATAATTTTGTCACTCAGAATGATATCCTTCAGGTCCATTCAATTTGTTCTTCATTCCTTTTTATTGTACCACGGTTTGTTTGACTGATCACCGAACAAATGACATTTTTGTTGTTTCAGATTTTTTTCTGTTAAAAATAAAGCTGCTGTAAACATTTGTGTACAAGATTTTGTGTGGACATAGTTTTCATTTCTCTGGGATAAATGCCCAGGAGTGTGATTACTAGGTTCTATGGTAATTGCATGTTTAGTTTTGTGAGAAACTGCCAAACTGTTTTCTAGAGTGTTTTTGTAGCATTTCGCATTCCAAGGAGCAGTGTCTGAATGATCCGGTTTCTCAACATTCTCCTCAGCATTTGATATTGTGACTGTTTTTCAAATTTCAGTTGCTCTTACAGGTATATACTAATATTTCATTGTTGTCTTAATTTGCATTTCCCTTATACTTAATGCTGGTGAACATTTTCTTGACTTTACCAACCATATTTCCTCTTTGGTAAAATGTATTTTCATGTCCTTTGCCCATTTTCTAATTGGATTTTTTCATTGTTGATTTTTTAAAAAAAGTTCTTCATATATTTTAAATATGAGTCAGTAGTCAGATGTGTGGTTTGCAAATATTTTCTCCTATCCCATAGCTTTTCTTTTCATCTTTGAATAGGGTCTTTCACACAGCAAAAGTTTTACATTTTTGATCAGGTCCGATTTATTGATTGTTTTCCTTTTGTGAACTGTGCTTTTGGTATAAAGTCTAAAAGCTTTTTGCCTAAGCCCTAGATCCTGAAGACATTTTCCCTTTTATTTTTTCAAGTGCTATAGTTTTTACATTTTTGTCCACTGTATATTTTCAGTTAAAGGTCAAGGTTTGTGATGGTCAATTTTATTTATGAAGTTGGCTAGGCCCTGGTACAGAGATATGTGGTGAAACAAGTATGGATGTTGCTGTGAAGGTGATTTAAAAATGAGATTAACATTTGAACTGGTAAATCTGGAGTGGAAAATATTACCTTTTGTAATGTGGGTGGGCCTTATCCAATCAGTTGAAGGCCTCAAGAAAGAGACCGACATCCCCCAAGGTATACGAATTCTGCCAGCAGATTGCCTTCAAGCTCAAGCTGCAACATTAACTCTTCTCCCTGGGGCTACATTCTACTGGGATACAGTTTTGAACTTGTCAGCTTTCAAAATCCCTTGAGCCAATTCCTTAAATCTTAATCTCTCTTCTTTTTCTTCTTCCTGGTTCTTCTTCCTTCTTCTTTTCCCTTCCTTCTCTCTTCTCCTTCTTTTTCTTTTCTCTGTCTCTCTTTTTGTGTCTCTTTCTGTCTCTTTTTCTGTCTTTCAACTTTCTCCCTTCCCTCCTTCAAGACACACACACACACACACACACACACACACACACACACTATTGATCCTATTTCTCTGAAGAACCTTGGCTACTACAAGAAACTTTTTAGCCCATGGATGTGTAATTTTGCCATCACCATTTGGTTAAAGAGCTATCTTTCCTCCCTTGAGTTGCATTGGTACCTTTAAAAAAATCAGTTGGCCATATTTATGTGGGGTATACTATGGGATCTTGCTGTTCTATTGATCTATGTGCCCTCTCTCTGCCAACACCATATAGTCTTGATTACTGTAGATGTAGATATTCTGCTTTTTCAAAATTGTTTTAGCTACTCTAATTCTTTTGCCTTTTTGTGTAAATTTTAGATAAAACTAGCCAGGAACTGGGGCTCATGCCTGTAATTCCAGCACTCTGAGATGCTGAGGCAGGAGGTTTGAAAGTTAGAGCCCAGCCAGGGCAAATTAGTGAGACCCTGTCTCAATATAAAAATGCTTCTTCTTCTCCTCTCCTGCAAGTGAGGACACAGCAAGAAGGCTGCCATCTACAATCCGGGAAGAGAACCCTCAATAGGAACCCACCATGGTGACCTTGACCTTGGGCTTGTAGCCTTCAGAATGGAGTGAAAACCCACTTCTGTTGGTGAAGGCACCTAGTCTCTGGTATTGTCCAGGACCTTACCCTTCACATATTCAACTATTCTTCATCTATACATTGAGCACAGGTGATCTGCAAGGTGTTTTACTAGGTGCTAGAAGCACAGAAATAATAAGAATAAAAACTAAGCCCTTATCCTCAGACTGACGGGAAAGAAGTAGCCATGGAAAACCTAGACAAGTTGTGAGTGAGGGAACAGCAGTTGCAGAGGCACTGAAGTTGATTCTTCCTAGGGATTATTGATAAGATCTTTGCTTAAATGCTTTTTGGAGGATATCAGTCAAGAGGATTGCAAGCTTGAGTCCTCCTTAGGCAACTTAGCAAGACTCTGTCACAAAACAAACAAACAAACAAACAAACAAACATACAAATAAAAGGCCCGGAACATAGCTCTGGGTTCAATCTCCAGTACCGAACAAAACAAAACAAAACAGTGAAGGTAAAATTTAAAACTACAAAAATCTTGCCTAGATTTTGAATGTTGATAGGAATTATGTCAAACCTGTATATTAGTCTGAAGAGAGCTGACATTTTTACTATGTTGAGTGTTCAAATTCACAATTTCATCCATCAGCATTTTATAGTTTTCAGCATATAAATCTTATGCATGTTTTATTAGATTTATATGTAGGGTATTTTCTTGAGCAATAATAAATGTTATATTTTAAATTTTGGTGTCTATGTATTCATTGCTAATATACAGAAATACATTTGATGTGTAAATGCTTATCTTGTATACTATGATCTTGCTGAACTTATTATTAGTTCTAGAAGCTTTAAAAGTAGTTTCCTTAGAATTTCTATATAGAGCAGCATGTTATCTGAAAATAGGAAAAGTTTTGTTTCATTCTTTTTCATCTGTATACCTTTTATTTATTTTTCTGTCTTTAGTGTACTGGCCACAACTTCCAGCACAATGATGAATAAAAAAGCAGTGAAAATGGATATTCTTTCCTTCCTGATCTTAGGGTGAAAGCATTCAGATTTCTGCCATTAAGTATAATGTTAGCTGGAGGGTTTTTGGTAGACGCCCTCTATCAAATTGAAGATGATTCTCTTTATTTCCTGTCTGCTGAGAGATTTTATCATGAATTGATGTTGAATTTTGTCAAATGCTTTTTATGCATCAAATAATATGATCATGTGATTTTTCTTTGTTAGCCTGTTAATACAGTGGTTTACACTGATGGGTTTATGAATACTGAACCAGACTTGTAGACCTGGAATAAATGTCACTTGTCATGGTTTGTAATACCTTTGTATTGTTGAATTCTATTTGTTAATATATTATTGTGAATTTTGCATCTATAATTATAAATAATATTGGTCTGCAGCTTTCTACTACTGTATTTTTCTGATTTTGGTACCAAGGTAATATTAGCCTTGTAAAATGTATTGGGAAATATTCTCTGTACTTCTGTTTTATGGAAGAGCTTGTATAGATATGCCAAACTTTAAAAAAAAAAAAATTTGGTAGAATTCTCTGGTGATTTCTGTTTGGAGAGTCTTAAAGTTACAAATTTAATTTCCTTAGCATATATAGAGCTACTAACTATATTTATACCGGGTCAGGTGTAGAGTTTGTGTTTTCTAAGGAATTGGTCCATTTCACATAAGTTGTTAATTTTTTGTATATAGAGATACAAACTTTTTGGTGCCTGCAGGATCTGTGGGCTACTACTGTTTTTTCCGCTGATACTGATAATTGTTTCTGCTTCTTCTTTTTGGTCAGTCTTGCCAAAGTTCTGTCAATTTTATTGCTCTTTTACAAAGACACAACTTTTTATTTCATTAATTTTCTCTATTGTTTTCCTCTTTACGATTCCATTATTTTTGTTCTTTATTATTTTCTGTTTCCTGTGTGTTCATTTTTCTCTTCTTTTCTAGGTTCTTCAGGTTAGTGTTTCCTGGTTTGAGACCTTTTTTCTTTCCTAAAGTATGATTTAGTGATAAGAATTTCTCTCTCAGTTCAGCTTTTGCTGTGTTCCATAAATTTTGAAATATGGTATTTAATTTTCAATTAAATTCAAAGAATTTAAAAAATTTTTCCCAAGACTTCCTTTTTGACCCATAGATTATATAGAAGTATGTTGTTTAGTTTCTAAGTGTTTAGATATTTCCCTATTACCTTTTTGTGATCAATTTCTAATTTGACTCCATTATGATAAAAAAAGAAGGATGTATAGTTTTAGTTCTTCTGAATTTGTTGGGGTTTATTTTATGGTTCAAGATGTGGTCTATCTTGGGGTATGTTTCATGGGTACATGGAAGAACTGTGTCTTCTGCTGATTCTATAAATGCTAATTAGATCCTGTCAGTTGATGGCATTATTGAGATCTATATCTTTCTGATTTTTGGTCTAGTTGATTTCTCAACCTTTGAGAGAGGAGTGTTGAAATCTGCAACTTACAATTGTAGATTTTTCATTTATTCTTTCAGTTCTTTGTTTTTGTATCACATATTTTGCTCCAAACAGCTCTGTTGTTTGGTGCATACACATTTAGGGTTGCTTTGTCTTCTTGGTGGATTGATTCTTTTATCATTATAAAATATTCCTATCTATAGTTATTTTCCTTTTTGATGTTCATTTTATATTAATATGGACACTGTTGCTCTCTTGTTATTAGTGTTTGCATTATATATATATTTTTTTCCATTCTTTTTTTTTCAAAATTTCTATAGCATAGAGTGAAGTTTTTCAAGTCCTAAAAGAAAAAAACTTCCAACCCAGATGGAGAAATGATAGTTTTACAACAAACAACACCTTAAGAAATTAATGACTGCCAAAATTTCTCAACGTATCTTAGAAAAAGACATGAAAGACAATGATGCCAAAAAGCCTAATAAAATGAATACATCAGGCAAGGTGAGCACTTAAATAGAAGGGAAAAAAAGGAAATTAGCAAGAGGAACATAATACAATGACTGGAATAAGTTGATAACTTTCAGCAATAACTGTCAAGGTGAATGGTCTTAATTCCTCTTAATCAAAAGATATATTTTGGTAGAATGGATCAAGAAACAAAACCAGCAATATGCTGTAAACAGAAGAAAAACATTTAATCCAAAAGGAATTCATAGATTAAGAATCAAAGGATAGAAAACAATATTATATGCAATGGGAACCTGAAAACAAGCAAGGGTATCTATTCTATTTTCAGACAAAGTAGACTGCCAGCCAAAACTAATCAGAAGAAACAAAGAAGGTCACTCCATCTTGGTTAAGGGAACATATCAACAGGAAGAGATAGTAATTATAAACATATATGCACCAAACACTGCCACAAAAGCATAATACAAATACTACTGTACATAAACAATCATATAAACACAAACACAATTATAGTGGGGGACCTCAATAACCCACTGTTCCAAATAGATCAACTTGACCAAAAAATTCAGCAAAGAAGTAACAGAGTTGAACCAAACCTTCAAAAAAGTGGATTTAACATTTGTTTAATGGATTTAACATTTGTCTACAGTGTTCCACCCATCTTCTTAGCACCACATGGGACTTTCTCCAAATTAGAACACATGCTAGCCCATTAAGCATATTTAAACAAATTCAAAGGAACCAAAATTATCCCATGCATATTATCAGATCATAGTATAATGAAACTAGAAATCAATGGGAAAAGAAATCACAGAAAATATGCAATCATATGGAAATTAAACAATACCCTCTTGAATAATCAATGGGTCCAGAAGAAATGAAGAAAGAAATTAAACAATTCCTAGACTAAAACAATAATGACACTAAAACATACTAGAACTCATGGGACAAAATGAAAACAGTCCTAACAGAGAAGTTATAGCTGTGAATCCCCAAATCACAAAAACAGAGCAAGCCCAAATAAATAACCTAACGATGCACCTCAAGGTCCTAGAAAAACAAGAATACTCCAAATTTAAAGCTAGTACAAGGAAGGAAACTATAAAGTTCAGAGCAGGAATTAATGAAATTGAGACTAAATATATAAAGATTCAATGAATCAAAAAGCTGGTTCTTTGAATGAATAAACAAAATGATAAACCTTTAACTAATCTTACCAAAAAAGAAAGAAAAGCCTCAAATAAATGCAATTAGAAACAAAAAGGTTGAAATTACAATGACACCACCGAAATTCAGAAGATTTTAGTTATTACTTTGAGAACTTGTACTCTAATAAATTGGAAAATTCAGAAGAAATGAATAAATCCCTAGATACATATGAACTACCAAATGTGAGCCAAGAACATATAAAAACCCTGAACAATATAATAACAGGCAGAGAAATTGAAGTAGAAAAAAAAAAACTACCATTAAGAAAAGCCCAGGAAAAAGCCTTTGATAAAAATCTAACATCCATTTACGATAAACATTCTGAAAAATATAGGTACAGAAGGACCCTATCTCATGCTGATAAAAGTCATTTTGACAAACCAATGGCCAACATCATATTAAATTGGGAAAAGCTGAAAGCTTTCTCTCTAAAATCAGGAACAAGACAAGGTTGTCTACTATTGCCACTACTGTTCAACAAAATACTGAAACATTAACCAGAGCAATCAGGCAAAAAAAAAAAAAAGAAAAAAGAAATAGAAAGGATATGTATAGGAAAGGAAGAAGTCAAATTATTATTATTTGCAGAAAATATGACAACCCAAAAAATTCCACCAAAAGACTTCTAGAATTAATAACCAAATCCAGTAGTTTAGCAGGATACAGAATCAACACACAAAAATTAAGAGCATTCTTGTATGCTAGTGATAAAATCACTGAAAAGAAATTAGGAAAACACTACCATTCATAATAGCATCAAGAAAAATTAAATACTTTGAACTTAGCCTCACCAAGGGAGTGAAAGATTTCTACCATGAAAACTACAGTACCCTGAAAAAGGAAATTAACATGTTCACCATGGGGCTGTAATTCATATGTCTTGCTCCCAAGTGACTTGAACCACATGCATGACAGTTGCATTGGATGGCTTTTTATTAATTTTATTAGTAAAAAGACCAATAAAAGAAATTAGATCCCTTTGCACCACTAGTAATACATTTCCTGATGGGAAAGTCATGTATGTACCACCTGTTGTTTGAGCCAGTTGGAACATGTTAAAGAGGACATCAGAAAATAGAAAGATGCCGCCTGCTTCTGGATAGGCAGAACCGATATTGTTAAAATGCCCATACTTCCAAAACTGATATGGATTTAATACAATCACAATAAAAATACTAACAGCATTTCTTATAGAACCAGAGAAAGAAATCCTAAAATTCATATAGAAGAGGCTCAGAGTAGCAAAAGCAATCTTGGGAAGAAGAAAAAAGAAAAAGGCACCACAATCCAGGACTTCAAGTTATACTAAAAGGCTACAGTGATAAAAACAGCATGGTATTGGCAAAAAACAGACATGTGGGACAATGGAACCAAATAGAGGGTGCAGAAACAACTCCAGGCACATTCAGCTATCTAATCTTTGACCAAAGGGCTCAAAAACATATACTGGAAGAAGGATAGCCTCTTTAACAAAATGGTGCTGGGAAAACTGACTATCCACATGCAAAAGATTGAATCTAGACCCATATCTCTCACCATGTACTAAATTAACATCAAAATGGATAAAGGATCCACATCTTAAAACAGAAACACTTAATCTGCTGGAAGATAAATTATGTCAAACTCTTCAGGACCTAGGCATGGCCAAGGATTTTCTGAATAGAACTCCAATTGCACAAGAAATCAAGAATCAACAAATGGTATCATATGAAATTCAAAAGTTTCTGCACAGCAAAGGAAATAATGAACGGTGAAGTGACAACCTACAGAACAGGGAGAATCTTTTCTAGCCACTCCTCAGAAGAATAATATTTAAAATATATAAAGAACTCTTAATATTAGACCCCACAAAATAAAAGACTAAATCCAAAAATGGGCAACTGAAATGAGTAGAGACTTCTCAGAACAAGTACAAATGGCCAATAAATACATGAAAAAATGTTCATTTCTCTGGTCTTTGGAGAAATGCAAATTAAAACTGCTGAGATTCTATCTTACTCAGAACAAATGCCTATCAAGAAGTCAAATAATAACAAATGCTGGAGAGGCGTGGGGAAAAGGAATCCTTCTACATTGTTGGTGGGGTTGTAAACTAGTACAACCACTATGGAATTCACTATGGAGATCCCTCAAAAAACTAAAACTAAAAATTCTACTTGACTCAGATATTCCTCTTCTATGTATCTTCCCCAAAGGGTTAAAGACATCATACATGTGACCCATGATTATAGCAGCACAATTTATAATAGCTAAATCTTGGAAGCAGCCTATATATCCATCAGTAGATGAATGGATAAAGAAAATGTTGGTCATTCGAGAGATGCAAATGAAAACAACGCTGAGATTCCACTTCACTCCAGAAAGAATGGGTGCTATCATGAAATCAACCAATAACAAATGCTGGCAGGCCTTGGGGAAAGAGGAACCCTGCTCCACTGCTGGTGGGAGTGTAGACTGGTGCAACCACTGTGGAAATCAGTATGGAGATACCTCAAAGAACTAGGACTGGAAGTCCCATTTGACCCCCGCTATTCCACTGCTGAGGATCTTCCCAAAAGAATTAAAAGAATCATACCACAGTGATATATGTGCACCCATGTTCATAGCAGCACAGTTTGTGATAGCTAAAACTTGGAAACAGCCCAAATGCCCACCAACTGGAGACTGGATAAAGAAAATGTGGTTTTTTAATAAAATGGAGTACTACTCAGCCATAAAAAATAAGAAATTAGAAACATTTATAGCTAAATGGATGCACATTGAGGCAATAGTCTTAAGTGAAATAAATAGGACACACATGTATAAATACCGAAGAGTTTCTCTGGTGTGAGAAACTGAAAGTGTATGTAAGGACTAAAATGTATAATAGGTAATGTGAAATAGGAAGAAAAGGGGCAAAGGGGAAGGAAGTGGGAGGGGTAGGGGAAAGGATAGAAGGCAATGGAGTTAGCATGAGAAAGTGGAAAAATAGGAACAAAATCTTTGTAAATAGGGAGGAATGGAGGGGTTGAAGGGAGGGCTGGGCAAGGGTGAAAAACAAGAACCAAGAGAGCTTATGTAAAGGTGCAAATGTCCAATGATGAATGTCATTATATTGTATACCTAAAATGTACCAATGATTAGAATGAATAATCGATAATGCAAACTAGGAAGAAAAGGTCCAAAGGGGTAGGGGTAGTGGGAGGGGCAGGGGAAAGGAAAGAAGGGAAAGGAAATATGCTGAGAAATGGAAAAAATGGAAATAAAGTCTTTGTAAATAGGGAAGGGTGGAGGGCATGAACGGAGGGCTAGGAATGGGGAAAAAATAAGAACCAAGATGCATTATGTAAAGGTACAATTCCCAATGAGAAATGTAATTGTGTTGTATACCTACAATGTACCAATAAAATAGTTTAATTAAAAAAAGAAAATGTGGCATTTATACACAATGGAGTACTACTCTGCCATAAGAAGGATAAATTTGAGTCATTTATACAAAATTTGATGTACCTTGAGACCATGATTTTTTTGGTACTGGGGATCGAACTCGGGACCTTGTGCTTGCAAGGAAGGCAGCAAAACCACTGAGCTAAATCCCCGGCCCTTGAGACCATAATTTTAAGTGAAATAAATCATGCACAAGCTTAAATATCGCATGGTTTCTCTTACATAAGAAACCCCAAATATAAATAAAAGGCAAAATAAAAGATAAGAAGAATTAGAGGATAGATCTTTTGCATAAAGGAAAGTGAACAAGAGATGGGGGGGAAATGAGGAGAGAAGAGGATGAAAAGAATTTAAACATATTATATACATGTATCAACTCCCTATGAGGATTGGAATCATTAGCTACTGCAAACATGTACCAATAAAAAATAAAATATATTAAAAGAAACACTGAGGATGTAGGCTCTGGGTTCAATTCCCAGTACAGGGGAAAAAAACATTGTGTTGTGTTGTCTTGTCAGTAGGGTAAGACCTTGAAGTATTTTTTAAAGGTGAATTGACAGGATCATGGACTGTGGGGAGAAGGTAGAGAGAATAAAAAGCAAACAGACTCAGGTTTATATCCTGGGTAAAAGGAAACAAGCAGAAGGTCATGAGGTTTGATTTTGAACCTGAATAGCTTGAGCTGTTAGCAAAACATTCAAACACGAGTACACAGTAAGTATTTAGACTATCCAGAGCTGAGGGACAGATTATATTGGAAAAATCCATCTTTTTACCTGAGAGTTTACAGACCATCTAAGACCTACTCCTAACTTTTTAGCCAACAAACCTTGTGATTTAAAGCAGTACACAACCTCTCACTAGGCTTTAGTTTCATCATCTGTAAAATGTGTGCATTGGCACATAGTGTTTTTTTTTTTTAACTAACATTTGAATCAGCACAGTAGCAGGTATTTGGAAGGATCCTAATATTTGTTGGAATATTTTCCTTGCAGGTCTAAAGGTCTAAAGCTTGCAATTTCTCTGAAATAGGGTTCTTAATGAATCTACTTTGGTGGCTGGCTTTTTACTTAGTAGTTTTCTTTTTTCCAGCAGAGCCTACCACTTTATATTATGTGAAGCTAAGAAGGCAGGAGAGGGAGAGTTACATATTGTATCTCAATCTTTCCAGACTTCCTAAGGTTTTTTTTCCCCCTCTTTTCAACCTTTGCAATTTTCAGGCTCTGCTCCGCTCTGGGAAGTGTAACGGGTGGGTAGCCATTAGTACACAGGAAGGGAGGGCTTTGTGGTATCTCAAAGCCATTGGCTCTTATTTATTTTCAGCTTGCTCAACATTTGTTCCACAGATCTGGACAGTTTTAAAAAGGATGGGGGATAGAGAAGGAAGGATGAAAATTAACTGGACACAGAGAAAAGGATAAACACGTTTGCTTTTCAGTATCAAACTGGGGCTCAGAATACTTAGGGCTGAAAAGACTTTCAGGCTTTATTTTTGTCTTCCTGAAACTGAACACTGCTGTGACTGTCCACATGGCATCTGAGGAATTTTTTTTTTTTTTTACTTCGGTTGGGAAAAGAATTCTACATCTTGTTAGTAGGATTTTATAAATGTGTGTACTCCATTTATCCTAAATATTAGTTATTTCTTTCAAATTAAAAAGATTTTTTTTAGACTTTAAAGTAGGATAAACTCATTACAAAAATAAGAAATTGAAAGTCACTCGTCAACCCGTGATGTAGAGACAACTTTGTTAATATCTCTATTTTCTTCTTCCTGTGTTCTGCACACACACACACACACACACACACACACACACACACACCACAGGATCATGCTGAATGTTCATTTGTATCCCCTCTCCTCCTTCACATGGCTTATGCTGTTATTTCCTTATGTCATTAAATATTCTTCTAAATACGATTTCAAATAATGATATAGCACTGCATAGCATTTATATGGACAACTTTAGATGTTTCTACTTTTTCCTCTATTTTAAATTATATTACAGTGAATTTACTTGTTTTTTGAGAATCTATTATTATTTTAAATTTTTAATTAAAATAGTATATTTATGGGATACAGTGTGATAATTTGATACGTGTATACAATGTGTAATGATTAAATAAGAATTGTTAGCATTTTCATCTTGTTAAACATTAAAAAGTGATAAATTCAGGGGCCTGGAATTTAGCTCAGTGGTGCTGTGCCTGCCTGGCAAGCACAAGGTCCCGAGTTCAATTCCCGGCACCAGAAAAAAAAAAAGGATAAATTCCTTTGAAAGAGAATCACTGAGTGAAAGTGTAAGAGCATTGCTAAGGTTCTGGCACATTTTTCCAAGTTACCTTATGGGAGGAGTTGCAACAATTCGCCTTCCCATTAGTATTTGAGAAAGCCTGACTCACTGCATCAATATAGAATAGTTCACCATCATATATACCACATATACATGACACTATTTTGTACCATTTTAATTCAAATGACATTTCCTGAGCAGCTACTATATGTAGGGTACTGTGCTAGGTATTGGACTCATCCCTGTTATGCCAGGTGCTTGACAGATAAAGACATGTAAAGATAATAACAAACGTGAATAAATCTTCAAGCCCAGGGCTGACAGCATTCAGCCTTTAAATGGCTACTCATTGAAAGAAGACATCATGCATGCTTGCTAATTAGAAAAATAATTTAGATTTTTGTAAGAACTTTAAAAAAAGAATCCATTAATGTGAATCTTGCAAAAAAGCAGATTCAGTTGTAATTATTCACACCATATTTCCTGGTGTAATTTAGGAGTGGAGAGAAATACTAGAAATCTACATCTTTCAAAAGAAAGAAAAAAGCATCCCAGTTGGTGAAAGGATAATTTCTGCTTTTGTCAGTTTCTTTTAGAAAATTAACCTGTTGGTTATCAGAGAAGAGGGACACAGAACACACAGAAAACTAACCTCCTTCTGGCAGCTGGGGATAATTTGTCAGTCTCCTTTGAAATGTGGCTTTGTGTTCAATAGTGCAGGCAGCTGGAACAGAAAAAGCATGACAGACAAAAGCTGAAATCCACACGAAAAAAAGTCTTTTTCCCAAAAATTACTGCCTGAGTTAGCAACGGTCAGAACAGAAACTACACGGGTATCTTCCCAGCAACAAGTACGCCTGCTACTAGAGAAGGCTCCCTATCCTACAGGAGGCATTATAATGGCTGGAGCCCTGAATAGAGGTGCTGGATGGTACTTAAACAAACCTTCTCACTCCCATGAGAAATTACACCCACAAATCCATCTAAAACTGACAAAAAAGCTAGTGTTATGTTTTGAAATCAGTGAAAAGCATTTATTATATTGAAAAGGAAGACCTATTTAATATATGGTGGATGATGGTGAAAGAAATAAAGGCTTAATGATATGATTTCAAGTTAAAAAGTAACCAATGAAATCACTAAAATACTATTGGACTGGAAATAGCCCAAACATCTTTTAAGTAGTGAATGGATAAAGTGTGGTACATCCATGCAATGGAATACTACTCAGCAATACAAAAGAATGAACTACTGATACATGAATCTCAAAAGGCTTATACTGAGTGAGAAAAACACGATCTTAAAAGCTTGTATACTATATGATACCATTTCTATAACATTTTGGAGAAGGCAAAATTGTAGGAACATAAAACCAATCAGTGGCTGTCCAGTTGAGAGTAAGGGAGAGAGGAGTGATTACCTTGGAACTGTTCTATATAGTGATTGTCATAGTAGTTACATGACTACAATTTGTCTACACTTATAGACTGTACATGTAAAAAGTAAATTTTACTATATGCTATATTAACAAATGAATAAAAAATCTCCTATAAGTAATACTGTCAAACATGGGGAGGTGGAGGAAAGGGAGAATTTGTGAGTAACGTTAAGTAAGCTAAATCTTCAGTTTTATAGTAGAAAGTTGATAGATAAGGTCCAAATTGGATAAATCAAGAAATAGGAGCAGAAACATTATTTAGAGACACAAAAGTAACCATCAGATGAATTGAAAACAAAATCTGTCAAGTGCCTTTGTGGAGTGAGACTGGGAGTGGGGCAAGGTGGGGCAGAGAACTGTTGTTTAGCACAAGCTCTTCTATATTATTTGATATTTTAATGCAATAGTTGAGCAAATCCCTTTTCCTCACTGAGCCTTGGTTTCTTCACTTGTATGATGAAGGGCTTAGTGTAGATGATCTTTAAGATCTCTTTCAGGCTAAAGACAATTGCAAAATTAGATTATTTGCATATCCACAATGATTCTTTGTTGAATGCTAAGAAACCAACCTTTTTATTTTTTAAAGCTGGAAGGAAATAAATCATCAAATTTTATAGTTTTTTTTTAACAGCAGAAGAATCAAGACACAGATTAGTTGAAGGATTTACTTGGAATGACAATTAATTGCCAACAGAGCCAGGTCTGGGGCTCACGCCTCTTCATTGAAACATCATTGAACCATGCAGCTTCTGCAAGGCCTAGTGGAATTGTTTCCTAGCACGAGGACTGACAAAAATGCCCTGGGATGATGCCAGGGTTGTAATTCAAATGCCAGCATAGCTTCATTGGCCTAGGAGATGATTCCGAAGTTTGGATGTGGTCCCTGATGTAAGCATGTATGATTCAATGCCATAGGCATCCTGAAATTGGCCAAGGCTACGCTAAAGTCCAATTTGGGGGCTTCGTTTCCTAATACTTGTCCAATAAGCTGCCTCTGGCAGGTACAACTAGCTTACTGACTTCTTTGTAACAGGAATCACTTCACTAAAAAATAATCATCATTCTCATTCCGATTAAAAATAATGGCCTTGGGCTGGGGATTTAGCTCAGTGGTTCCACTGCCTGCCTCACAAGCACAAGGTCCCGAGTTCGGTCCCCCATACAAAAAAAAAAAAAGGCCTTGGGCTGAGGATTTACCTCAGTGGCATCTCGCCTCTCTTGGAAATGCAAAGTCCTGAGTTCGATCCTCAGTAACACCCCCCCCCCCAAAAAAAAACCAAGGCCAAAAAATAATGGCCTTATCCATTTCTCCTCATCTGTCCTTTATCTCTATGAGCTCAAAGATCAAGCCATATTTCACTAAAAGCCATCAAGTAGGACAGCAGATATACTCCTTTAGAAACTTATCAGCCATGGTTAAATTTAAAAAGTTGTCTTGGTATGGTTTCGCAATCCTAGGAAGAGATTTGAAGCAGACTCCCAACTTTGACCACACCATCTTCCCAGAGGCAGGCTGAAAGCATGTGCCTTCTGCCAAGCACACCCCACCTCCTAGAGCCTACAGGCTCACTTACCCCTTCACACAACGTCTGAGGCTTACAGAATAAGGACACCATTATGCCAACCTACCATTCTGCCTCAGTGGAAACAACACTGACTTTTATAAGTTCCCAGCTAGCTTCAAAGGCTGTTGCTATCTGTCTGGACTTCAAGGGTAGCTTCCTTGGGAAAGTGCTCACCATGTCTTTCTAGTTCTAGAATCTTCTTTAGCTGATAATGCATTAGAGCAGGAATTTTCAGGCAGGCCTCCTATTGGTGCTTTGTCTACTTTAGCAGCAAGACTGTATGTTTTCAAAGGTCCACAGAAAACATTTGCTTGCAAACTTCTGTGCTTGCCCTCTATCAGTGCTTCCACTCAAGCCTGGCCTTCTGCCTAGTTCTGAAGGCTGCCTTACATACTGCCTGTCCTTTACTTCACAACAGGTGGCCCGGGGATCTCAAGAACTTAGCCTCAGCTGCCAGCATAGGGAAAGAGAGGTCCCTGTAGTTGAGCCTGTGACAAGGACAGCGTTTGTTCCCACTCTGGTATTCTCAATGTCAACAGCAGTGACAGGCTCCAGAGGAGATCATGCCCAGTCACTGCCCACTTGGTGAGAACTGCACAAGCCCAGGGATGTCCATACATCTACCTTTGACTCTCCCTACAGTGCTGTGAGGTGACTAGAAACCAGTACTAGTTTTCCCACTTTACAGCAGAGAAGGCAAATGCCTGAAGACTACAGATTTGCTCAAAATAAAGGCGATTATTTTGTTCAGAACAAGAATCAGGACATGTGGGTCAGCACACATTGGTTCCTGTGATTTGCCAATTGTTTATGTGAAACGTGCTGTACACTGGTTTGCTTGTCACTGAGTGACCATGGTGGTGCCACCTAAAGTGATGGATGATGCAGAGGAGGTGCTGTGAGGGGAGAGGTGAGTCACTCAATGCACTGCAGGGGCATGGCAAACAGTGACTGTACCCAAGACCATCTGTCCAAGGGGTCTAGGTGGCATTCCTGACTTCCTTCTACCAACAAAATAGACTGCACCAGGCACTGGGATGACAGATAATTTACACAAACCCTTGTCCTCAAGACACTCATAGTTGGATGAGGGTACCACATTCTCAGTGGTGAGTGGGGGCTGTGATAAACAGATCAGCCTCAGACTTCAGGAGGTTCATGTTTAGTCCTGAACTCACCAATAGAAAACAGCATTTGGTTTTTTTTTTAAACTATAATGATGGCTATGCACTGAATAACTCATTCTGATTCTCTTCCTTGAGAATAAGATTCATTTTGTCGCTAACCTTGCCAAATTGCTTATCATAATGTATAAAAACAAAGCTTCAAGATATAATTAAGTTTTCATATCAGTTGATGTTGAGTTTATCAAAAGGAAGATGATCCTAACTGGCCTTGACTTAATCAAATGAAAACCATTAAAAGCAAGACTGGGTCTGTCCTGAGGAGACAGAGCGTTTCTAGCTGGTCTTGAGGAAGCAAACAGCAAGGTTGGAAAGAGAGGGGCAGCCTCTACAAGCTGAGCACTGCAGTACTATAGTGGTGAGGAACATCAGTTCTTCCAACAACCTGAACAAGGTTGGGAGAGGACTCCAAGCTCCAGATGACAATGCAACACTTGGACCGCAGCCCCGTGACACCCTAAGCAGAGGCCCAGATAAACTGTAACCAGACTCTGAGCCATGGAAATGGGCACTATAAATGTGTATTGTTTTAAGCTGCAACTATATATACTGTATACTCATTGTATTTTGGTTGTTGAGTTTTTCTTTTCAACAGTCAAGTGATGCCATTTTCTAGTTCCTCAATAAGTGAAACATGGAGTTATAATAGGACTCTGCAACTCTGTTCCTATGTATTTATCCAAGAGAATTAAAAATAGATGTCCAAATAAAAATGTATCCATGAATGTTCATAGCAGTATTATTCACAATGGCAAAAAGGTGGAAACAATCCACATGCCCATCAACCAATGAATAGATAAGCAAGATGTGGTATATTCATGCAGTGAGTATTGTTCAGCCATAAAAGAAGCTCTGATACATCCTTCTTTAAAAAAGCCAGACACAAAAGGACAAATACTGTATCCTAATTATGTAAAATATCCAGAATATGAACATCCACAGAGTTCAAAAATAGATCAGTGGTTACACAGGGCTAAGGAGAGGGGGAAATAGGAAGTGACTACCTAATGGGAATGGGTACAGGATTTCCTTTTGGAATGGTGTGTGTTCTGGAACTAGAGAGTGGTGATGGTTACACACCAATATGAATGTACTTTATGCCACTCAATTTTATAATTTAAAATTGTTGGAACAGTTTGTTGATTATATTTTACAACAATAAAAATATGGTGCCATTGTTTCTGCTGCTCATGTCATTATCATCTTGCATCATGCCTGCTGGAACACACTTATCTTGCCTTAATAACTCCTACAGGAGGAGGAGTTAGGATCCATCCACCTCAGGGAAGCCAGGTCATGCTCCCTTTCCAGGTTATGGTCTCCTGTCACATCCATTCCTAGCCCTTTGCATTTCTTCACTAGTATCATGTAACAACTGGAATTACATCATTATTACAAGGTTATTTGTTTAATGCCTGCCTTTCCCACTAGATTATAAGCTACATCCCTTGTGCATGGTAGGCAAGTGCTGTGCCACTGAGCCAGCATCCTTATCCCTGAAAACTCATTTTCTAAGCTATTCTGAGAGTAATTCGAGAAGTATAAAGCATTATCTCTAACACTTTCAAAATGTAGGTAGTCAGTTGAAGTGAATGGCCAGCGTCTTAGTATGATCAGCCTGCCTCAACAAAAATAAAATAAACAACAGACCTTTATTTCTCACAGTGCTGGAGGCTGAAAAGTCCAAGGTCAAGGTGCCCACCAATTCAGTCCCTCATGACATCCCTCTTCCTGGCTCACAAGGCCTTTCCTTGGTACTCAGGTATGTAAGTGGGGTGGAGAGCGAGCTCTGCTCTCTTCTTCTTATAAGGACACCAATCCCATCATGGAGGCCCTGCCCTCAGGACTGCATCTAACCTTAGTTAACCCCTCAAAGGCTCCATCTTCAAATCCCATTGTGTTGGTGGTTAGAGCTTCAGGATGGGAATTTTGGGGAACACAGTTCAAACCAGAGCAGCTGATATGCATTAAGTAGCCATTGTACATCAGTGGAAGGGATCATGTTAGCATTGGTGTTTTCACTATATTTTGCCCCTCTCAACCCATCAATGGTGCCTGTTCACCTTTGGGTCCTGCATCTTCTAAAATCTATTCTCTGCCGTGGTTTTCTAGGGTTCTAGTATATCTCAAAGTTTCCAGGAAACTATAAGAGAACAGTTTTTCTTGGTCCTTTATTTTTACTGTAGCATGAAGTCCTCCCAGAAACCTCTGCCAACATTAAGGGTCATTCTTGTCATCCTTACTATGCCCTCTGCTCAGTGCAGACACTTGTTTTTATTCATACGAATAAGACAGAGGCATTTTTTTAATTCACTGGATGACACAGCAGTCCACGCAGATCCCACAGCTCCAAAGCTGTTCGGGAGCGACAGGCTGGGGGCCGGTAGGGAGGAGGGTGGCAGGCTGGCTGGGGTCCTTTAACAGACATGCCTGTAACAATCAGTAATCCAGGCCTCACCTAACTGTAATTTCTATGAAATAATCCATGTTAAAATGCCTGACACACTTTGAACATGCAATAAATGTTAACTATTATACTTTTATGACAAAAGTATTGTATATAACAATTAAAATCACACTCTTGAATAATATTTAGGCATATATGAAAGTTAAGTGAAAGAAGATTACAAAAGTGTGCACAATAGGGCCAGGGATTTAGCTCAGTGGTTCCGTCACCTCCCCTGCAAGCGCAAGGACCAGAGTTCGATCCCCAGTACCAAAAAAAAAAAAAC
>NW_004624797.1:14308941-14366397 GCF_000247695.1 Heterocephalus glaber
AGGAATATACTTTCTTTAATAGGTGCTATTCAAATTTTGTATTTCCTCCAGAGTTAGTTTCATTAATTCGTCTTCCAAGGTACTTCTTAGAAATTGTCAAATTTATTTCAAAACAGATTTTTGTAATATGCTTTCTATATCCTTTTAAATCCTGTAAAGTCTGTGGTAATGTTTCCTAGATCTTGATATTGTAATTTTAAAAATATATAATTGATATTGTGTAATAGGAAGTAAAGGTCTAAAGGAGTAGGGGAAGGGGGAGGGGTAGGAGAAAGGAAAGAAGGGAAAAGAAAAAATATGAGAATAGGAAAAAAATAGAAACAAAGTCTTTGCAAATAGGGAAGGGAGGAGGGGGTGAAGGGAGGGCAGGGGAAGGAGAAAAAAATAAGAACCAAGAGACTCATGTAATGGTGCAGGATCCCAATGATGAATGTAACTGTATTTTATACCTAAAATGTACCAATAAACTTAATGGGGAAGAAAAAGAGCTCAGTACAGTTGTTAGATGCACAGTGAAAATACAGAAATCAAAACTTTCTCATAAATATTGTGAAAAAGGCACCAGTCACAAGACAGGTATAGGTGTAGTGCAAGGAGCTGTGTATCCCCTTTGCCCAACTCTAGGTCACACTTGGAACCTCAGGCTTAGAGGCAGATTCCTAGGCCAGTTAGAGTTTGGCCTAGGCTCTCTCCTGTTCAGAGTCTCAGGCCCAGTTCAAAGGACATACTGTCAGACTCCATGCCATCATCTCGACGGCCTTGTTCTCCAGTAGAGACACAGTAGCTGCAAGAACATACTGGCCTGCCTCGTGGCTATACTATTTTGTATAGTTTCCTTCTCACCAAGATACTTTTGCTTCTTGAACCACATTTTAATTCCATTAAAGAGTATCTGCTTTATTTATTTATTTATTTCCAGTACAGGGGATTGAACTCAGGACCTTGCGCTGGTGAGGCAGGCATGGTGCCACTGAGCTACATCCCCAGCCAGAGAGTATCAGCTTTAAATTTACAGGAAGACAATTCTAGAAAGGTAAAGGATATAGCTCAATGGTAGGGTGCTTTCCTGGCATATATGAGGCTGTGGATTCCATCCCCAGCACTGCAAACCTGATAAAATTAAATTTAGAATAAAAGAATCTAGCTGAGCACGGTAGTGCATGCTGAAATCCCAGCTACTCAGGAGATTGAGGCAGGAGGATTGCAAGCCTGAGGTCAGGCACGTCAATTCAGCAAGACCCTGTCTCGAATTAATAATAAAAAATGGTTGGGAATATAGCTCAGTGGGAAAGTGCTTGTCTTGCATTTGCAAGGCTGTGAGCTCAATTCCTAGTGCCACCCACACACACAATCAGAGTAGTCTCCCAGTGAAGTTTTCTCATAGTCATTAATATGATGTATTTAAAATCAAGCTCTCCCATTTACTAACTGCCTTCCCTTAGGGGAGCCCCTAAACACTTTCCTTCACTTTCCTCATCTGGGAAATGGGTGACAATAATGGTATCTCACTTTTAGAGATGTTGGGAAGACTAAATAAGATTATATATATAAAGGGTATAGCTCAGTACCGGCCACACAAGAAGCTCTCAATGTATAGGAGCTGCTGTCTTTAAAACAGGAAGAGTTTGTCTGAAACAAGCATTAAAGTTTACATCTCTTGTAAGATAAAAATTGCTTGTGGCAATTTGAAAGGGTTTCCCTACCCCTAGCTTATATCCAGCAAAGTTTCAAAAATATCAGCATCTAATATTTAGTCTGGGGCTCCCAAACACAATTGTACAGATGTTTGTACATGAGGAAATCTATCTACACAGAAACACATAAGGAAATAGGTAATCTCCACACAATGCTCTCTAAGCCCTGGAGCCACAGGGCTCTATTCAACCAGAAAAGGCAATTCATAAGGCAACAAGGTCATTTTTATATTCCCTTAAGGTTTGTGGAAACAAAATCTTCTTCTTTTAGCCAGTGTGAATACATGGTACCTTCGCTCTGCTCTGCCCCCGAGAGAGTGGAGCTGAGCCTGTGCTGAGTCCTCCCTCTGTGGGTAACCTTGGTCAAGTGCATGTCTCCCCTCAAATCCCAGACTGATTTGGGTCCCACTGTCCTGTATATGGGGTGTGTGGGGGAATTGGGCCAGGCATGGGCCTCTCAGGCACGGGAAGCAGGTAGAAATAGTGCTTTGGAGCCGCAGAGGAGTCTCCATACAAAATCACCTTGCTTATGCTTTCAGGGGAAATGCTCAAATCTGAGAAAGAACTGATCAGGACCACCCAGGACCAGAGCCCCTCTGCAGACCTCTCTTCTGTACCCTTCATGCTGTAATGCCAGCAGTCAGTTTGCCACAAGACGAGGTTCACAGCCAATCTGTGCAGGCTGACAGAGGTCTTCTTTCCCCCACCTGGAGAGCTTTACCAGACCTACTACATCAAGTTGAACCCCAGGCAGAAGGTGAGGAGGGGACTGTAGAGGTGTCTTGTCACTTCCCTGCTCCAAATCTCCCCTGGATTCAGGGTACTAACTCACACAAGAGTTAGCATAGTTTCTATACCAAAAGATCCTCTGTGTATCTTTTGGTGAAGAACAATTTTGCAACATGAGGAATCTCCTCTAGTTTTACCCACGTTTCAAGTTTTTTCGCCTGGTTTTCTTAAAGCAGGGCACATGCTTCTGCGTTGGAAGGGGCATCTCTCATGCTAGTGAAATATAAAGACCAAAAATGGATTTCTTCCTCATGGAGACAAAAGTCTTTGTGAGACTATAGGCAAATGCTCCCAGAGACCAGTGACCTGTCTCCTCATTCTCCTTTCCTTGTTTCCCCAGCCTTGTCCTTGTCCACACTCTCAACACTGATGTCTAGATTTTTACTCCTGGTTCCCATCTGGCCTCTCTGACTCTATTCTTTTTCTTCGAAACATTGCCATACCTCACTGCCCCTCACTGCTTCTCCTACAACCTTACTGAGTTCATATTTTGTGCCTAACAGGTTTTCATATGTCGTTATGGTTTGTATCTAGATGTCCCCCCGAGCCTCATGCACTCATTGGTGGGGCTCATGGGTGCATGATACTCATCAGTGGGTTTGTCCACTGATGAGTTTATAGCTAAAAGTGATTTGGAAGGTGAAGCCTGGTTGGAGGAGGTGGGCCACTGGGGGCGTAGCCTGGAAGTGTCTATCTCCTTCCCTCATCCTTTGATCCTTCTCTGCTTCCTGTTCCTTCCATGCCATAAGCTCCTTCTCCTCGGCCATGCCCCTCTGCCATGCTGCCTACCTTGGAGCCAGCTGATCATGGACTGAAACCTGCAAACTGTGAGCCAAATAAACCTTTCCACCTTAGAGTTTTGGGTGTTGGGTATTGTGTCTCAGTGACAAGAAAGTAACTGAGATAATATATGTGGAGTCTTTAGGGTTTTCTTAGGCATGGCATCTGCAAGTCAGGATAATTTTATGTCTTCCATTCTGATTTGGATCCCTATTATTTCTCCTCCTTGTGTGATTGTTCTAGTTAGTTCTTTGGCACTCTGTTGCATAGAGGTGGTTAGGATCCTTGCCTTGCACTGGCTTTTAGAGGAAAACAATTTCCAATTTCTCCCACTATGTTAGCTGTGAGCTTTTTATAAATGGCCTTGATTTTATGAGGAAATTTTCCTCTGTAACTAATTTGTTGAGAGTTTTTAATCAAGAAAGAATTCAAACTTTGCCAAATGCTTTGAAAAATCATCTACCAAGGTGATCAGGTGTTCTTCTAATCTTTCATTTTGTTAATGTGGTGTATCACATTGATTGATTTGCATATGTTAAATTGACCTTGCACCCCAGGGACAAATCCTGCATTATTATGACATATCATCTTTTTTTTTGGTACTGGGGATCGAACTTGGGACCTTGCACTTGTGAGACAGGAGGCAGAATACATACCATCTTTTTGATGTATTGTTGGCACATAGCTCTTGACACCCCATTCTGACAATACAAACTTTCTCATGTACCCAGCTCTGTGCTATATTCTGTTGTGTTCAGTAAAAATAATCTTCAAAAAGTAATATTCAACAAACACTCATTTTGTTTGCCCAAACTTCATTTTCCCAAGGTTCTCAAAACCTGAAACTAACTTATATGATTACTCCAATCAGTGAGACTCCAATGCTGACTCTGCTTTCTTTATATGGCTGTTTGTTTGGAGGATCAGATAGAAAGAGGGTGGAAAGAAATGGAAAGCCTTTGGGATGCTGTTATTGTTGCCAGGCCAAAGCACCAACTGGAGGTTTTTTTTTTTTTTTTTTTTTTTTTGGTACCGGGGATCAAACTTGGGACCTTGTGCTTGCAAGGCAGGCAGCCGAATCACTGAGCTAAATCCCCGGCCCACCAACTAAAGGTTTTGTGCTAAATACCTACATAGAAGTTCTGGGTTCAAGGCTCCTCAACAGGTTCGGGCAGAGGGCAATTGTTGAATAGGGAAAACTCCATGTTTTGATAAAGTGCTGAAGGTTCAACTGGTTTTCTTCCCATGCTCATGAATGGGCTACTGGAAGTAAGGTAGCCTCCAGACAGAAATGTCCACGGTTTGCAAAGAGCTTTGGATCTTCTTAAGCACTTGGCCACCTGGCAAATGTACCATTGGTACTGCATTTATTGAGCCCTTATTATGTGCCCAGCATATTATATTCATCATCTCAACAACCTCACAACAACCCTGTTATTAGCTCCCTCTGTCAGATGAGGAAATTGAGGCTCAGAGAGATTAAGTGACTTGCCTAAGGTCATACAGCTGTCCAATTCCAAAGCTTAAGCTGTGTAACAAACATATTTGCCAGGCTGAACTTTGGGGTTGAGAACTAAGGACAAGGACTTGGAAATTTTTATCAAATGATACCTTATTCAGGCTACAACTGCCAATGAACTCCTATCAGCACAGTTATAAGCCTGCATGATCATGGAATCTCCCATGACATAATTATGGTCATTACTCTGTAAATAGGATAGGCAGAAGGTCAAAGCCTGTCACACGGATACCCATCCTTTAAAGTCAGCAGAAGGAAGAGAATCAAAAGTATGCAATTGAGAGAAATAAAACCACTTTCCAAATAAATGGCAGTTGAAGTTGCATACTGTAGGATCTATAAACACAATTACAATTCCACCTTTTTAAAGCCAATGGTTCTAAGCCATTTTGAGTGTGGACTCCTTTGAGAATTTGAGGAAATGTATAAATACAAACCCATAATTTTGCACATATTTTCAGAGAAATTCATTGAGTTGGGGCTGGGGATTTAGCTCAGTGGTTCCAACGCCTGCCTTGAAATTCATTGAGTTTCTTGTATCTCATCCAAGAGCAACAGATCCTAGGTTAAAAACTTTTACTTTTACTTTAAGCAAACATAATTCTATGTCTTAAAAAGCAATAAATTAGGCCTGGGATTTAGCTCAGTGGTTCTGCTGCCTGCCTCATGAGCACAAGGTCCCGAGTTCGATCCCCGGTACCAAAAAAAAAAAAAAAAGCAATAAATTAGGGAACAACAATTCCTTTAAATAATAAGCCAACTTAGGGTTTGGTTTATGAAACTTGTTCTCTATGCCTAATCATTCGCACGAGATTCATTTACGATAAGGGATGACCATCAGAACTGGCCAGAAAAACAGAACTAGAAGCTATACATAAGATGGTAGTAAGATTTGTAGCACTTCAGTGACAAAAGATGGGCAGCCACTCAGCAGACAGAAGTGATTTAACTGGATGGTGACTGGACTATGTGACCTCAACAGGCCCATCAGCACCGTGAATCAAGTGTTCTACAACCTATATAAACCCAGGGAAGATTTGGACCCCAAGTCAGCTCCTGCTAAGCAGCTGATGGCTTCATGAGAGTCCAGGAACCTGACAGGGGCAGACTCAGTATATATTGGCTCATTCACCTTAATCTACAGTCACCCTTCTTACACTGGCCCATGTTATTCCAAATAGCAACAGTGAGTTCCCTGCCAACTAGAGGCCCTATTGTTCTCTTACAAAAATATTTAGATAATCCCAACCCAAGTCATTCCAAGGCTATTTCCCCCTGGTTTCTTGTGCTGTGAGTAGACAAGATCTTACTATAATCTTTAGAAGCATTGTTAGCTATAGCCTGATACTTCTTTTGAACCCACCTCACATAAAAGGTACTTAGTTTCAAGGCCTAGTTCTGATGCAATGATCAGAGCACTTTGTCCTTTAAAATCTATTTGATTTGAAAGGAAGAGCCCTAGTTCCATCACTACTGCCTCCTCGCCTCTCTGCACCTTAATTCCCTGTCAGACAGCTAACATTCTTACCCTGCTTATCTCTTGGGGAAGGTGCCTTGTAACATTTAAATAAGATAGGGGGCATACAAAGAATTTACTAACCAGAAACTTTTTGAAAAGGTGATAACTCATGAGTATTGTTCCACTCAAGCTTCAACTCCATGAACCACACAGATCTTTATGTTCTGTCATGCATTCAGTCACTCTCCCTCCCTTGCTTCCTTTCACTCTTATTCAGAAAATAAGAAACAAGTATTGAAATCATATTCCCAGCATTGTATGTAGCTTAAGGAAGTTTTTACACAGTTGCAAACAGGCTTAGAAATGTGTAATAACAACTGTAAGCTCACACTGCTAGGTGACGAGAAACTGGGGACTCCCCCTCTTCTCTCCCCTCACCCCTACAAGTTGCTTTCCATCACTCCACATTGCTTGTCCCAGCACATCCTCCCCTTTGGAGTAAGCATTTCTTACTCACTTATGGAAAATAAATTTTTGACTCTCTTTGAGAACGCTGAGGCAGTTATTCCTGTTTTCTCCTTGTGAACACGAGGGTAGGGATATGGAGGGCGGTGGGAGAGAATGAGGCGGGCTCCTTAAGCTTGAATTTTCAGTGTCTGAACTGTGAAGTTTTATGTAGCTTTCAGGAGATGGCTGAGTAGGTTCACACTCTCCCTTTCTTTGCCCTCTTCTCTAATTTTCGAGTTGTTAAGAAAATGTGTTGCTCCCAAATGCATCAGGTGTCTCCAACTTTCTAATTGAGCAAGACAGACTCCTTCCCAGCCAAGAAATATTTATCCAAATTTCAGTTTCACTGGATTAATGCCTTAAGCTGGTGAGCAATCCAACTGAAGGTCTGTGTTCATTTCCTAAAGCTGTCCAGTGTCTGTGCAGTATTCAGACCCAAATACCATAACTTACTCCAGAGTGCAAACTCCTCAGAGTACACCCTGGAGTTGGAAGCCAGACCATGTTATTTTCTGATTGGTCAGCATAAGTGATCCTCTCTGAGTTCAAGGTAGGTTCAGAATTGAAACTGTCTTGAGATAAAACAGATCAGCCCCAACCTACCCCCCCTCTGGCTTCCCGTGGCTTTGGGCTGTACCAGTTGGCAGCTCAAGCTCTGTGCAAATTCTGGCCAGACCAAAATGGTGCCACAACAGCCACAATATTTTTTAGAAAAAAGAAAAGGAAACATCTGCAAATCTTGCCTTGGTGCTGAGTGGGGACAGTCTGCTGCTTTTCCTCATGGGCCCATGGTGGGCTAGCTCCTGACTGATCAGAAAGGTTCCCTGAAACAAATGCATTTGAAAGATATTTTCCATCCCCCCACAGGAAATTCTTGTGTTTAGTCATCCTTACTACAAGGGCTGAGTCAGCAAGCTCTGCTTTAACCACAGCTGCCTTCAAATGGTAAGTTAAGACCAGTTAGTTGAGTGAGGAGGTTTGGCTGAAACACTTTGACAGCCTGAGCTCCAAAATCAGATGGATGAAGTAGAGAAATTGCAATTTGGACCCTGCTCAGTACCTGTAAGTCCTTCTGGATGGACCTCAATTACTTTTTAGAATGTTGATAGCATGGAGCATCCCAGAATCAGTAGAGACAGAAATTTGTTTACCTTTAAGAGGCTATTATGCTACAGTTGTGTGAACTTTGGCCTAGGATTTAAGTCCTGGTTCTATCAACAATTTGCTATATGACTATAGGAAAATTGTCCCCCTCTCTGGGTCTTAGTATTCTCAGCCTTAGAACAGAGACTTTGTAAGATGACCTTTAAGGGTGCTTCTTGCTCTGACGGTCTGTGAAACATTCTAGGACATATGACCAGCCCCTATTTTCCCAATTTACTAGGGACAGACTACAGAACCTGTTTTGGGAATCCAGCCAAGCATTTTTTCCATCTGTGGTAAAAACGTCTTCCGTGGGTCTAACCACAATCTGTTTTCTCTTGTTTGGGCCTCTGTAGACATGGAGAACCCCCAGGGAAACATTCTTTTGTAAAGATCCTTTGTCAACTCCAAGAGCCTTACGTCTCAGTTCTGTTAAATCTTGTGCTAATGTGGAAGACAACTGCTCATTGCTGAGGTATAAATGACCACACTTTCCCCTTCATCAGATAGTTTTTCATTCTTTTAGTCATCATCACTAACTTGTGGACCTAAGGAGACTAAGGCTGGGGTAGGCCGTCCTTTGGACATAAAGTTAGCTCTGTAGGGAGAAAGTCACTTATTCCAGAGCAGACAAAAGTTGCCCTAGGCCCAAAAGACAGTCTTGGACACAAGAGGGAGGATAGCTTTGTGTAATGCAACCCTCTAGGCTCCTGGATTCATATCTGGACTCATGAACCCAATGACGAAAATACTTAACGATTGCCAATTGTGCATGCTAGATAGTTCTTCATACTTTACATGTTCATTTGATTTTATCTAATCTTCACAACTTTGCAGTGTGTGATTACTATTCACATTTTACGATTAGCCAATGTAGGCACATAGAGTTGATGGACTTGCTCAAGTTTAAATAGCTAGTAATCGGGGAGCTGGTTTTCTGATTCAGGATGGCTGGTTACGAGATCTCTGCTATAAATCATCATGTTTGTGAGCAGGGCTAGCTTCATGGGAAGAACGAGGATGGAATGGATGATTCTGGCTCCCAGAAGGACCGACTGCCTCACCTGCCTCATGTGCCCACATCTCTTGTCAGGTCTAGGTACCTTCTCGGTTTCCACAGCATTCTGTGTGCCTTCTACAGAGGAAAAAACTTCCACATATAGAACTGCAAAGTGTGGACTTAATGACACTGGAAATGAGCTGTGCTTTCCCCTTAAAAGAGAAACACAGAAAAAGAATGTTATATAAAATGGGTTTCTCCAAGCTGAAGAAAGTGTTAGAAAATAGCCACATTCCTCTCTGCTGGTAAATTCATTTGATTTGTCAAATATCAGCATTTGGGAAGAACTAATAGATTGTCTAGTCCAAGACCTTCGTGTTATAGATAAGGAAACCAAGGCCAAAAAAGTGGTATCAGAAACATGAGGACTAGCACAGAGAAGGGTCTTAAAAGGATGGAAAAGGGAGAGGAATGACAGAGTCAGTTTAATTTGTAATTCCTCTTTGACCCAACCCTACAAGGGAATCTCCAAGAGAGCTTCATTCACACCAGAACCAGGCTTTCCACGGGCTGCCCAACCCCTTGCTTAATAAGGATTCCACAAGCATGTCAAGCAACTGCTACCACTTTCAGGAGACCAAGGTTCATATGAGATAGTAATGTTCCCAAAACCTTTAACACCACATCTGCTTACTTAACAGATCCCACACTAATACTAGCAAACAACTCTGGGAAGAACTACCTTGCTGAAAAAGAAGCTGTTCAAACACTGGACTGATGATTGTGACTTAAAGATAATTCTGGAAGCCTACTACAATGAAAGCTGACTGCAGCCATCTTATTTTCAATATTGACTGCGCTGACACTATTGAAAATATCTCCAACCCCAAAACTCGTAAAGTATTACTTTAAGATGAATTTTATCGTGGTATAAATTTTCACTGATCCCAACACAGGAGTCAATATGGAAAACTAAAAGAAGGACCTGAGGCTCTGTATGTGTTTAAAGCCTTCAGGAATTGGCCCAAGGGAACAGTATCTTAATGGCTGTTTTCAAAGAAATACTAGTAGATTGTCCATATTCCCCAGTGTCAACCCACGATGTATTTTCCAGTCTTTTCCTCCTAAACGTGGGGAAAGGCATCAGAGTTTAAAAATAAAAGGTACTAAACTGGAAACCCCACTTGCTTTGCCTGCTGACTGAGCTGATACATTCAGTAAAATCTGATGAGGTGTCATGTCTCCTAGATGCAACTATAGCAAGACTTGAACAGATTGTTAAAATGTCCACATCGTGTTTTGGGGTAGGACCTGTCACTGCCTACCAACTTTCCCTTGTGGAAAGTCGGCCACATACCATCTTAGGAAGAACCAAATGAACTCCGCTTCATTTTATAGGATGGCTGAAGCTTGATTACCTTTCACAATCAGCCAGCCTTTAATTCATCCCAGGTTGCAGGCAGGCTCCAGGAAAAGCAAGGAAGAAGCTTGGTTTAAAGGGGGAGACAGAGGGTGGGGGAGAGACAGGGCATGTGTATACATGTGTGTGGCACACAGGATCAGTTTTGAAGATTTTTATGGGTAGTCAGTATTTTTAAACTAGAAAAAAATCTACCTTTGTAGTGTTGGAGGATAACATATCATTGCAAAAATAAATGATCTGGTCATTACCATTTCACGGTTGCTGGCAACCGCCCTTCTCTGCTTTCTAACAATTTCCATTTTAGGCACTGACAAGCCCTTCAAAATGATTCAGCCAAATATTCACCCAGAGTTGCGTATTTGGCAGTTTCATACTGAGAAGTCTGGGGTCACTGGGAAAAAGTGTCAGAAAGGGTTCTTCTTTGTCAATTGCAAAACAAACAGATCGCCATAAACAGTCACTGGGGGCTCCTTGGGCAGCCATGCCGGAGGAAAGGGAAAGATCGGAAGTTGTTGGCAGGGGCTGCCTCCTTGGCTCCAGTTCTTGCTCTCCCTCTCCACTGCTGCTTGCACTTTTCCTGAAGCCCAGTGCTGCCTCGGTCATTAATTCTAACCAGTGCGAAGCACAGCTCCCAGGCAAGCAAGCATCGCCTGTGGACAGAAAGTGATGAAGAGAAAAGGAAATCACTGTGGAATGAAGTCTCCGAGGTGGTGGGATTTAGCAGTACTTTGGAAGCTCACCTTTCCCAATTGTCTGAACCAGCAAGCAGGCAATAACCATGGATCCACATTGGGCAATGTCTATGTTCGTCTTTGGAACCCACCTGGGTTTCTGGGTCCTGAGCAACCACAAAACCTAGACTACTTTGGTTTGCCAGCAGGCAGCAAAAGGTAGAGCAACTGTCAGCCTTCTGCCTGACCAGCAATCTCCAGAGCTTGAACCCCTAAAATGCTTTCCCATTCCCTTCATCCTGGAAATACACTCTCCTGGCTCGTTAGGTGACTGATCCCCTTCTCTTCATTGAGGACTCACTCTAAATGCCAGGCTGCTTTGGGGAGTCCATCCTGATCCCTTCACCCAAGCCCCACCTGAATCTTCTCTTTCGCAGAATCTAATGATTTTGGTCCTGCTCATAGCACTCATGACCATTTGTAATTCAAGCTGGCCCTCCTTATCTATGGGTTGCAACCAACTGCTGATTCAGAATATTTGTGTAAAAAGTTGTATCTGTATTGAACATGTACAGATTTTTTCTTGTCATTATTCTTTAAACAATACAGTATAACTTTTATATAACATTTACATTGAATTAGGTATTATGAGTCAATCCAGACACAATTTAGAGTATATGGGAGGATTCACAGACTTGAACATATTTTGGTATCCATGTGTCAGGAGTGCATTGTGGAAAAAAATACTCCATGGACACTGAAGGATGTCTGCGCATACTCACTTGTGTGTTTGCTTTTTTTTTTTTTTAACCCCTCATCTCTCCTGTGAAACAGTAAGTTTCATGAGGCTAGGGAACAATTTTTTTGAATACTGTACTCCCAATGCCTATCGTAGTGCCTGGCACATAGCAGATGCTCAATAAATATGTATTGAATAAATGAATGAATGAATCAAACGCGGTATTCTGTACTAGTTCATTCTGTGGAAATTTAAAGAGCAGGCCTATTATTTCCACAAGTAGGTCTCCCCTTAAAATCTTCTTGCATCTGACCCTGTTGTAACCTGTCTGTTTGGGACAGCTAGTCCCAATTAGCTCCATTCTCCTTCCACCCCCTACTTCTTACTTGGTTCATGTTGCTCAGATCTGGGCACTAGGGCCTAGGCAATGTTTTGGCCATGACGGTAGTGCTCAGGATTTGCCAAACAGAACTGGTTCTACCAGGAGGGTTGTTGAAGTATCATTGCTTGGTGGGGGCAGACCACTATTCTGAATACTCAAGTTTACCTTTCCTTATCTTCAAGTTTACTTTAAACTCAAGTTTAAAATAGAAGCGATTTTTAAGAAGTTATTTAGATTCCCTGTCTAAAAAACAAAAACCGACCTTTTCAGCTACAATAAAGTCAAATTGCTATTATATCTGAAAATTGCCCTCCTTTCAGTTGTCACCCTTTCTCCCGGGAGCCTCTCAAAAGGTTGTCTGTTCCATAGAAGGACCGCCACAGCCATCAGCTGCTCAACGCCCCAGCTGAGCTCCTCTGCCTTTAAAATTAAATAGCGAAGAGAGATAAGTTAGCAGGTTTCTAACATTTGAAAAGCGTTCCCAAAGCGTACCATACCTTCCTTCTGTTCTCTTTCTTGCCATCATTGGCTTCGACAACATGGGTGTGTGTTGGGTATGGGAGAAATGGAAGACCCTGTGCTTTTTTAATTACATTTTTGGAATGGAAACCAACCCATTTATTTCTGCTACAATATAGCATTCCTTCATACTCCCAAGGAAGGTTTCCCTCATCCATACTTTAAAATAATATCTCTCCTACGACACTCTTCACCTGAAAGGCTACCAACATTTAAAATGTGCTTCTTTCAGCCTAGAAATCCCACAGCTTGGGCTTGATCCTATATGTGTACATCCATGTGCAAACATATATGTACATGTGTGGTGCTCATCAAAACACTGCTTGCGAAAGTGGTACTACAACAGAATGGGATTCTAAGTAGTTTTGAAGAAGGTGAGACACACTTATATGTATTTTCATGGGAAGTTCTGCATGACATCTTAAATGAAAATGGCAAAGTTCCACACAGTAAGATCCCATGCTGTTGCTGCCTGTCAGTTCTTCCTTCCAGCCATTTCACACCATTCTTTCTTTTCTTTCCCTTTCATTGGGTCAGCCTCCTAACTGGTTCCTTTGGCCCAGGACCTCCCTCTTCCAGTTCCTCTTTCCCACCAGCTGGAGGAACATTCTGAAATCACAGTTTTGCCAGATCTCTCTTCTGCAAAAGGAGAGTCCTAACTAAGCCACCGCCATCACAGAAACAGGATTTGGGAGTGTGTCCTTGCTCTGGAATTAAGGAAGATCAGGATTTGAGGGTGGTTTTTACTGTAGCACTGACTAGCTGTTTTACTTAGGACAAATGACTTAAACTCTCTGAACTTCAGTTTCCTCGCCAGGAAAATGGATGTAGTGCCTATGTCACTACTTATAAGATGAAATAAGAAAGCATGAAGTAAGGAGGAAAGGAGGAAATAAGAAAACCATGTAAAAGCTCACTCAGGATGGTGACTGGCACATAATACGTGCTCAAGAAATCATAGCTATTTTTAATATTGTTTTATGATGATGACCAGGAATCTGTTTATTGGAAGTTCTTCGAGAAATTCTGTCACTTCACAACACATTTTGGAAAAAAAAAAGGTTTGCATATTTCCTTCGTGTTTACTGGGCATTTTGTACCCAGTAAGCACAGTAATGTTGCCTTTGTTCAGTCTGTGTTTCCTCGTATGCACTGTTAAGGCTGCTCCTTTCTCTTTACTCCGAAATCTGGGTGACAGGTCTAAGTGCCCTGGATCCGTGACCTTTAAGGAATTTCTTTATACAATTTTGACCATATGACATCCCTTCCATGCCTTCATCTTCCCAAACTACTTTGCTCTGATCCTTCCTATTTGCCCTCATTAGGCAGAGTCCTAATGCCCTCAACCCTTTCCCAACTTCATCAAGACTTTCTTTGTGGCTGCTCGGTTTGTGTTCTTCTTCTTTTGGATCAAGTGAATATTTTACTCTGTGAATTCTTGAAAAAAAAGGGGGGGCTGTTAGCTAATACTGTGGAATGAAAGGGCATGCCACAGTTTTTTTTTTCTTATAGAATCTTTATTTTATGCCTGTGTTGTGAAAGAACAATAATGTTTTCTATGATCCATTTTGATTTCTGCCTCTTTCACTTAGCAGGCTCCTAGAGGTCAAGTTCTCAGCTCTGCCTGTGGATAAATTCCCCGTAAGACTTTGGTCACATCTAGGAGCCTTCTAGGCCCATTTCCTCATCAGTGAAGTGACTGTGTACAGTCAGGGTTCCTAGCATGGCATCCCGCTGTGATGTTAGTTTCTTCTATGATGTGGCTAAAGTCCTCCCACTATACCCACACTGGTGCTGGGGCTGAGCTGCTTCCACCTGGAATTGGCTATTCTGTGACATAGTTTCGTGTATTTCCAAGAGTTCATCTTTTGAATTTTCTGGGGTTCACTTCAGCTGCAAGTTCCACATCCCATTTATGCTGAGAAAAAGGCAACATGTTGAGCTCTGATCAGCTTTGATGGCAAAGAACATTTCGTTCCATCACCACCTCCATTCTCAGTAACTCATCCTCACACGTTTATATCACTTGATTGCTAACAGGAAAACTCTGACTGCCTGATTATTTGCACTGGTGATTGTAGCATGCCCTCGCTTGGGTTTGGCCTCCAAAGTCTTTTTATTGAGAGCTTTTATATTAAACATGCACAAAGTCTCAAGTTTGATTTTTAACTGATCCCACATGAAGGAATAACTTTCAGCTCATAACACATGAGAAACATCTGTTCTGCTTATTTGAATTCAGGTGGTATCATTCTTCTTATTATTATAGGAGCTGACTGTTGAGTATTAATATTTGTCTTTTTCAGTTCCATTGAACTTCCCACGTGCCACTCCCACTCATGAATCTTTTAAACATACATTCTGGAGTCCATAACACAGTGGAACAACTCCCATGCTCCTTGTCCTTTTCCCCAAGGGTTGCTATCTCTTGCTCATGCAATTGGGACAGGAGAGTCCCTGTAGATGCAACCAGAGTCACTGTTCCTTTGCGGCTGTCTCATGAAGGCCACTCCAGACCTTTGTTTGATGTGCTCCTCCAGGTCTCGGGAGAGCTCCATTTACCTGCAACCAACTGAGCTGAGGCAGAGCTCTCTGGGGCCTCCAGATGTGTTTGTATCAGACATTATCATCTTTAATGTCAAGGCACAACTGGTGTCTGACAATCAGTTGTTATTTGTTTCCAATAATCAAATACCAAAGTTTGCATATGATTTACTTTGTTTTGTTTTTTGAGACAGGGTCTCACTACGTAGTTCAGGCTGGTCTTGAATTCACTATGTAGTTCAGGTTGGTCTCGAACTCATAGTGATCCTCTTGCCTCAGCCTCCCAAATGCTAGGATTACAGGTGTGCACTACCACACCCGGCTTGCATATAATTTATTTAAAAAAATAAGTGTGAGCAGATTCAAGGACTTCTCTATAAACACCTCTCACTAATGTGTCCATATGCTCTCATGAGTGGGAGAGAAAGAAGTGGAGTTGCATTCAGCCCCCTGGGAATTAAAGGAAACTCTAGGCGTGCCCAAGGGCATGTGAATGCTAGGGGCACTCGTGACAGGCTCCCATCCCTGGCAACATGGGTATCTTCATAAGAACCTGATGAGATTTTTCCCCTATCTATGGGTATGTCACAGTAAAGATTTAAGGGGGCCTAGATGGGGCAGGTGGCACAAACCACAAAGGCAGTTTGTGGCCTCTATGTGCAGATTGGCTCTAAGTAGGGATAAATGTATAGTAAATAATGGAAGGACTTACTTTGGAATCTCAACTACTAATGTGACCTCATCCCAATTACTCTATTTCTCTGATTCTTGACTGCACATCTCTGAAGTGAGGCCATTACTACTGCCTACTACACAGAGCTGTGAAGATTAAGTAGGATAGTGCAAATAAGTCACCTGTAATATGCCTTGAGTGGGTTAGATATTCCAAAAGCCATAGCTGCTGCTAGCGGGTGTTCACCTGAGACTGACTCCTCATGCCTGTTACAATGACCAAAAAATGCTGCCTTGACACCAAAAACCACATATTGCATGATTCCACGTATTTGTTTGTTTGTTTGTTTTTGGTACTGGGGATCGAACTCTGGTCCTTGCGTTTGCGCAGCAGGTGGTGAAACCGCTGAGCTAAATCCCCAGCCCCTGTTTCCACTTATTTGAACTATCCAGAATAGGCAAATCTGCAGAAACTGGAAGAATATTTATGGTTTCTAGTGGAGGGGCCATAGGGAATGACTGCTTCAAGGGTCTGGGTGTCTTCTTGGGGGTGATGAAAATGTTCCAGAACTAGACGGAGTTCTAGTACAACACTGAATGTACTTAGTGCCACTGGGTTGTGCACTTGAACATAGTTAAAATGATACGCTTTATGTGATTTGAATTTTGTTACCACCACAACAAAAACAATCACTGGTTGGATTAAGCACTTCAATGTCTTGTCTTTCTCTAATTTACAGAAAGCTCTCATGTATACGACTGGTAGTTGGGTATCTGCTTGTACCTCAGGGCAGGATGGAAGGTACAGCAATGGGGTGCACACACTGGAGGCAGATGTTGAAAAAGATGCCTGGTTCCTAGCCCTTGTCTTATTCTAGCTGGTGGTATCTTGGCTCTATTGGCCTTGCCCTTAACCTGAGCCCACATAGGAGGAGGAGTAAGAACAGTAGGAGCAGGAAGGTGCCAGCAAGAAGCAAAGGATTAGGTTTAGGACCAGCAGAAATAATGATGTCCAACTCAAAGCCAGTTGTTTCTTAGGCTACTCCAAGGCGACCAGCCCTAGTGGAAGCCATGGACAGCCCTACTCTTGGAAAGTGCCACTCTTCATATTACTGCAAGGATCCTGAGTTATGATTAAGCCCCCGCTGTGCCCTCCTTGAGCAATCACCCAACACTCCAAATGCCAAGACTCTTGAGCTGCAACCAGGAATGTCCCTGGAGTGAATTAGGTTTTTTTCCTGGGGAGGGGGGATTGAGCAACGGGCTTCACTCTGGGGTCTAAAGACTGACTGGAGCATTTGAAATTTGTTACCCAATAAAAATCTCTGCTAAGGCCCAAGACTGAAATAACTCAGCTGGGCTCTGGCCTCAGCAGGGCCCATTCATTAGCTAACACTTCTCATCTGTGATGGTTACAGACAGGTTTTTTCATGCCACCCGAAATGGGCTTCAACGGTGCAGCTGGCAGACAGCTGTGGCCTCACAGTGTTTACATTACCCAGACTAATGCAGTGTGAGCAGGAGACACAGAATGAATCTGATTTAGCTTTTGGAAAATGGGATTTTGAAAAGTTCCGTGGTTTTCTCTCACCCCTCCTTTCCCTAGCAGCAGAAAGACTGAAGGTGGAACAAAACAGGCACAGCTAGGAAAAGGAGAATCTTGTTTCTTGCACTGACACTTTCCTTTGTTTGGGGCTTCTTTGTGTGACACCTCCAGGTGGTGGGAGCTAAGCTGAGAGCATAGGATTAAGATGGCCATGGCGGTTCATCACTCTTCTGAGTCTTACTGATCAGCACGAGCTCTCTGGGGACTCAGCACAGCTGGCACAAGACAGCTGGGCAAAGGCCCATTGGCAATGGTCTAGTCCATCCTTTTCACCTCTAGACATGAAAAGACAGAAGGGCCAGGGTCCCCACAGACAGCTGGGACCATGACCAATTTGTCAACAAAGTGGAAGCAGAGCTGGTTAATCCTACTGGGGTCTGTAGGACCTATCACACTGCCCCATGAGGGAACCTGCTCCAGTCTCCCAGCCATTTTGTTTATTTTCATAGGTCAGTATTAGCTAAGGTTCCCAAGTCCTGTCCATTCTTTTTTCAAAATGCATCTGACATGTACCTTCTTTGTCACCACTGTCACTGCTTTGGGTTGGGGCCATATTTCCTTATATGTGTGCCAGGGTAACATCCTTCTAACTGATCTCCTCTGTCTGCCTTCTCTTCCCATTGAGTCTTCCAAAGATCAAATCTTCTATTAGTGCCCATCCCACCCGGTCCTCTCCCATCAACAAACATTTCCTGACTGCCAACCACACTAGGCATTAGAGAGATACACATCAACCATATATATAAGTTCTTTCTACAAATTAATTAGTTTGAGGGAGAGAAGTACAAGGAAGAAACAGGGGATTATGGAAGCTCAGAGGAGAACATCTGACCTAGTGTTGAGGGGAGAGCGAAGAAAAGACTTCTCCAATGTGGTTTTCATCTGGCCATTCACCTCCTCAAAATGCTACATTGTGTCCACACTTTATCTCCACCCCCCCCCTTTTTGTGGTACCAGGGATCGAACTCAGGACCTTGCACTTGCAAGGCAGGCAGCAGCACCTCTGAGCTAAATCCCGGCCCTCCAACCCCCTTTTTAACCAGATATCCCACTGACTCCCTTAAAATAAATCTCTACTCCGTAAATTCTAGTTTCTTTATTGTTATTAAATGTCTACAAATGCTCCTATCTCATCAACTTTGCTCTCAGCCTCTGCCCTTGCCCTTCACCATGGTCTGCCAAACTTTGAGGTTTCTGGCTCCTAGACAGGCATCATGTCTTCCCTTGTCCTGTCTTCCTCCACACCAGCACAGTGCCTGGCACACAGTGTCTGCTACTGCTGACCTATTAAGCACATTTTCCTTCACCTTACTATTAACGATTCCAACATGCATGAAAAATGATTTTGCTAAAAATGGAAATGGAGCTTTCGCAAATGGGAACGGTACCAAGAGATGGAAAAAGCAAGGAGGGTTGGGAGGGGTAAGTGATGAAAAAAGAAAAAAGATGTGTTATGAACATGCACCGACTCCCCTCAACAAATGAAATCATTAAGTATTGCAAACAAGTACTAACAAAAAATAAACACCAAAACAATAAAAAGAAAAATGGTTTTGCTGCTATTAGGACTATCAGAAAAATCTGTGAATGCAGAGGACGGAGTTTGAAAAACTGTTGATAAGGTTTTTTTTGTCAAACTGTCCCCAGCTTTGTCCTGACCTCCTGGAAAGAGGATGTTGTCAATAATCAAGTGGAGATTAGCAGTTTCAAGTGCTTCACTAGGTGTAAAGTTGGATATACTTTCCATTCTGATTTAAATATTTAGCCTGATTTGGTTTTGGCTTTATTATTTTTTGTTGTGTTTTGTTTTGGTCCTGGGCCTTTTGGTCAGGGCTAATTTGTACAGCTGCTTTTTCGTTTGGTTTCTTCCAAGAAAGCAAGAGGAAATAAGGTTGCCAGAAAATTTGTAGTTACCAAGGTTTTCCTGAGATGAATAGTATTTTTCTCTTCTAATACTGCCAAATACAGTATAAAGAGAAGCATGTGATTATTCCACACATTTAGTTGTACCAGGGGTCAAATCCTATACTCTGTCCACATCCTGATGTTGGGAGACCTATAACGCAGATTTCCTGACCCAGTATTTAGGAAATTTGTACCAGAGTTCTAAAATGGTAAATTCACCCTGATTTTGTGCTTGGCTTCTCAGATTGGACTCCTCCTGGATTTCAGCAGGAAAGACCAAAGGAGCTGCTTTGGGAAGGGCAGGGGAAAGGGAGGCGATGGAGAAGTCAGGGCAAGAGAAAGCACCCTGGAGTGGGAGTTTGGAGCATCAGGTTCTTGTCCTTGCTCTGCCACTGACAAGTCGCACAACGTGGGTGGCCAGTCACTTCCTGTTTCTGAGCATCTACAAGGGGTGGAAGTGGGGGACTGGAGTGGGATAAGCACTAAGGTCCTTTCCCATCAAATATTACTGGGCCCTGTGACTTTGGGTTGGATGTTTCTATAAAAGCGAATAAAGAAAACTCCAACAGCTTGTGGTTATTATCAAGGCTTCTTCTCACTAGCCAGTCCTTAGGAGGCATTTGCCCAAGTTTGCACTTAGCTTTGTTACAGCCTAAGAAGAACTGTTTAGAAGAGTGCCTGTGTCCTTGCTGAAGGAGTGAGGATTTAGCCTGGGTAATGAGTACTGGGTCCTTCTTGTGCCTGGAGGTGACATTTTTCACAGCTTTATTGAGATATAATTTACATACCATACAATTCATCCATGTAAATGTGCAATTCAGTGGTTTTTAGTATATTCACAGTTCGTTGTGTAACCCTCGCCACAATCATTTTTAGAACATTTTCATCACCCCCAAAAGAAACTTTATCTCCTTTAGCTGTCACTCCCCTAGCCCTAAACTCCTTATTCTGCCCACTGCCAGGCAACCACTAGTCTAATTCCTGTTTCCATGGAATTGTCTGTACTGCTATTTTATAGAAATGGAACCATGTGGCATAGTTCTTTGTGATGGTTTCTTTCTCCTAGCATCATGTTTTCAAGGATCATAGATGTTGTAGCATGTACTAGTACTACATTTCTTTTTGCAGCTGAATAATATTCTGTTATATGGATATACCACATTTTGCTTATTCACTCATCAAATGATGGGCGTGTGGTTTTTGTCACTTTTTGGCTACTATGAATAATACTGCCATGAACATTAATGTTCAACTATTGTATAGACATACGTTTTCAGTTCTCTTGGGTATATACCTACAAATGAAACTGCTAGGTCATATGGTAACTTTATGTTTAATCATTTCAGAGTTCCACACTGTTTTGTAAAGTGGCTGTCATTTTGTAGTCCTGCCAGCAATATATGAGGACTCCAATTTTTGCAGGTTACTTTTTAATCCTGTCACATTGGTAGAGGCTACTTTCCAGGGTTGATGGCTTGGAGAAGCCATTTAATGACCAATGTGATTCTAAGCTTTCAAGGTAATACTTTTTATAAGCAAGTCAACTCCATTTTGTTATATAGTAGTTGAACCTCGGGGAAATGTAACTTGGAGGAAAATAACATTGACCTTTAAGACCTATACGAATTCAGTGGAAACACTTCCTGGATGTCTGATAAAATAACTTGTTCTAAGATGGCAGTGGGCTCAAATCTGTGTTCACCCATTCAAGGGTACTTTCCGTCAGCATAAGATTATTTCTGGGAGTTGAGAGTCTTTTCATCTATTTGTCTTCCCAGCCTTGGTGTTGACCAGTCTTGCCTGGGAATTGGAGTAAGAACAAAAGAAGTAGAAAAGTAACCCAGCATTTTAGGTAAGGTAAACATATGTGCTGGTCTGTCCAGAGTGATACCAATTTATACAGTGGACCCTCAAGTTATGACCAGCCTGACATATGAACAGCTTGGGTTAATTAGGTTAATGGAAGATTCATCTGCCTCTTGTTATCTATAGCGTGTACCCAAGTAAACATCCACTTCTTAACTGTATGGACTTAGTTACAACCAGCCCTCGGGAACTAATTGAGTTTGTAAGTCAAGGGTCCACTGTACCTGTTAACCCAGTGTTATTATTAAAAGTATTGCCCTTCACCCTCAAAAGTGTCCCAATTTGGACAATAAACTATACGGTCACCCTGGCTTTAGGCAGAAAAATTGTAATGCTCAGCGTCACATTCAAATCTAAAAAGTCTACAAAGTTTTGCATCCTGATGAGCTTCTACCTCATGAGGATAAAGAACAGAGCTCATCGCAAGGACCCGAGTTCAACCCCTGGTACCAAAAAAAAAAAAAAAAAAAAAAGAGCTCACAACTTGAAGGCCAGCTCTAAAATGGCAGTGTGAGCCAGCACCGTACTCAGTAGAAACCAAATGCTGATGAGATTCAAAGTGTAGGAAGGCACATTTTGAAGGAGAGGTGAATCGGAGTGTGGGGATAGAATTTTGCACAGGGAAGCCTGCCGTGGGTGATGTGGAGCTTAGAGAGCCTTGAATGATGTATAGGATTTAAGGACTCCAAGTTCTCTGACAGACCAAGGTCCCAAACATCCTTCATCCTTGTTCTAATTAAAAGGCAACGTGCTCCCTTGTGCTCAGGCAGACGATTCACATGACCTCCCAGCTCATTTGGCAGCACTTGGGAGAAATCTGGCCTTGCAATCATACTAAATGATGTGTTACCCTACACTTAATCTCCACCATCCATCAAAATTCAGGGGCCTTGGCCTCGGCGCCTCGACAAGAGGCCCACAGTACCTGGGTAGGATTTCATTCATGGAATGAATGCAAAGCCCCTAGTTCTCCATCCATCTCAGCCTTCTGTAAACAGTTAAAGACTGCAGCCAACAGCAAAAGAACTGCCAACCCAAATGAAGGCAGTGAGTCAGCAAAATAAAGACAGATGGCAATGGATCGACTGTAGCATAGACAGCAAGAAGCAAACCCTCCTTAGTTCTGACCAGATTGCCTCTCCTTGATTTCAAATGACCTGGTCCTCACACACAGCCCCTTGTGAGCTCTGCTGGGGTTAGAAGAAAGCATTTGTTCATGCAGGGTATGTGTGCAGCCACCACAGTATAAGAAAACACTGATTCAACCTAGGGTGTCCAGGTGGTTCAGGCAGAGGAAGGGAGATAGAAAGGACAGAAGGAAAGGGGACATTAATCAGGCTTTCTCTCAGCTGTTGCACCTCCCTCTCCTGAGGCCATTTCCTTTGATGGCCCTATTTTCAAGTCTTCTTCTCTGTTGCTTGTTGACTATACTTACTGTATCCCATATCTCAGCTTTTGAATACACCCTCATCACCATAGTTTGCATTGCTCTTGCCTATCAGTTTACTCAAGCTCAAAGTTTGGAGATGGCAAAAAGTTGAAATTGCATCTAAAGTGAATTTGGGGGATTGTATGTGAATTTCTTTTATCCATGTCTATGATGATGTATCTCCAGTACTTTATTTCCTAGAATATAGCCGGTGCTCAATAAATGTCTGTGGAATGAAAGAGAGAATGAATAAATGAATGAAAGCTTTGACACAAAGGTGGCCTTGGAGACCATAAATAAGAAAGGGCCCACTGGAGTGGGATACTTTGTTTAATTTTACTGTCTTTAATTATTTACTTAATCAAGGAGTCAATCAACAAGTCCTTCCTAGAATCCCTCAGCCATCAATATTTTCTGAAGACTCTGGAAAAGGCCACCTTCTTAAGCTGACCTATGTCTTCATGCCTGCTTCTTGTATTCCTAAAATCTTTGATAACTGGGGTTTTTTGGAAGGACTCCCAGCAAATAACAGCTGGCTTTCTATAATGAACAGTCCTTAGGGAAGTGGGATATTCTTAAGAAAATTTCCAGATAATTCTTGAATATGGGTAGGAATAGAGACAGAAATAAACACATGACCTAGCTGAGGAAAGGATTAGGCACCAAGACACTGTGGAGTAGGGAGTGGGGAAGGAAGCTGTTCCCACTCTATACCCAACTAGTCTACTACGCCTGCAAGTCTGCAGTTGGCCCAGAATCAGAATTGATTCTTCTCTGTCCTGACTTTTCCCAAGGCTACCTTAATATTATTATTCTAAAAAATAATCTATTGAGGTAGAAGTCACATACAATTAATTTAAACTGAAAAATTCAGTGGCATTTAATATAGTCACATGGTGGATAATCATATCCTCTATGCAGTTTCAAAAACATTTCCATCACTCCAAATTAAAATACTTTACCCATTAAGCAGCTTCTCCCAGTCCCCCCAGGCCCTGGAAACCATAGACCTGTGTCTTATTTCTATGGATTCACTTATTCTGAGTATTTCATATAATTAGAAGAATACAACATGCATCCTTTGAGTCTGGCTTCTTTCACTTAGCATATTATTTGCAAAGTTCATCCACATTGCATTATGTATCTGTACTTCATTCCTTTTTATTGCTGAATAGTATTTCATTGCCTAGACAGACCACACTTTGTTTCTCACTTAATTAGTTGATTGACATTTGGATTGTTACTACCTTTTGGCTATTGTGGATGGTGCTGCTATGAACATATGTGTGCATGTATAAGTTTGATTTCCTGGAGTATATACCTGGGAGTAGAATTGTGGTGTCATACAGGAATTCTATGTTTAACTTTTTAAGGAACCACAAAGTTCTCCTACCCTATTATTTTAATGCCTTTAAGGATGAATAAACACAACAATACACATGATCAATTCAAAGTCACCCGCATCTGTGAAGATTACCTAGTATTCATGGTTTTTCATCCCTTGACTCTGGGGGCAACCTCAGGATTCTTACATGTCTCAGTCAGTGCTTACTAGAGGAACAAATTCAGTGCAAGATAGACAAATATATAAGAATTTACAAGATTGGCTTACAATGGCCGCCTGCACAGTCAAGTGTGGAAAAGTGCAAAAGGGCTGTCTGTGCACTGGAGATCTGGAGGATCCAAAGGTCATAGGCCTGGAGCTCACTGTTGTGTGCTGTGGGAGTCTGTTCAGGTGGTTGAAGCATCTGCTCCTTGAAGCATCTGTTCTGGAAGCCAGGAGGTGGCGTCCAAGGTGAAGGTGAAGGCTGGAGCTCCTTGGAAGAAACAGGTGAGCCTTCCTTCTTTGTTTTCCTTTTATTCCATTCAAGTGACAAACCTATTGGTTGGTGTCACTCACACCCAGGGTGGGTCTTCAATCTTGGTAAATCCCTCAGCCACACCCCGAACTCTGCTGATCCAATTTAGTTGGGTGTTTCTTACTCAAATTGACACAATCAGGTAACTATCATATTACAGCTTCGAAGACATCTCCCCTGGGAGGGTGGGTTCTGAGAGGCCCAGCCAGTGATCGTCGGAGACTCATGGAATCTCCAGAGACTCATGGAATCTCCAGAGACTGGCTGCTTTGAACGGTTCTGGGACACCTTGTCCAACTTTTATTCATCCTTCCTTTTCCCTTTCTTTTCTTCCTTCATTTACGTAATAAATATTTCTTGCATCCCTATCACATTTTCAGTCATGTGTTAGATTTTGGGGGTACAGAGACTAATGAGATGCAGTTCCTATCTTTGGGGCCACTGCCAATGCTGAGGAGATGGTTCATGTTCAAGTCAAGTTCTCAGGTAATACAGTAGCCAAAAGGGTTCCAGATGTGGTCCCTGTGTCACACATAGATACCAGACTACAAGCTCCTCAACAGCAGGAACCACGTTGTGTTCTTACTACATTCCTAGGGCCTAGTACACTACCTGGAACACATTTGCTATCAGCAAACAGCCTCAGAAAGGGCAGAGGCAAATGCCTATCAACTGATAAATGGATAAAGAAGATGTGGGTTTTTTTATACAATGGAGTACTACTGGGCCATAAAGAAGAATGAACTTGAGATATTTATAGCTAAATGGATGCACTTTGGGACCATACTTTTAAGTGAAATAAATTGGACACACATGTATCAATACCACATTGTTTCTCTAGTGTGAGAAACTGAAAGTATAAATGAGGACCAAAATGTATAATAGATATTGTGAAATTGGAAGAAAATGTTGAAATGGATAGGGGAACTAGGAAGGAGGGTGGGGGGGAAGGAAGAAAGGGAAAGGAAAAAAATGAGGAAGGAAAAAATGGAAACAAAGCTTTTGTAAATAAGGAGGGGAGGGAGGTTGAAGGGAGGGCAGAGAAATAGGAAAAATTAAGAATCAAGATATATCATGTACAGGTACAGATTCCCTATGATGAATGTGATCATTATGTATACCTAAAATGTACCAATAAACTTAATTAATTAAAATATATATAAAAGAAAGGGCTGATTCAGAGTGCCTGGCAATGTCAGTTCATTGCCCTCCCCCAGTACCCCTGGGGCCCACAGGCAGGTAGCACCTAGGGCAGGAATGTGTCTTGATTCCACTGCCCTGCCTTCAATTTCAGAATGAGTTTTCGCTTGAAAGTGTTCCCTATATTTTTAGTTTCATGTTTTTCCCCTCAAAGAGAAGTCCATATCATGTGAGGAAATGAGACCATCTTTCGTAGGAAGGAAATTCACAGTGAGCAGGAAAGCCCACCGTCATCAGATTGACTTTTGTCTCTAGAAATAGTCTTCTATCACAGCATGGCTTAGGGTGTGGAGGCGAGGGCTGAGAAGTGGGCAGGAGCCAGCCCTACTGCTGATGCTATTGCATGATGTCAGTATGCCTCTTTCAGTTTGGTCTACTTTCTGCTTTCTTTGGACTTGATTGCTAACCACAGAAGTTTCCAGAAGAAAACCTAGGGTAGCAATGCATGAGTGTTACCAATTTCATATACTACTATTTTAGCTCACATTGTCAAAACACCTCCTGGACACGAGTAATAAAAGCCTACGGGGTCAATGGCAAGAGGAGGTCCTTGAGGGAAAAGATGACTACAGAGGGAAAGGTGTTTCAGATGAGAGTGGAAACAAGTGGAGTCAAAGTAGTGGATGACAATCCCTCACCCTTCCTGCAGAGAAGGAAAGGGCTCCAATGCAGGAACGCTGTTCTGAAACTGAGAAAGTCTAGGGCAATCTGGAGACTAACTTCAGATTTTTAGGGCTAGCTCTTGGCCATGTCCTCTTTGGGGGTGAACTTTCTAGATCCATGCCGGAGTGCAGAGGTGAAAGGGGCATGCGGCAGGACACCTCCTCAGGAGGTAATCACTGGAAGGACAAATTCAAAGAATTTTGACTATTTTAAAAGGCAAGAAAGTCTATCTAGGGCAGTGGTGGTGAACCTATAGCATCCATGTTATTTGTTTTTCTTTTAAGACAAAAGATGTTAATGTATGAGCTGTTTTGCTGTTTTTTTCTAAACTAAACCTCAGTATTGAAGTTTAATTGCAGTGTTGGCACTTTTCAATAAATAAGTGTGTTTGGGGTTGCAACTTGGGCTCTAAAAGGTTTATCATCACTGATCTAGGGTATTTGTCATTCTTCCTTTATATAAAAAAAAAAAGACCTGAAACCTCAGGAAACAGACTGTAGTGGATGCTCCTCATTAGATCTGCCTGCCAGCTCTTGGGTGGGCTGGTACCCTCAATAAAATTTTCATATAAATTCCTATGTTAGGTGCTTGGAGATACAATAATGAACCAGACATGGTCCCTGCCCTCAAGGAATTCGTAGTCCGATAGGGAACAGGGACAAACAGATCCCTAATTATAACAAGGGATGATAAGGGCTAGAAGTTTCTGAGGGAGGACAGAGGATGAGCATTTAAATCATTCTGGAGGGTCAGGGAAGGCTTCCTGAAAGGCATGATGCATAAACTGAAGAATGAGTAGGAGTTAGCCTAGTGAAAGGGAAGGACGAAAGGATAGTCCACACAGATGGGCTTTGTACGAGTAAGGTTTGCTGACAGAGATTGAAGGAATGATTTATAAAATTCACAACTGAAACCAGAAAGTTGATCAATACAAGCAGCTGACTCTTTGGAAATAACATTAACATAGGCAAAAGCCAGGAAGTTTTTTTTTTTAAAGGCACCCACTAAGGAATTAAATGAGACAGAGAAAGGGAGAAGGAGAGGAAAGGGGGAGAAGGATGGAAAGAGAGGAAAAGAGACAACTACATTTAGCATATATTAAAAAGTACAAGAGAATATTAAATATTATTGGTAATTGTCTAAGTCCGGGAATAGGTATAAAATCATAAATAATTGATATTTTGTATTAATATTTATGACAACAAATTTGGAGATTAGGTGAAATAGAGAATGTTCTAGGGGACTATATATTACCAAAATTGGCTTGAGAACAGGGTGAGAATCTGACTGCACCAACAAAATTAGAGAAGAAATTGAAATAGAATTGAAGATGCATACACTTTGGTCTTCTTAACATACACACACACACACACACACACACAATTTTAAACAGTAAATTGTACAGATCTGTTCAGGAACAGGAAGTAACTGTATTAAACTATCTCAAAACATTGAAAAAGATGGGAAGTTTCCACCTTTTTTTCCAAAGTTGTCATCACATTAATCGCAAATTGTGTGAAGACAGAAAAATAGCTATACAAAAACCATGAGTAAATAGTAACAAATCAAATCTTGCCCTTTTGAAAAAGAAGAATATAATCTAACCAAGTAGGGCTTATCCCAGAAATGCAAGGCTGGTTCATCATTAGAAAATATACCGATGTAGCTAGTTATATGTACATGTTAAAGGAAAAACTATGTGATCATTTTAGCAAATGCAACAAAAATATTTGAGAAAACTGAGCACCTATTTCCTCTGAGAAAGCACTAGGAAAACTAGGATTATAGGGAAACTTTAACTTGATAATGAGAATCTTCTAGAAAGCTATAAAAATTCCATATTTAAAGGGGTAGCAAGAATGGTAGTGTGGCTAACAGTCTCTGAATTTAGACAGTGGAAGTTTGAATCTTTATTCTGACACTTGTTAGTTGTGTGTTCTTGGACAAGTTACTTAGCTTCTCTGTGCCTACTTTCCTCATCTTTAAAATGAGAATAATAATATCAATCTCATAACATTAAAAAGATTAAATAATCTAATATTTAAAGCGTTCATAATAGTTCTTTGTACCCAGAAACACTACATATGTGTTTGTTAGCAAAATTTGAAACATTAGATATATCCTCCCATAAAGCCAAGAACAAGACAGGAAGGTCTAGTTTTATTGCTATTCTACTATAGAAGTACAACAGAATGAGAAAAGGAATGAATACTGCCAGAAAGGAAGGAAGAAAACTGCCAATATTTGTAGATCATATAGTCATCTGAGCAGCAATGAGCTCTGCCTCTGTCAGAGAGGAAGCAAAAGATGGGAATTATATTCTTTAAGACACTTACTGGGTATCAATGTTTCTTTCTAGGCTCTTCTACAAATTGAATATTGAGTCCACCATTGTCCCTTTATGTTCACTGGTCCACTTAACTCCCATTTTTCTTTCAACGTACCACCCCTTTCCAAGTCACCTAAACTCAATACTTTGAAATCCTCTTTGACCCTTCCTTTTCTTTCATTTCCCACATCCAATTATCTACTCTGTCCAATTAGTTAGCTCTTCTTCAAAAATATTTTTCAAATCATTTCTATTATTACTCTCATGTTTCCTATCCGGGCCCATATCAACTCATAACTGAATGAATGGGTTACCCCAAGCCCCTCTCCAAGGATACTATGGACTGATCTCCTTCTAAGACAACAGTCTTCAAGTCACTATCTTGCTCATGAGTCTGCTGGCTTTTTATTTCCTATCACATCCAGTCTCAATTCCTCTGCTCAGTGGTCTTTCACTGTCTAGCTGCACTCAGCCTAACAAAGTTTATTGTTTTCTGTACCCTTAATATGTACCCTTGGCATTAGCAATATCAGAATGCTCAATATACTCACACACTTCCTTTTAAGTTCAGTGTCTGGGTTTAATTCAGTGCCTGGTTTGTCCTGTCCTTCCCTTGGAGTATCTCCAAATCTTCCCCATTCTTCAATGGTCAGTTTCAATTGCATGTTAATGAAACCATCTGTTGAACACTTAACTATATGCCAAGTACCGTGCTTCTTAATTAATTTATTAATTTTTATCATATTTTATGGATCAAAGACAGTAATTTGCTCATGGTTCACATTGCTAGCAGCAGTGGGTCTGGAATTCAAAGTCCTGTTTATTGCCCAACCCCAGAGCTCCTGCTCCTATTTACCCCTCTGTTCTGAGAGTGGACTGTTTTTTCTGACCCTGTCAATTCTTCCTAACCATCTGTGTTGGCTTTTTTTTTCAGTGTTAGCTGCTATGCCTTATTGTGTAATGTGTACAAGTTTAGCTGCCAGCAAAACTATAAGCTCTTGGTGGTCAGGGTCACAGCTCACACTTCTTTGTGTCTCCCTCCAGCCACAGTGGGCACTTGATCAATTGGTAAATAGATCAAATACAGCTAAATACAAGGGGGTGGTTGTAAACTATGGTTAATGCTTAAATTTAATGAAAAACTTATTACAGTAAAAGACATATTGCCAAGAATGATGGGATAAGTATATTTGAAGCAAGAGGGAGTATTTTTAATATTGTGACAAGGATTAATGGCAATGTGTCTTTTATAGTAATACATTTAAAAATTTAATCTTTGACTCTATTTTTGATCACTCTTGTTAATCAAACATTTACAGCAGTTTCTGTCAAGTACAAACATTACAGTATATTCTCATCCACCTTATCTACCAGATCTGGCACCAGGCAGCTTCTGGCTCTTTGCCAAAGTCCAAAAAAACCACGAAAAGTAAACACTTTGAATAGATTCAGGATATCAAGGCAGCTACAACAGCACAACTAAAGATACTCAGGAGGACTTTCAGAACTGCTTCAGAAAATGGAAAGAAAGATGGGATACGTGTGTTCAAAGTGAGAGAGTATTTTAAGGGAAATTAATGGCAATGTGTCTTTTGAAGTAATAATTAAAAATTAAACATTTACCATATTTTCCCACCATACCTTGTACATAGGAATTTGGTCTTAGTAGTCAGTCTTGAAGATAGTAAGTTTGAATAGTTTGAAGATAATACAAGCCCTCCCCATTCAAAAGCCTGGGTTTTCATTCCAGGAAGGGAAATGAGAAGTAGAACTAGTAAATTTCTCAAGATGCCCCTCCAGGTCCCCCTATCACTCCCTGATGCTCAGGCTTTTCTCTCCCTAGCTTAGGTCAATGTCTGATGACGAATCTTCCTTTTACATAAGGATCGAGCCAGGTCAGGTTCTGTTAGCCTGTGAAAATGGAGCCAAACCTGTCAACTTACAATTGTGCAAACTCGGATTCTTGGGAACATTCCAAAAGTGAGCTAAGGAAAACCTAATAATTGTACTACCTACCTCACAGGGCCATAGTGAGAATCAAGTGAGATAATGGATAGGCTCACACTTTAGAAAACAGTAATGAAAAGCAATTTTCACCTTGAACCCAGAGGAGAGAAATAGGAACAAATATCTAGACCTTGGCCAGGTAAAGGGTGAGTCTCTTCTAAAATTCTCAGATTTACCATTTCCTAGTGGTTGCAAGACTTGCTTTCTGGCAGTTCTTGAGAAAATTCATTTTATCATGAGATTTCTGCAGCTATGTCTGAATTTATCCTTGACTCCCCCTCTTTCTTTCATTACACTTACTCAGCTAGTCCACAATGCTCTGGGGGCTTTCAAAAGATAAGCTAACTTTTCCTTCTTTTGATTCCTTGAAGAAATAGCATTTTTCTGGAGGATTATATTTAGATCTCAAACCTCTCTCCCAAGAGTAAGTGACATAGGGAAAGCACACTCTTTTGCTTGATGTGCTCTGGGGATGATCTAGAAATGATGGTAGCCACTAGATGTTACTAAATAAATAAGTGCTTTTCTTCTTCCCCCAGAGAGACCAAATTCCCCTAGAATTCAAGTGCTGAGAGATTCCAGAGAATTTAGGAGTCTAGGTTGGAGGAAAGTTAGGGGTTAGAGTTAGAGAAGAGAGTTTTGGTTCAAAAGATTCCGATTCTCAAAGTGAAGGACTTTGGGCGGGGGGAGCCAGGGGAGAGTGAGCTCAGCTTGGACAGAGAAGAGGAAAGAGTGCCGAATGTGCAGGGATCTTGGCCAAAGGGCCTTGGATCAAGAATAGACTGAGCTTGCAGAGGTAGCCAAAGGTATTCAGACCAGGGAATTGAGCAAGATTTATTGCCTAAGTTGGCTTAGACTGGACAGAGCTTGGCTTTGGGTCTATTTTATGTTAGGCGTGCATACATACCTCCTTAAAGTGGAATCTTCAGATACGGAGCCATCACCCTCAGCAAAATGTGGACAAAGAGACACAAACAGCAGCTGTTTGTGTCATGAGTGTGGACAGAACCCAACAAGCAAAGCAATGAAGAAAATACCTAAGCCTTTGAGGGTAACTATGTAGGGAGGCAGTTGAAGCCTCCTTGTGTGTTCCTCATAGATCCAGGGCTACTGCATATGCTACCTGCATTCGAACAGTAGGCACTCAGCAGACTTGGGAGGTGGCCAGAGAGCTCCCACTGTTCCCCATCCCACGGACTCCTAGCCCACCAACTTCTGTGTGCCACATTTCACTGCTCCACTTCTGTTACCAGAACACTGACTCTCGTGAGCTGCTAAGTTGAACTGAGGAAACATTGTGGACTGTGTGTGTGTGTGTGAGGGAGAGAGAGAGGCGGGAGGATGTTAAGGGGAATCATGAGTGGCCCCAGCCTCAGCCCCTCTGACTACAGGCTTCAGAGGGAGCCCGTGCCTATGAACTTTGCTTGACTAGTCTGCCTAATTGAGAGAGATGAGCCTAGACCCTCTGTCCCACACGCCCTGTTATGATAGGCAGTGAAGCAAATCATTTGGGCAATTGTCTGGCATTAATGGTCTAGAAAAGTGTCCTCTCTTGCTTGAAAGGAATATCCAAGCATGTGCTTACTGTTTAGTTTTCCTGGAAAAATAATTTATCTGGCACACTACAGAGAGTGAATTTGCCTTCAGTAAAGGATTGTGACATACGTGTAACCCTTGTGGCCTCTCTACCATTCCCATGGCTGAAAAGTTTGCACTCAATGTAAGAACAGCTAAACATCTGCTAGGAAAAGGTTTTAGTTTTTACTAAACAAACAAACAAACAAACAAACAAACAAATAAACTGTGTCCTGCAAAGGAAAATAGAGATATGCTACGGGGCAGCTCTTTAGGGGTAACTCAGCAGTCCATCAAAATTCAGAGATTTCTGAGGGATAATGCAAAATAGAAATCAGGTCTGACCACACAGTATTACAATTCTAAGCATAATGAGTAATGTCACCTGGACCCTTGGAATTCTGGCTGTTAGACATTCATCCCTTTCTAAGACCTTATGAGTCTTCTGGAGTCATGTGAGGAAGAATAAAATATGCCTGATAGGAAATCATACTTTCCATCAGCTGATAACAGCCATCTCTTCAGTGAAAACAAAGATCCTTGGGATCAGACAGAAGGATCTCTAGTAATAGAAAGAATAGGATGCCTGAGTGGCAAAATGGGACAAAGGAATGAAAGGGGAAAATGAGGATGCCAAGACATGCAAATTTATGACATCCTAGATGAAAGGAGCTTCAAAGGCTACCTATAGCAGTGTCTTTCAAGAAGACTTCTTAATGGATAAAGAAGATATGGCTTTTGTATACAATGGAGTACTACTTGGCCATAAAGAAAGATAAATTTGAGACATTTGTAGGTAAATGGATGCATCTTTGGACCATACTCTTCAGTGAAATAAACTAGACACACATGTTTAAATATTGCATTATTTCTCTGGTGTGAGAAACTGAAAGGATAAATAAGGACCAAAATGGTGACAGATATTAGGAAGGAGGAAGAAAATGTTCTAATGGGAAGGGGAGCAAGGGAGGAGGAGGGGGAGGAGAAAGAAGGGAAAAGGGAAAAAAGAGAGAATAGAAGGAAAAAATGGAAACAAAGCTTTTGTAAATAAAGAGGGGAAAAAGGGTTGAAGGAAGGGGAGGGGAATGGGGAAAAAGACGATCAAGACATATCATGTACAAGGACAAATTCTCTATGATGAATGTGAACATTATGTATATAAAATGTATCAATAAAATTAATTTTAAAAAAGATCTCTTTAATGATATTGGAATCCTTCACTCAAACACAGAACACCATTATGCACCCAAAAACCCCATTGTGCATACAAGCGAGGCTGCTTTGGTTAAAAAAGAAGCGAGAATACTAGGGCTCTGTCTACCCAGGCTCTCTGTTTCCTTACTAGGCTGAGGGAGAAGAGAGGTAACTCACACTCAGCCAAATAGTCGAAACCAATGGTTCAATATAAACTTTGTGAGCCAGTTTGTTAAATACAGCCATTATTAAAATTAAATTATGACCTGAGTTTGATCCCCGGTACCGGAAAAAAAAATTAAATTACGAAACCTTACAGTTAAGTTATAATAAAGATAAACCAAATGCTGTCTCAAAACTCATCACTTCCTAATTGCTTTGCAACAGTTCACTATTATCAATGCTCTTGCATTCCCAGCTACTTTACTATGGTGCACTGGTGCATGTCTCTTCCCAGCTCCTTGAGCAGTGACGGCATGGGGGGAGTTCAAAGTGGCCCTGGCGGGAGGATTTACATTGCAGAAATCCACAAATTCTATAAACCAACACTCTCCTCCACCCCCACTGGGAAAGCCATCGTTAAACATTTACCAGCATACCACTGACTACCCCTGAGTCCTGACTTCTCTGGAAGCTATCCTTCCAACCGTGAGAAATGCTGCGTAGAACTCAGTGGAAGAGGAAATGCATCAGAGTGACCAACCATTATCCCAAACACATGTGCCTTACTCTGTAGGAGAGAACTGCAGCTGTGGTAGGGGCCCACACCAGACAAAAGTGTGTTAAATAACATGGTGTATGAGAAACAACAGGGCGACAACAGCATGGAATGACAGCTGACATTGGGAAGTGCCAGCATTATAATCTTGAGCCTCTTATGATGAGGGCAAACAGCCTGACTTATGCATGAGAGCCTCAAAGACCTCACTGTATCACAGCACAGCATAGTTCAGGAACTGAGAGTGTTCATCTGAGGAGCATCTCGAGGTGAGCTAAATTTCAGGCAGAACACTCCACAAAAAGGCTGCCGGACTGTTCTATCCACTGGTGTGTTCACAGTACCTAACACAGTGCTTGAAGGCCCTTAATAAACAAATACCTGTTTAAAGAATGAAACGCATTTTTATAAGCAAGCTCCTTGTCTACCTCACCACCATTTTCAGAAAAAGTATTTAGAACATTTTAGTTTTACAAAGCAATGGAATATGAATGGATTTTGAAAAACTATATACCCCAAGCTGACTTTCAAAAGTACTGATACTAAGGGAGGGCACGTGTCTACTATTGGTAAATCATTGGTGTGAGACCACTAATGTCCCAGTTAGGGCTGAGAAGCAGGAAATGACTTTATCAAGATGGAGAGCGGGCTGCCAGTGGCATGACGGCGCCCTTTACTGCTCCTATTCCAAACGTCTCTGGCTTCTCTCTTTTCTCTCTTCTGTGCCTGCTCTCTTCACTTTCTAGTCTCTCGTCCTCCCTACCTTCTGCCTCCTTCTTCCTTTGCCCTCTTCATGCCCTCAGCCTGCCAGTCATCCCCCACATGGCCCTCCCCACCCACCCAAACACACCGAGCCAAGGCTTGCCCCTTTACACCCAAACAGTGTCTTTAGTAGACAAGTCTCTTTGGCTCCAGTATTTATGAAAGAAAACTCACCTAGAGCCAAATACTTCCCTTTTCTCATTTTTCAATTGGTACTGGTGTGGTGTGTGTGTGTGTGTGTGTGTGTGTGTGTGTGTGTATCCCAAAGGACTGTGCTGTGCCCAAGTCTTCTTTTATGCTTGTATATCTTTACAACCTAATTTGGCCTATCTTGAGTTTATAGCATTGCAGAAGAGCTCAAGTATATTTCCTGATTTTAATTATGCCTTTTTGGGTTACAATGACCCAGATGCAACCAGCTAGCCAGTTCAGGCAGACTGCAAAAGGAGCCTAGGCCAGTATCACTGGGTTAACTGAAAGCTTTTGTCAGAAAAAAACCAAATCGGCAGATCATACGAATCAAGTCAGATGAGGAGTTGCCATGTCAGTCTTTCACTCTCTAGTACCACGGTCGATGATCTGACTATTGTTCTTCAGGGACATTTTGGGGTCCTTAGAAAGGATTTTGTGGCTGTGGCCAACCTAGTGAAATGTGTGATTTCTGTTCTATGGTTCTGTAGGCAACTTCCCCCAAGTGCGTGACGAGGCTGGACCCTGGCCAGGCTGCCTCTGCCACGGACCCATCCCAGGCCACCTCAGTTGCAAGTCCGCAGGGAGAGACAAGCCAGAAGTGTGCGTGACTTAGGAAAATTAACCTGAAGGAGTTTAAATGGGCCCGCTGACTTCCAGGAGCCCTGCTACTAAATAGGTGAGCAGTGCTGGCCAAGTAACATTTAATACACTCACTTTAGCACCTGGCACATAGTTTGGGCTTTAGAAAGTATGAGGAGTGATTAAAAGTAAAATAAAAAATAAAACTGTGGAATTCTTAAGAGATATGGCAGAGAGGGAATAAAATAATCCAAGAACTGGGCATGGTGGTGCAGGCCTGTAATCCCAGTACTCTGGGAGGCCAAGGCATGAGGATCACAAGTTTGAGCTCAACCTAGGACCTAGTGAGACCCTTTCTGAAAATAAAAATTAAATAAAGGGCTGGGGATGTAGCTCAGTCCTGAGCTGGCCATGGGTTCAACCCCCAGTACCACACACACATAAAAGCAAGCAAGAGCTTTCAGGCCTGATCCCTGATCTATGAAGCTCATGGCTGGTTGTGGTTCATCAGTTTGTGCCACTGAAAAACAGGGTATGTGGAAGTGACTCTGGGCTAGCAGGCTCACTGAAAATTCAAAGCATGCACATGGTACAGGTGAGCTAAGAACAGTGTTAGGGAATCCGAAACTGGTGACGGCTTCCTGTGCCCACAATCATCAGACGCAGTGTGTGCCTGTGAAGAATCTCAGCCCTGACCCCTCCAGCACTTGCTGACTTCACCTCTCCCTGGGCCCCACAGCTCACCTCCTTCATGAATTCCTGAAGGATTCCTCCAGCGATTCAGGGGTCAAGTTGCCAGGCCCTAGGACTTCTTGGCACCTTTTTGCTCTGCCTCACCGGCTCACCCTCCAACTTACACCAAAACCTAGACCCAGCACAACACCTTTCTGTGTTTGGCTTTTTGTTTGTTTGTTTGTTTGAGCTTTTTATGTGTAAAGCTGATCTCAAAAGATTGGTGACCCTTTTTCTACTTCTGAGATGCTTTGGTTTAGGGAAGACAGGGGAACTTCGATGCTTCATACTGAATGACGAAGCAATGGGGGTGCTCTAGCACTGTGAGTCTGTCAAATGACTTTGAGACGTTACCTAGCCCCAATTCAGAAGGTGAGTTAGATGCACAACTGGGTTTTCTAGGACTCTCAATGATGTACTTGGGGAGTCAACGCACAGCTTCACGAGTCTGTGGATATGCAAGGTCCCACAGACCTCTCTGGCTGTTATCTGAGTATTGGTCTTGCAACATTGCAGCCTGCCTAGGTTTGCAAGCTGTGCTCACTTAGCTGAGAAAAAAAAAAAGGGAAAGGAATCCAGTCATTTTTTTGGTCAATTTTGCCAGTGCTTTCATTTTTCAGGCAATTTCAGTTCAATCCCAGATCTGGTTTCTGGAGTCACATTTCCCCCCAGTCCCTTTCATTTACAGGGAGGAGTTGTAGGGCCGAGGACATGATTTAAATTTGCTCAGGTGCTGAAAGTTAGGGAGGGTTTTCCTATTCAAAGGTGCACATGCTCTGGAAATGTGATTCCCATGATTACAGGAGGAGACAGTCATCTTTGTTGGGAGGGGCTGAAGGTGGAAGCTCTTCTGGGAGTTTATAGGCTCTGTCCTGGACTTTAGCATTTATCTGGTGTTTTGCCTTCTCCATCTATTCTCAGGCCTTTAACAAGAGCCATTAGTGCAACTTCCACTCTCCCTCTCCATGAAGCCTTATCACTGGAGCTCCAATTCTGTTTCTCCAGCTGATTAGGATGGCTTTACCCAAGCTTGGAAGTTGGTTAGAAAAATACTTGAGTGATTCTAATGATCAGGCAAGTTCAGGAAGCTCAGGCATTTTTTTTCTATCCAGATGCCTCATTACCACCCCAAAGCATGATATGATTAAAACCATACTGCTCCCAAAAGCCATTCCTCCTAAAAACTGTGCTGAAAGAGTGAGGCAGGGCTACAGGTGGTCAGATGGAATCATCTCTAAGAAGGCTCATCAGGTAAAAAAAAAAAAAAAGCAAGCTGCCAACATTACAGTGGAAGCGTGCTTAATGGACCTCTGGGAAGCCAACTCTCAGGGTTAAGGGATGTGCTCCGTGTCCTGCATACAACACAGTGCCTGATGCCCACAGCATGCAGGATGGGCTTGGATGCCTCTCCCTAGGGGACTCAGGCACTTCTACTTTAAGTGTTTTTAATTAACTGACCAACTACTCCCCTGATTGCATAAATAAGCGATACAGTCTATTGTGGCTAGCAAAAATATTTATAGCATGAACCCATCTACTTACAACAAAAGATCTACAGATACATACAGGCCTGTAAATGCAGATAAAATGTCAATAAATGTAAATAGTAGTTGCTTCTGGGAAGGAGTAGGAGGTGTCTAGGGTAGGAAGTTCCCTCCATACCATTTGTACTGCTTTTATATTTTGCAACGTTCATGCATTATTTTTCCCATATTTTTATTTTGAAAATTTCAAACTGAAAAAATAGAATAATGAACACGTAACTCCAAGACTTCACAACATGTCAACATATTTGCTGGATAGTTCTGTTGCTATCAGTCAATACGTGTGTGTGTGTGTGTGTATGTGTGTGTGTGTATATATATATATATATATTTTTTTGGTACTGAGGATCGAACTCAGGACCTTACGCTTGCAAAGCAGGCGGCAGAACCACTGAGATAAATCCCTGGCCTATATTTTTTTAAATACTTAAAAGTCACAGGCATCGTTTCCCACTATTCCTAAATTGTTCAAAATGACTCTCCTAAGAATATATGCTCCCTCTTAATTACACACCATTATCACATCTAAGAAAATAAAAATTAATCTATCATCTACTTTCAGTCCAAATTCAGATTGTCCCAATATCTCCCAAATGTCCTTTATGTATTTTTTCAAAACTCAGAATCAAAAATCAAGATTTATGATTGCACTTACTTAATGTCTCCTTAAGATCTTTAATCTAGAACAGCAAGCGTGGTCCCACTTTTGTGTGTTTGTGTCTGACATTGACTTTCTGAAGAGTCTGGGCTAGTTGCCTTGCAGACTATCTCATATTCTGAATTTAAATAAAGAGACTTAGTAGTAATAGTGATAAAAGCAACCAGGTCCTGTTTTATATAAACAGCAACCTTAAAATGAGCTCATCTCCCTAATATCTCTGGCAGCGACAGCACTTGGATTTCTGGGCCCCAGACTAGCTCCTATCACCACCACCTCTGTTCCCCATTCCCTATATTCAGTCAGCCCCCAAGTCTGTCATCTTGGCCTTTGACATGCCTCGTATTCCTCATATTAGTCCTCTTATTCCTCGTATTTCTTCTCTGGTCCCATTCTGCCTGTACTTGGGTCAGGCCCTTAATCCCTTACTCCTAAATTATACAACTATTTCCTAACTGACTCCTATAGCACCACAATCTCCCTCAGAACATTTTTTGTGGATACAGAAAAAACTGTCCCATGGCCTTCACCATGTCTCTCATCTCTGAAGAGCCACCCTGCTGTGAACATGGCCCTCAACATCAGGCAGAAACAGATCTCTACTTAATCCCACACTGACAGCTACATGCTGAGTGGCCTTGGAGAGTTCATTGGGTTTAACTGGTCTTTCATTTTCTCATCTGTGGGAGGGGAATAACAATTGTGCCTTCTCTCAGGTGTGACCAGCCTGCCTACCCTGGCTCCCATTTCTTTTAAACATTCCTCTGAATTTTGCCCCTTACAGTCCGAGCAGCACTTTCTCCTCTAGGAAGACTCCCCAGCCACGGCAGCTCTCTTTCTCTCTCTGGATCTCCATAGCATGCAGAGTCTACAGGGAATAATGTGGCACAGACTTGTTCTATTGTCCACTCACATACGTGCTCCTCTTATCTGCTCCTTAGAAGGCTTAGGGCACCTTGAGGGCAGGAGTCATCTATCCATCGTTTCTCCCAGGGCCTCCAGAGCTAGTGCTCTGCTGAATGTGAGAAGATACTTTCGCGATCTTTAAAATCTTTCTTTTAACTAAGAGAATATGCTCTGATCATCTCTGATTCTTCTGGGAAGCAAAGGGCCAAGGACTGAGACCATCATTCAAATTGTCACAGGAATTGCTCCTATTTCAAGAGACCCATTAAGCAGCCAGTGCTTTAAATATATATTATATTTGAGTCCAGTTGAATAGATGAAGAAACAGAAACCCAGAGAGGGTGACTTGCCCAGGATCGGCTAGCTATTGACTGCTCAAGCTGGAATTCGAACCCAAGTTGGTCTGAAGACAGAACCCATATCTTTCCTTGCTGCCTCTGTAGCAACTATGAACACCGTATGGATGGAAAGAAGGAGAGAAGAGTTATTAAAGCCACTGGAACCTGGACAAAATTTATTCTAGTGCTCTCCTTTATAAATGAGGATGCCTACTTGAAGGTACCATGGTGTTCCCAGTGATGGGGAAGCTGCCGTGAATCTGTCTCTTCTCAGAATCAAGCCCTAGAGGCAGGCTTGTCTATGGGGCCACAAGAGAGAGAATGCAGCAGTGCAGCTCATAATGGAAACAGATTTAGGGTCCTTGTCTCTTTCTCAAAGGTCCAGAGTGACCGTCTGGGTTAATGGAGATGCCTAGAGGGTGAAAAGTAATGATAAAGAGGTAAGTAGGAGAACAAAAGAAAGGAGAATGATAAGATGATAAGTTAACTGGGAAAAAGCCAGGAGATTCGATTGTACACTATGTGGTCAGGGGAACCTCACATGAATTCCTAAAGAACACCCCATGTAACTGGGGAGCGGTGTGTTTGCATGTATATGATATTGATTTTGTATGTATGTGTGTGCCCGTGTGTGTTCAATCTTTGGATTTAAATAAAGAACAGACAAAATTCAGAGTCAAAATTGGCCTCCTTCTCAGCAGCCACTTCATCACCCCCATGTCACATTTCCCAGCTGGAGGGCAATAATTGCAGGGCCTCATCTGGCCTCATCTGGGAAACACCAGGGTCTTCCTGAATCGTCATACCATGCTGGCTGCCAAGGCATAAGGTGACCTCAGCAAAGCCTTCATACAGGCCATGTGCATACAGTCATAAAACCCCAAGAGAATGTGGCAACAGAGACAGAACTGCTGGGCTTGCCAAATTTCCAAAGGGAAGAAGGAACTTGCTGCGTCTGTATTTGCCCCCAGGACTGGAAAAATATATCTCAGTCACTGGAATTGAGGGATGGGGGTGGCCTTTACCTTCATAGGAGAAGCACTGTTTATACAAATACTGCTGATGGCCTGATATATGTGTGCGTCTTCATATAAATAGATTTATACACTTACATTGGCAGATTGCATCAGTTACCTCCTGCTGACCATTTTGCTCTGGTTCTTTAAAAACACCGGTCCGAGGGTCAGAATATTCTATCTGTGTCCTCTGCAGTATTTCTTGGTATTTCACTTAGAGAGTAAAAGAAGTCCACATGTGCTGCTCACCCTTGAGATGGTCACTGATTGAATTCAACCCACTTTCATTTGTTAGAAGCTTCATTGTGGGGACCCAGTTCATTCCTAAGAACAAAGAGGGTGTGTTGGAGGTGGGGGTCACATCATGGTAGTGAGAATTCTTAGGGAAACCAGGCAGTAAGCTGGGCACTTATAGTGCTTGCTGTTGACAATGTAGTCTTTCATTTTTTAATTCAGTAAAGACATGTGCAGTGTATCAGGCCCCATGCTAGGCATAGGGAATGCGCAAGCAAATAAAACCTACCCTGAAGCTGAGTGTGGTGGTGCATCCCTATAGTCTTAGCTATCTGGGAACCTGGGGCAGGAAGATCACTTTGAGCCCAGGAGTTCAGGGCCAGCCTGGGCAACATGGTGAGATTCAGTCTCAAACAAACAACCTATTTCTCTTTCTTCAAGGAATCTAACTTTTGTCCTGGGTTTGCTCAAGGATCCCACCACCAAATGAGAAAAACAATGTTCAAGATTGCTGGTCATTATGGTTGATGGAGCTGCTGTAGGAAACTCCTTCTCCACACCAAACACATTGTGTTTTGAAACATTTAAATATGTAGTAAATATTAATAGTGAAAACAAATACATTCTACTGCCAGAAATAAAGAGGGAGCTCAAAGCCGCAGCAGTGAGAGGAGTTTTGGTTCCCAGCCTCCACAGGAATCTAAAGCGGATGTCCAGTCCTGTGCGCAGGGTCTTAGTGCAGGCTGGGGACGGGTGTGGGGCAGCTGAGCTCCTAGAGAAAGGCAACAGCAGGAAGGGCCGAGCCGTCCGTGGGGATGGGGGAAAACACAGCTCACAATACGCTGGCCTCTTCAAGTTAAGGGTGAGGAGTTGTAGAACTCAAGGTACGCATGACTCCAAGGTAAAACAATTCCTGCCAAGTAACACATTTTTAAAAGATTTCCAGAGGTGTTGCAAACCACAAGTCCTCTGTAACTCCCTGTCTTAATATCAGGCTTTGAAGTTTGCACGTATGTCATCAGTCTTCCTGGGAGAAGCTTAGCATCTTAGCTCAGCCACTGCTTTACTATAAGAGCTCAAAAGCCCGGCATGGTGGCAAATGCCTGTAATCCAGCTACTCTGGGAGGCTGAGGCAGGGGATCTCTGATTTGAGCAACTTAATGACTTAGCAAGACCCTGTCTCAAAGTAAAAAATAAAAAGGGACTGGGGATGTAGCTCATTACAGTGGACCCTCGAGTTATGACTGGCCTGACCTACAAACAACTTGGGCTACAACTGGAATTTTAGTTTTAACTTACAACCAAAGTCTTGAGTTATGACCCAAATGCCAGCCACTTGTGCTTGCAGATGGTCTCAGATACAGATTTAAACCTTAAAGAGTTCTGGAAGGAATTTTACAACATCCTTTCCTGCATGAGGTTAATTGAGACATCCTGGGTCATGTCTCTAAGAACACTGAAGTCTGCCTGGAAGAAAGTGTGACCTAAAATTATACAGGAGAGAGACTTTGAAGGTAATTGTTCAACTTGAGTTATAGACAGCCTTTGAGAATGAATTGAGTTCATAAGTCAGAGGTCTACTGTACATAAGACAGTCCAGTCCTTAGTACTGAAAAAAAAAAAGAATTCGAAAGTGCCCAGTTCTCGTGTTTTTCATGTAGACCAATGTTTCTTAATTTTTATTATTATTTTTGTTTGTTTGTTTGTTTGTTTTTGGTACCAGGGATCGAACTCGGGTCCTTAGCTTTCAAGGCAGGGGGTGGAACCACTGAGCTAAATCCCCAGCCCTCTCAATTTCTATTATTATTTTTGCCTTCTTCCCCCATAGGCTTCTTGGACATTTCCCCAAATCACCTCGCCCAATTATATTTTAATATCAAAGACATGCTACCTACATCTTTATGTACTGTGTGCATACCCCTCCGGCTTTATTCCAGCATCATACGGGCTGTTCCCATCACGTGGGAGAGAGGCTGTTCTACTTTCTTGTGCCTCTTCCTTTGCTTGGTTGAACATCCCATCCTGAAACTCCCAGAACAATCAGGCCCCTGTCGTATGATCTCCTTTAAGGAACTTAGGAAAACTGTAAGAAAAGAATGACTTGTGTAATTCTTTATTCAGTGGGGATCACGTCTCTTTCACATTCTGCTGTGTCCCCAGGGCTCAGCACGCTGGCTGGCAGGTAGCAGATCTTTATATAACTGAATAAATGAATGAGTACAATGAGTGGCATTACCTGAGCAGATGAGGGGAAAATCACAGCCTTGGGAGGGACCTTGGAAAGCTATTTTAACTCTTCCCCAGTTTATGAGCAGAACTATTGTGTAGCTACTTCTGAAAGAGCAAACTCGGTGCTTTTCTTAAAACCACACTATTGTAGTTCCTCTTTCCTTTAAATAGTTCTCATTATTTGGAAGCAAAAGGTGGTCAGGAAGCTGTTGAGAATAGAGACAGACCTCTTTTTGAAAATATGTAAAAATAACATCTAAAATCATTTCCTATTTTAAAAGAGCCAGGGAAACTGCCAGCTTCAAAGAAACCCTGTCGTAAATCTTTTTGTTACAGGGAAGAATAGAGCAAATTGAGTGAAGATTCTCTTTTTATTCACCTCCCCTCCAAAAAAAAAATTACAGATTTTGGGGTGGTTACAGTGATGTGCTGATACTAACTCATGAGAGCAAATTAGTAATTTTGAGACCTGGTTGTGAAATAAGGCCATTGTTAAAAATCTATTAATATAAATTTACAATTAAATATATCATTATTTTAAAAACAGCAAATATTCCAAACTCATCTCTTCTTAATTATTTTATTATCCTTTACTATCACCCATGCTCTGGAGGCGACTTCTTCCTGTTTTATCTATATGGTGGAAATACTACCTAATGCTTTGCTATTATGCATCTTTTCCCAGAGGCACATTTAGTGAGGTCAAGTTGGTAGCTTGTAACTGGCCATGGTAGGAGGATTTGCACAACAGAAATTGGCAAATGGTACAAATCAGACCTTAATCTATTGTTTTGCTGATTGTTTTGACCAGGGGTCAGAGAACTTCCACCCCCAGCCTGTTTTTGACAGCCCACAAGCTAAGAACATTTTACATTTTTCAGGGCTGTAAAAAAATGAGAGTATGTTGTCACAAAGCTAAAAGTATTTACTGTCTGGCTCTTTATAAAAAATGTTTCACAAACCATGTGCTAGGCTTAAGAAAGTGATGGAGAGAATGTTAATAGCACAGACTAAACTTAAAATTGTGTCTCTGTAGCAATTACATTGTAAATAGCACACAAAATTGAGGAAACTTTCTTCCAATACTTTAAAACTATTATCTGATTCAGAAAAGTTACTTTCAGCCCTGATGTGAACCAGAGACGTTAGATTCACACATGCTGGGCCTGGTGGCACTTGCCTGTAATTCCAGCACTCAGGGTGGGGGGCTGAGGCGGGAGGATAGAAAGTTTGAACCCATCCTAGGTTGATTTAGCAACTTATTGAGACCCTGTTTCAAAATAAAAAAATAAAACAAAGACCTGAGGATGTAGCTTAGTGTGAAGGCTCTGGGTTCAATCCTCAGTACGGCAAATAAACAAGTAAACACACCCAAAATACACCACAGAAACAAACCCCACGCATTTGTTAATTGCTACACACCACCCCAGGCTGGCTATGGACATAAGAGTTAGGCAAAAATTGACTAACACATCCTATTGGCCATATAAAAGTCACAATGTGGTGTATGCTATTATTTGTAAGTTGTATGCTACACATTTATAATAAAGATACATATGTGTGTACACATGTACTTTCTTTTTTCAGAAAGCAAGTTTTCAAGCATTTGCCAGAACACTCTGGTCATATCTTCAGGAAAGACAAAGCTCTGTGAGGATTCTTTGGGTCTTTGAGCAGGTTCACAGACTTCTGTCTTTGGCTAGGTCTTAACAAATCTCCTAATCTGAGCATGAATACACATCTGAGTTGTCTTCAACTCAACTGAGTTGAGCTACAAGCTCTAACCCTCTTTGTCTGATCACGGGGAGAGGGAGGCAGGCCTCAAGTTGCCTGGGAAAGTCCTCAGAAAAGATAACATTGCACTTTGGTGACAAATTTGTTGCTTCTACAGATAACATCCAAATTTTGCCCTCAAGAAGGACCATTCAACAAGGACATTGGTTTTTATGTTTTCCTCTAAGTAGTCATTAGTACAAATTAATAAATCTTTGTCCTGGGGAACATTGGGCTATATTTTATCTTTGTTCAGCTAACACAGAAAAAAAAGAGTGCATTTCCTTGGGTCCAGGATAGAAAGAACAAAAAACTTTGAAGTTATATGCACCTGGCTCATGTCCCTAGGTCCTACTAAGGACACAGAGCACCACTTACATGCATGAGCAGAGTATAGGTCAGTGAGTCCTTGCTTTCTCTGGCAGGAGGGAATTTGGAAAACTCTAGAACAGAAGTAGTCACCTGGAGTTCCCTGGAGGGGCTGTTAAACACTCATGCCAGTCCCCATCTTCAGGGTTTCCTATCCATCAGGTCCAGGCTGGGGATGAGAAACCGCACTTCTAATGAGCTCCCAGGTGATGTTCCTGTGGTTGCTGCTGGTCTGGGGGCTGCACTTTAAGAACCAGTTGTCTAGGAAGAAAACCCCAGTGTTCCAGCTACATGGTTCTGATTATAATCACAGATGATGTTCCCTACAGGGTCACTTTGATAGCTGGTAATCATCTAAGTAAAGAGGAAAATATCTTTCTTCCACCATTCACACAAAAGCCAGGCAAAAGAAGTTGGCCGTTTTGAACATGACCCATTTCAGCTCTGAGAAAAGTCAAGTACCTTCCCATTAAAAAGACCTTCAGAACCTGCAACGCCATTTCAACTCCTATAAAGGCAGAAGACCCAGAGATGTTGGACCCCTGATCGTACTATCTTGTGAGGGATCCAGGGGCCCAGAAATGCCTAGCTGTGGCATGAGGGGAAATGCTGATTAGGAAATTGAAATTTGGGCACAATTTAGCTTCACATCTTCCCTAACTGAAGGAAGAAATGAAAGAAGGGCTAGAAGTTCTACTTCCAAGAAGGTGGAAGTGATGGAACTTTCTTTCTCTATGAGCCAAAGTGGGTCCACAGAGATGAAGAGCATGAAAAGGACTGTAGGATGCAGCATGGTATCTACAGTGTCTCTGGTGGTTATCTTGGAGGACAAAGTCACAGAGAATTTTCCTCTTTCTATTTCACTGCATTTTCTGAGTTAAGAAAACTACTTACACATGTTAATTAGTAATAACAAACTCTGCACTATTTTTTCCTTTAAAAAAAAATAAAGGGGTAGCAGATATAGTTAAGTCCATCACGTTCACTCACCTTAAGTATAAGCTTCATGCTGTTGTGTGTGTACATACCTATGTAAATACTGTCTACATCAAGACAGAATATTTCCAGCTCTCCACAAGGCCTTTTCAAGCTTCCAGTCAATGCCTCACCATAGTTTAACTCTCAAAAGGCCATGTGTTAAAGATTTGGTCCTCAGATTGGCAAAGTGAGAAGGTGGTAGAATTTTTAAGAGGTAGGACCTAGTATGAAGTCTTCTTATCAGTGGGTACATGTCCTTGAAGGGGATACTGGAGCCCTAGCCCCTTTTCCTTGCCCCCCCGCCCCCGCTGCTTCCTGGGTGCCATGTGCTCCTAGCATGATGTGCTGCCTCAACACAGGCCCAAAAGCAACAGGCCAACTGATCATGGGCTGAAACCTACAAAACTGTGAGCCAAAATAAACTTTTCCTTTTTAAAAGTTGATTAACTCAGGTATTTGTTACAGTGATGGAAAGCTAACTAACATATCCCCTAAGGGTTACTTGAGTCAACTAATTTTCTATGGTCACCCATTAGTTTTACCAATTCTTAAAACTTCGAAGAAATGGAATTATATTTTGTGTGTCTGATCTCTTTAGACCAATATACTGTTGGTAAAATTTACTCAAGTTATTGTGTGTATCATTAGTTAATTCCCTTTTATTTCTGATTAGAAATCCATTGTGTGGACCCCCACAAATTATTTAGGTATTCTCTTGTTGCTGGGCATTGAAACTATTTCCAGGTTTGAGCTGTTATGGGTACTTCTATTTCTTTTAAAAGGCAGGATATAGCAGTGCAAATGATAGATTCCTTAGTAGTCACAACTACCTTTAATTGAATGCCTATTTTGTGCTGGGTATTTTACTTTGTCCTAATTCTCCTAACAATCCTGTACCATTAGTCCCTTTTCATAAGAGGGGAAACAGGTTGAGCGAGACAGCTGAGTTCTTTGGGAAGCAGATATTACAACAGTTGGGTGTGCAACAGGTTTAGTGGGAAATAACACCTCTGAAAGAAAAGAGGAGACAGGAGTGAGCAAGAGGAGCCCATGGCATAAGGCAGACCTGTCAAAGTCTATACCCACCAGGGAGCTGCAGAGCAAAGACAGCCTTTCAGAGGAGTATTCTGTGTAGGGGAAATGGGTCTTGTATCACCTCCCTGATCAGTCATTGGCTAAATGCCACCAAAGAACACCATGACCTCGGCTCAAAAAGCTGAGACAGACCCTGACAGAGCTAACAGCTGGAGCCTGTCAGCTAGCCACACTAGTCACAGCTGGTCAGTGGGTTTTCTCCTAACGGGGGATTTTGTCTCTGCATCTGCCATAACATGTAATGCGGAATCAAGGACTCAGACCCAGGGCATCGGGTGCCAAAGCCTTTAAGTCCCAGAACCCTACTGTCAACAGGTAAAGAATCTCTGGACAGCATGGACCAGGACCATCCAGTGCTAGGTAGCACCCAAGCTAGTGGGAGATCAGGTTTCCTTTATGTCCTCAGCGGTCAGCTTCAACTGAAGTGATCACTTTCGACTGGAGTTCTTCCAGCCAAAGAGGGAAGGACATGTCTAGGATAAATCCACTGCCATTAGCTGGGATGCTGTGTGTATCTGTCTATTTTTAGTTACTATAATGAAATATTTGAGGCAGGCTAAGTTTTTTTTTTAAGCTCTCAGTTGTGGAGGCTAAAAGTACAAGCAGTATCATTCAGGCTTTGGTGAGGGCCTTCCTTGACTACTTCACCTCATGACAGATGTCAGCAGCTGGAGGAAGAGATCACACTGCCAAGCAGGAAGCCAGAGAGAGAGGGAGTTTCTGAGGCCACACCCTCAGTTGACAAAAGGACCACCTCTTAAAGGTCCAGCCTCCCAACACTGCCACACTGAAGACTCAGCTCTCAACACAGGAAACTTTGGGAGACAAACAGCATCCAAACCATAGCACTCTGTGAGTAGCAAAGAAGGTGCAGGCAAGAGCATTTTTATTTGGGAATAATTATTCCAAGCCCCCCTGGTTTTTGAAACTATGGACTGTAACTATAGCTTAAATGTAGAATGAACAGTCAGGAGTGTTAATGTAGAACGCTGTGCCCAACTGAGAGGAAAGGAGAAAAGACGTTTCTTAAACTTAGGGCAGTGTGATCAGAAAGAGGTCTGCTCTCTCTCTCAATGAGGAACGGGTCCTCACTGAGGAGTAACATTCCAGAGAAACAGAGGTTGGTTACAGAAACAAGAAAGTTTCCCACTTGATTTGCTTGCAAGTTGAGTTAGCAGACCTTGTTTTGGTGACTGCTATTTCTCTGGGTGGTGACCCTTTCTCTGCAGAGTGGTCAGAGGGATAAGAGGCCTCTGGTGTGCTGGCCTGAGACATTGGGGCTATTGTGCATGGTCCTTATCTGATCCTTCTTTTCTGTCAGTTAATAAACCCTCACTTTATGGCCAATTTACTTTCAACAAGGATGTCGGGACTATTCAATGTGGGAAAGAATAGTCTTTTCAACAAATGGTCCTGAGAGAACTGGATAGCCATACGCAAGAGAAAGAAAGTCAGACCCTTCCCTACCATATACAAAATTAACTAAAAATATATCATCAAGGGTCTAAATGTAAGAGCCAAAACTATATAACTCATAGAAATAAACATAGGTGTAAATCTTTCTGACCTTGCATTAGGCAATGGTTTCTCAGATTTGACAGCAAAAGTACAAGCAACGAAATAAAAATACATAAATGTGACTTCATCAAAGTTAAGAGCTCTTTTTGCTTCAAAGTACACAATTGAGAAAGTGGAAAAGACCACCCACAGAACGGGAGAAAATTTTTGCAAATTTTAAATCTGATAAGAACTCATATCTAAAATATATACAGAATACAAGTCCATAATAAAAGGAAAAATAACCCAATTAAAATGATCAAAAGGCATGAATAGACAGTCTTCCAAAGAAGATACTCAAATGCCTCATAAGAATATAAAGAGATGCTCAACACTAACAGTCATTAGGGTGATTTAAGTCAAAACATTAGCCATTAGGATAGCTATATGAAAATGGAAAATGGAAATAATAAGTGTTGGTGAGGATGTGGAGAAATAGGAGCACTCGTACAATGTTGATGGACTTGTTAACGCCATGCAGTTGCCTTGAAAAACAGTCTGGTAGATCCTCGAAAAGTTAAACATGGTATTACCATATGACTCAGCAATTCCCAGGAGATTTACAAACATGACCTCAAAAAAACTTGTACATGGATATTCATCGGAGCATTATTCAGAATAGCCCTAAAATGGAAGCAACCCAGAGGCCCATCAATTGGAAGGAAATGAACAAAATATGGTATGGTCACACAATGGAGTACTATTCATCCATAAACAGGAATGGAGTACTGATACACACTACAGTGTAGACAAACCTTGACAACACCATGCTAAGTGAGAGTGACCAGTCACAAAGGTATGATTTCATTTGCATCGGATGTCCAGAGTAGGCAAATCCATGTACACAGAAAGAAAATTAGTGGTTGCCACTAATTAGAAGGAAAGGAGACTCCGAGTGACCGCTTAATGGGTATGGGGTTTCTTTTTGAAGTGATGACATTGTTGTGGAATTAGTGATGATGGTTGCACAACCCTGTGGATGTACTATGTAGGTGAATCACATCTTCATGAAGCTGCTGTTTAAAAGTGCTCTAGATCCCTAACCACGTGGCACTCACACCCTTGGCTTCCACCAGAGCTGCCCAGGATGGGTGGTCAGTTTTATTCAATTCCAAATTCCTGGGCCCGAAAAAACAATCAGAAGTTAGGAATTGAAGTTGGAGCTGCTTTTGTCTTTTGTTCCCAAGTAATATTTTTCTAAAAGATGTTAGTACAGTACAGTTTTTCTTCTAAAGCAGCCACTGTTAGGAGGCCAATTTGGAAATGCGTCCCTTGGAAATTTTTCATACTGAATGTTAGTGCCTATTGCAGAGGCTGTGCTAGGGATGGGTCCCTTCTCAAAGATCCACATCTGGCTAGTCAAAAACAAATTACAATGATACCCACGTCTGTGGAAGCACAGATAAAGCTATAGCAAAGAACACACATCCCAAAATGGATAAAATAGGATGACTGAGAACACTCAGTGCTAGCAAGGGTGTATAGCAAATGGGACTCTTATTTATGCTGATGGAACTGTAAATTAATAAAGCCACTTCTGTAATGGTTTGGCAGTACCTACTAACACTAAACAGATGCCTACCTATGACCCAGAAATCCCATTCCTGAGTATACATCCACTAGCAATACATAATTATGTTCACCAAAATATAAATATAGAATGCACACAGTATCACTGTACATAATAGTCTCAAATGTCTATCAATGGAATAAAGACTAAATTGTGATATATCCATATGAGGGAAATTTTAAAACATTTTAAAAGCTCCTGGTACAAACAACAAAGAAAGACATCCTGGAGACAAAATGTTAAGCAAAAGCTAGACACAAAGCATAGTACATGATTTTATTATTCCTTTTATAAAGAACAAAAAGATGCAGAAATAATCTATGGTGATGAAGGTCAGATTAGTAGTTACCTTTGGGTGAGAGGTGGGGTGTTGCTCAGAAGGGGAGAGGACAAGAAAGCCTGTGATCTGCGGGGATTGTTCTAGATCTTGATGCAAATGGTGTCTGCAGATTTATACACAGCTACACATGCAGGTAAACAGTGTGGAGTTTGAGCCCTTCACTGAATATAAACTATATTTCAATTAAAGAAAAATGATATAAACTAAGGTGGAAAATATATTGAAACTAAGAGCTGGGAGGGACCCTCAGGGCCAGATCCGACCCCTTCTTTTATCAGATGAGAAAACTGAAAAAAATAAAAATAAAAGAATTACTAAGGCCATGAGCTAATTGGTGTAAGGATCAAGACTGATGATATCACTTTGCTATCTTTGAACATTTATTATGTGTCAGGAACTGTTTTCAGTAAGTGATTTAATACTCATGTTAACCCTATGAGGTAAGAGTTATTTTTGTCCCTATTTTACAGATGAGAAACCTAAGTCCATGTAACTATCAAGTAACGGGGCCAAGATGCCAGCTGAGGAAGTCCTATTCCAACACTCACACTATGTCTAGAATTGGATGATCAGAATCAATTCAGTGCTCTGGATCCTGGGCATTACGGTATATTTTGATTTTTGTTCCCTGGGATCTCTGTTTATGTCCACAAAGGGGCCTCTGAGAGCCCTGGGAAGGAGTGTCATTAAATCCAGTCATTATGGCCAGCTCATACATACCTTCCTGCAGGAATTCCACACCAGGGTGAATCTTTACATGAAGCCTTTAAGGCTAAAGACAGGAGGATCTAGGTCTAGAAAAGATTTCCTCCTGGCTCTTCCAAATCTCCCTGGGATTGGGGAAGGATGGGCTAAGTGTGAATCCTCCAAACAAAGTAAAACCAAGCCACTTTCCCCAGCAAGCAAGTACATTGTTGTCCTTAACCAAAACCAAATGAGCAATCATGGCTACAAGAGGTGGCAGCAAGTCAATCAGGCCCAGTGGAAATGGGGCTGGGCTTGAGAAATGGCCTCCGAGACATTTTTAATCCCATGATGAGGCTCAGGCCATCCTTCTGGCCTTTGTACTCCAGGCCAGGAGGAGGGAGTGCACTCACAGAGGGGTCTGCTAGGCCTGAATAGCTCCCCACAGGGGCAGGCAGGGAGGTGGGTCATAAGGCCCATCTCTTTGTCTGGCACTTCTCATCTTTCCAGGCTCTTCCTTATGAGCTTAGAGGTCTCATGCAGTTCCACTGTGCCGAGCCAACATCTCTGGGGTGCCTGCTCTAAGAACTCAGGGGTGATTTAACTCATCTGCCTTCAGTGAGTTCATTTTCCAGTAGGACACATTGAAGTGCCAGACACTCTCTAGCTGTGTAACACTAGGGAAGTTACTTTACCTCTCAGTTTCTCAGGCTTCTCCTCAATGAAATCAGGGTACCAATAACACTGTGAAGTTATGAGAACTAAAGCTTGATGCATGTAAAGGATTTGGAACAGTGACTTGTGCATTGTAAACTGAAGTTAAGTGTGAGCTATTGTTCTGTAGTGTGAGAAATGCTATGACTGGAGAAACCACAGAGGAGACCCAACTCAGACAGAGGGAATCAAAGAAGGCCCTCCAATGGAGGTCACACCAGAGGGTTGTCTTGCAGGACAGGTAGGAGTTAGGATGGAGAACTGGGAGTAAGGAGCATTGTGTTCAGAGGGAGAAGCATGAGCAATGAAGGAGAGGCTGGAAACTGCTCCATTTGGGTCTAGTGCTGGGATGGTCTGGTGGGGCTGGAGCTGGAGTGCAGGGGAGTGGAAGATGAGGCTGAGCAGGTTGGTGGGCACTTGCTGTAAAGGGCCTTAGCAACCTGGTCACTTTCTCTGAAGTCTCCTTTTTTCCCCTCTGAGTCAGGCCAGCCTGCTCTTGGCCATGGGGCTTGCCCTGGAACTTGCTAGAACCTTGGCTGGGGTTCACAAGAGGTTGCAACCATCTCCAGGAAATGCCGAGGTGATGAGGATGGCTCTGCATACAGCTAATGTAACTGTCACTCTCGTCTCCCCACTCCCACTCCCACCCTGAGAAACATATTTTTGTCTCTGTCTCTGGAAAACATGTGTGCAAGCAAAGTTGGGCTGGGTGGCAGATGAAACCATTTTTGTGGACCACAGGAAGGCACCAGTCCAGTTCATGTTACCTGGTAACCTACAAACCAGCCTCGTGTTCACCTGAAACATAGGTCTGAAATGCTCAACTGCCCTGGGTGGTCCTATTCTACCATGGGAACTGTCCCCGATGCATCTGTTTCCTGCTGACCTTACAGCAGAGATCCAGCAGGCAAAGGGCCTTGACTGCCTCATCCTTGAGGAATGCCTCCAGCCTCCTGGCTTCCAGAACTCAACAGCTCGCCTCTTGTAGGCCAATGTTTGCAGAAAAATGTTTGCAGACTTCATAGCTTGCCACTTCCAGGAATAATTAGCAATCAGGCAGCCAGTCTTTCACTCAGGTCTGGTGAATGAAAACCTCAAAGACAGCTGAGGGTGCTGGTTGGCTGGGGGTAAGGGTGTTGGACTAAACAAGGCTTGCCAACGCTCCTAGCTGGCTGAGCTAGGTGCCTCTGAGTCCATCACCGAGAAACCTGCTCTGATTGACCTCCATACAACAGAGAGTCTTTGGCTGATCTTTCTGTTGTCCCATGGAACACCACATTAAAAGAGAGCCCCAGTCCTGCCATGCAAATAAGATGAGGAGATGCCATAGCTCACAGAGTTCAGAACAGGAGCAAGCAGTCCTGGACACCTTTTCCAGTAATGTCCCATTGCCTTGAGGATTAAGTGCCTGAAAACCCCTTCCCCCATTCCCTCCTAACAAAGGCAGTGCTGGATTTCAAGTCCATAGCCTTAACTCAAGCACATGGTGAGCAGCTGGGGAGCTTTCTGAGAAGGCTGTGATGTATGCTAGGCTTTGGAGTTCTCTGCACTATTGTGCTGAATCAAACCCTAATATGACTGTTCTGCTTCCTTTTTTATTTAAGTTAACCCCATGGAGTGAGACTCCGGTGACACATTGGTTGTGTCAGGCCTCCAACTTTGGGTTGTGATAACCCAGTGCTATGTTATATATACAGGGCCCCAAGTAAATTTTGCAAAGGGCTTTCTGTCCTTCTGAACTGCAAACTTGCTCAATAGAATGGAATGATCTGGTGTTTTAGCAAAGATAAAATATAACAGAAATAAATGTAAAGTCCTGCATTTTTTGGTTTTAAAAATCTATTCCACAAATACAGAAGAGAAAAAAACTAGCTTAATGGTAGAAGATGCGAAGAACAAAAGAAAGGTGTGTATAAGGAGGGGGGACTCAGGGGTTTCTGCTGTGAGTCAACGTATGATGTGGCTGATGAATCAAAAGGCCAAAGTGCTCTCAGGGTGCATTAATGAAAGTCTAGTCTTCAGCATGAAAGAGCTTTTTCCTGACCCCATAGATCAAGCAAAAGTCTTCAGACTCATTTGGTTACATCTGGGGCTCCACAAACCCATGGGTACGGGGATAGCAAGTGATGGAACTGGGCAAGGAGAGTCCTGCTCCTTTATCGGGTATCTCTTCACTGAACTGTAAACTCCCTGAGGGCAGGGATCCCATCTGTTTCATTCACTCCTGTGTCCTTAGGACATAGTGAAGTGCCTGTCAGATAGTATGTGCTCAATAAATGGAACTGAGAGCTGAATAAATAAAAAGGAAATCTTTTTCAGTCAGAGCCATTCAAGAGTCCCAAACCCTCTTTGATGGTGTCATGCCTACCATTGGAGGAGTACAAGGACAGGATCGATAACCACTTGGCTTAGGGACTGCAGCATTGGGTTGAAGCACCCTAGAAGACCTTGAAGGCTCCCACTCAAACACAAATTTCAAGGGCAGATGGTAACATCTGCTGTGGGTAATACAGAACCTGCAGTGTCTTTGGGTAGTCCTGATATTATGGCTGGCTGTGTCCTCAGAGGCACCTGAAGCCTGAGTTCTTGTGTGCTTCCTCACTCACTCCCTTGTTCTTGCTTCCCTTCTATTTTCATGTTAAATGGGGTTTCTACAGCAGCCTGTGCAGTTGTACTAAGAAATGGATAAGAGAATGTGGTATCTATATATAATGGGATACTGCTCAGCTATAAAGAAGAATAAATTTGAGACATTTGTAGGAAAATGGATGCACCTGGAAAAATATTACGTTAAGTGAAATAAATCAGATACACAAGCTTAAATACCATATGGTATCTCTCATTTGAGCAAGGCAAAGTATAAATAAAGTGCAAAATAAAGGAGTGATAGAAAGAAACAGGAAGGGTCCAAGAGATCAAGGGGGAGAGAGGAGGGGAAAGGGAAGTAAAAAGATTTAAGAAGTGTCCTATACAAGTAGCAAATACCCACAAGGAATGCAAATATATGTTGTAAACATGAACTAATAATAATAGTAATAACATTAATAGTGAAAATGGGGACAGGGATCTAGAGATGGAGAGAGGGAGGTGGGTGGGGAAGGGAAGGGAAATAGAAAAGAATCAAGATGTGTTATGCACATGTACCTATTCCCTAAGATAAATGTAAATTTCATGTGTTGCAAACACATACTAATAAAATAAATATTTAAAAAAGTCAAGCAATTCTCAGTTCTCTTGTTCAGTGCAGAAAATTGGTGCTTCTTACTAACCAGCTGGTTGGAGGCATATCCCACTCTCTGAACAACGTGTCTGTGATAAGTGTGAACCTCAATAGAAACTCATGATTTTGATGGAACAGAGAAAGAAACTCATAAATCATGAGAACTATCCCCAAATAGGGTTTCATTTAAAAAATATGTTATGGCTTGTGTCTAGATGTTCCCCCGAAGCCTCATGTGGTCATAGGTAAGGCCTTTCAGAGGTGGGTGGATCTAGGGTACATGAATGTGAATTAAGGGTGTGATACTGAGATTGAGGGTACGGATAATGGAGGCCCCAACCTGGGTGTGGTTGGCACCAATCAATAATAGGTTTATAGCTTGGATGGAATACAAAGAGAGAGAGGGAAGGGAGGCTTGCTGCTGCTGCTTCCTGCTGCCTTCTGACTGTCACACTATGAACTGTTTCTCCTCTGTGATGTCCCTCTGCTATGCTTCCCCACCTTGGAGCCAGCAGACTGTGGACTGAAACCTCTACAAACTGTGAGCCAAAATAAATCTTTCTTTCTTTAACTTTGGGTGTTTGGTATTTTGTCTTGGCAACAAGAAAAGCAACTAAGACTAACCAATTCATACTATACTAGTAAACAGGTGAGGGGCTGGTTTCTTACTGTGCAGAAGGCACTGCACTAACAATATCCTGTGATAGGCAACTGGCTAGTAGGTGAGGAAGGAGGCTGGACTCAGGACTGCAGAGACTAGAGCTGGTGAGTTGCTGCCCTTTGTGAATGTACTGCTTGCCACCCTCAGGAATCTTGGAATCTCAAAAGCTCCATCAGTGCTATTATTGGAGGCAAACTTGAGACTTCCAGGGGCTACGGTGAGGCTGGAAGTCCTTATGTGAATCATGAGAAGCAAGCTACCCTTGTCCCTCATTGTCTGTTTAAGCTGAAATAATGCCTTTGAGGAATCCTATCAGTGCTAACAGAAAAAAGAGAGGGGAGAGGGGAGAGGGCAGATGGTGGCGGGGGGGGGGAGAGGGAGGAAGAGAGAGAGAGAGAGAGGAGAAAAAGAATGAGGAGGAGGGCATGCCCTACCAAGGTCTCGAGTCGCTCGGAACATGCCAAATCAGCCCGTGCCCCAGCAACAATCAACTGGACCCCTCCCCACACTCCTCTGTACAGCCACCTGGTTCTACACTACAAAGATGCAGAGGACACTAGACCACCAGACCACGGTACTGAGTCTCCCTGCTTCTGGCCCAGAGTTAGGAGCTTCTGAGCCGCCATCCCACTGCTCCTGGTCCAGAGGAAGGGGCTTCCCAACCACCATACCTCCCGCTCCTCCCAGCCCAGAGGAAAGGGCTTTTGGGCCACCTTCTGTCCCACCGCTCCTGGCCCAGAGGAAGGGGCTTATGAGCCGCCATCCCACTGCTCCTGGACCAGAGGAAGGGGCTTCCCAGCCACCATCCCTCTCACTGCTGCCAGCCCACAGGAAAGGGCTTTTGGGCCACCATACCTACTGCTGCTCCTGGCCCCTGTCACACCTCTCCCAGCCCAGAGGAGGTAATCCGTGCAGGCACCAACAGGCCCCCAAGTCGAAATGAGAAAACACATAAATAAGTCTCAAAACCAGACTTCCACATCACCTACAGCATCCCCAAAGGGAAATGGCATGGAACACCCTGATACTCAACCACCTGGACCCACTGAACTGGCAACAAAAGGGGATCTGGAAAAAATGAAATCAGAAATAATTTCTCAGATAACAGGAGAA
>NW_004624797.1:14371602-14388538 GCF_000247695.1 Heterocephalus glaber
TCCCAATGAGAAATGTAATTGTGTTGTATACCTAAAATGTGCCAATAAAAGAATTTAACAACAACAACAAAAGGTCTCATCATAGCCCTCAAAATGAAAGTTTACAAATTGAGAGGTTTAGTGGACCAGTGATCCCAAGTGAGAAGCAGCATGGTATGCAGAGCCAACCCTATCCCCATACTCTAAGAAAGCTCTTTCAGATTGCTGCCTCCCTAGCAGAGAGATGGCACTTACTGACAGTGAATGGCAAACACTGGGCAGACTTGTGAACTGGGGCTGATATTGCCTTTTGGTTGCCATCTGTACAGGAAGGAATGGGGCTTGCCTTGTTCTCTAACAGAATTTAATCCCAGAGTAAGAGCCCAATGGGCTTGTCACCTGACCTAGGTACTGCAGGCCAGTCTCCAGATGTTCCTTATATACTCACACATTTTCCATCCCTCCTGGAAATGAAAGGGAAGGTGTTCAACAGACAGATATTTCCAAAGGCTACCACCCTTTGCCTTTTTGATGCTATATGTATGTTGGGTATAATTACAATTCGCTTCAGAGGTGAAACACAAGATACTGGTTTGGACACAAAAACTTGTCCCAACAGCCCACTTGGAACCAATTTTTTTTTGAGACAGGGTCTTGCTATGTGTTTCTGATTGGCCTTGAACTCACTGTGTAGCCTAGGCTGGCCTCAAACTCACAGCCATCCTACTTCCTCAACCTCCCAAGTTCTGGGATTATAGCCATGCACCATTATGCCCAGCTTGGCAACCATTTTATATGACCCTTTCATGGTGTTTCACAAGTTTAATGGCTATGGGAAGACACCAAACTTGTCAAAAGGGACCTACTTTTATGAATCTTCTCCAGAAATTCTAGCTTCAGCATGGCATGTTGTGTAGAAATATTTCAAATCATAGAACTCATTTTCTTAGTTTCATGCCTCAAATTCTCTTGAAACAGAACTGTGGAGACATTTTTATTCTCTGCAACACCAAGAGAGTCCCTGTGTCCTTGTCAGTTCAACTGGATTCAAAGACTCCTAGAGTGGTGACTGGATCATAGGGGCACTATATTCACCAGTGGATTAATCCACTGATGTTTATAGCTGAATGTGCTGGAAGGAGGTGTGGCCCAGGTAAAAGTGGGTCTCTGGGTGCATGCCTTTGGAGGGTATATGTCTTGCTGGCTGTTTTCCCTGTCCTTTGCTTCCCAGTCACCATGAAGTGAGCACCTTTGTTCTGCCATGCTCTTCCACATTGAAGTTCTTGCCTTGGAGTCAGACCACCATGGACTGTATCCTCAGAAACCATTAGCCAAATAGACCCCTCCTCCTTTAAGTGTGTCGGAGTAAGGTATTTTGTTCCAACAATGGGAAAAGTGACTAATAGAGCTACCATCTAAAAGGCCAATCAAGAATGGAATGTAAGGTTTGGGGTGGGGAGCATGTTTGTGTGTTTTGGTGAGAGCCAAACAAGAAAACCCACATAGTCAATAAAAGAAAGGCAAAGTGCCAAAGGACCCAAGAAAAAATAAGCTTGGTTCTTATAGTATCCATCCGATCACCTTAATCACATGTACCATGACCCACAAGTTTTGGTGGCACACAGAAATGGGTAATTTAGAGCTTAAAAAAATAAACCCCAACAGTCTTTCAAACAGTAATTGACTGAGTCCTTCACTTTCCTACTGGCTGTATTGCTTTCATGTAGATGTGGTCCAGGACAGAGCACACTCATGCTTTGATATTTTCCAGGTCATAGAAGAAACTATTTCAGAGAATCCAAAGAAGAGTGGAAAATGAGTTCCCACAGTGGTTTTTTACTTCTTCCTCTTCCTATCTTTATAGATGGCAACACAGATCAGGCTCAATCTTTTCACAGAATGGGGATAAAAGAACTTGTCAAAAACTCTGTTCCCATGAAAAGACCCATAGGACAGGAGTTTGAGAACACATGGGAAGAGAAAAAATGATTAAGGAAACATTGTCTGTGCTCCTCAATTTTTAGCTGAGAGGGTCTTCAGACAACGCATGTAATGATTTGGTCCTCAGTGGCCCTATGTATAGTACGTGGAGAATAGTAACACGGATCTGTCTGAGGAAGGGAAGCCAAATCACTCGTCACTTGAGAACAATCCAACTCTGACATTAGGACTGGCAGGCTTTGTTCTGAGCCCACTGACAGCTCCATTGTTACTGTACTCTGTTCATGGCTGAATTGGCTTATCATCTGAAAAAGAAAGAAAATTCCATCTTGGGAAAGCTCTGTCTGGCTTCTTCCTGTTTTACTATGCTGGAGTTCCAGACAGATCATGTCTAAGACAGAGGTTGTGAGGTTTGATTGTCCCCCTATAGGCCTCCGCAAACATCTCCTTGAACTGTGGCCTGGATACAAATAAAAATGGCCTTTCCAACACCGTTGCCTATCCCTTTCACCCCTAGCTCTCTGTGTCTCAAGGGATGGGAGCACAGCTGGAACCCACAGTGTGGACAACAAAGTCAGGAAATCTGAGCCCATGAGATTCATTTGGGGGCAGAGACGAAGAGTATGAGTTCCCAGATGGACAAAGTGCCCACCCCTCTGTTGCTCCCAGGGAGGTGAGCCTAGCCTTCTTGTCATGTCTCCCCCAAAGGTAGAATACAGGCTGGCAGAGCCAGAAGCAAAGAAGAGGAAGGAACAAAGGAGTCTTTGTTTGGCAGAGTGACCTTCCATAAGTCACTTAACCCTTCCATGCCCCTTGCTGCCATATGACTGAAGTCACAATTTATTGGTTGTAAACATTCAGTTGCTCACTGAAAAGTAATGGGAAAAGGGTGAACTTGTAGAGTCTATTCAAAGTCAGGTTACAGAGTGGCCTTTATTTTAATTAAAAAGCATCTGGAAATTGAAAAGCCTATTTGGCCCAAGGCCTCCTTGGAGAGTAACTGAGGCATGTCATCTGGCTGGGCCATCCCATGGCTCTCTCAGTGAGGGATGGGGGGCGGAGGTCTGCTGAGGCCTTGGAGCACTTTTTGTGGAAGGAGCAGATAAGCTCTACCGCACACACGGCTCCCTTGGCTGATATTGGGAGGGCTGCTCTCATATATTGCCCTCAACTAGTCTGATGTCGGCAGGATTCCTCACCAGTGACTTTGCTAACTGGGCTCCAAGGGAAACGGGGTCTCTGATTTTAAGATTTGCATTTCCCCAAGAGATAGTTAGACAACCCAATGCTAAGATGTGTTATCACATTCCCTGACATCCAATGCTGACAGCAAAAACATTTCTAGACAACCTCTTATGCTTGGATTTTTATGTGAGAAACATGCTTCTGAGCCCCACTCTTCCCAAAGCCCAGAATGACTGGACAGAATGGAATGCTCATCAGATGGGGAGACCCAAAAACCTGTCTCAACCCTTACTGTGCCTTCAAAGAGGTCCATTTTCTTGCCTGGGCTTCAGTGTCCTCATCGAAGACAATGTAGCTGTGGGTTCCAAACACATCTGATTATAGAATGTGCTGTGCAGACGCAGCATAGAATAGAGGTTAAGAGGATGGACTGCCTCGGTTTGAATTCTGACTCTCCTGCTTCCTACATGGGTGACCCGGGGCCAAACAGCTGGAACTTCTTGTGCCTTAGTTTCCTCATCAGTAAAATAGGAATATTGACATTATTAAAGTGAGAATGAAATGGGTTAATATTTATAAAGTACTCAGAACAGTAGTAGTTAGTGTATGTTATAAACTGAACTTGTTCAAAACGCTGATTTCTGGACCTGCCTCACAAATTTTTTTTTTTTTTTTTGGTACTGGGGATCGAACTCAGGATGTTGAGCTTGTGAGACAGGTGCAGCGCCACTGAGCTAAATCCCCAGCCCAGGAGATTTTGATTTAGTGGGTCTAGAAGGGACCTTGGCAATGTGGATTTTAAAATTGCCTCTTTTCTTTCCTCCCACCTTATGCAAGTAATGAGAGACATTATCTGTTAAGTTGCTGAATATGGTGCTAGAAATTTTTCTATGTATATTAAAACACATACACCCGTATATGGAAGAATGGTCCGATAATGAGTGAGCAGAAAGTTAGGTAACCTGGGTAATACAGATTTTTAAAGCCCTCCAGTGATTTTGATGCCTAGCTACTAGATGGTTCTTAAGCTGTAGTTCAGCCATGCACTGGGAGAGAGGTTCATTCACTCTATGAATATTAATCGAAGAACTACTGTGTACTAGGCACTGTGCTAGACACAATAATGAACGAATCAGACATGAGCCCTGTCTCAAGAAGCTTACCTTTCAGTGGCAAAAAACCCCCCAGATATTAGGCAAGCCCCCATATAAAAACATAACAAAGCAAATATTTAGTATGATTCCAGAGGAATGAATTCTCTGAAGAAAAAAAAAGAAATATGCTCCTGTTTTCATGAGAAAAATCAGGGGGCCCTCTTGGAGGAGGTGAGGAATGGCTAGTGCAGACTCTGAGTTAGGGACAAACTGGAAGGGTCCCAGGAACAAAAGGAAGACCATAAGGACTAGGATGTTGGGTACAAGGATGACGATGGGAACAAATGGGGCTGAAAGGGTTGGAGGGAGTCAGAGAATGGGGATCAGGGTAGAGTGATTGCATTTTATATCATGTGCACTCAAAAGCCCTTTGAGAGCTTGCCATCAGGGGATGTTGTGTTCCAGTTTAGGTTTCTAAAAGATTGATTCGGCTATTGTGTGGAGAACAGCCTAAGGAGGCAAGGGTTGAGGCACAGAGACCAGTTAGGAAACTCTGATGGTGGTCCGGGGAAGAGACAATGGGCGCTTGGACAAGGACGACAGCGGTGGAGGTGGTCAGAAGTGGTCAGATCCTAGATGCGTTTTGAAAATGAAAGCAAAAGGATTTTCTGATGAATTCGATGTGGGGGATAACAGAAAGAGGGAAATCCAGAATGACTCCCAGATTTTTGGCCTGAGCAACTGGATGGACGGTAATGTCACCTTTCCTTTCCCTGGCTCTCCTCGCTGTCTATAAACTCGCCCTGCTGCTGCACAGCCTTCTCCACACAGAACAGGTGGTCCGCTCGAGTCACACTCCTCATCTCGTTTCTGTCTAATGGTTTCCCACCACGCATGGGATAAAGGCCAAGTGCATTCCACGGCTTGTAATTCTCCCACTTGTTCTGGCTCCTGCTAACTCCTCACTGCCTCACTCATTTCCTGCCCCTCTTCTAGTCACACACTGCGCAATAGCCACTCTGTTCTCCTCGCTGTTTCTCAAACATGCCGAGAATGATCCTTGCTTAAGGCCTTCGCACTTGCTGTTCTCTCTGCCTCTAACACCTTCCCCAGCCTTCCCGGGCCTTGTGTTGGTGCTTCAGTTCTCTATTTGAATGTCATCGATTCCAAGAGGGTTGCCTGGAGGACTATATTAAAAGTAGCAGCTCCTGTCATTTTCTATCTTCTTTCCTGGCTTTGCTTTTCTTCCTAGCGTTTATCACTGCCTGATATTATGTATTACGTAGTTGTTAATTTGTTAACTCTCTCCTTATGGGATAATGAAAATTCCATGAGGTCAGGTACTCTGCTTTGTTTTCCAGTGTATCTTCGGCACCTATTATCATCCTGAGCACATAGTAGGAGTAGTGGGTTAAATGCTGGCCCCTAAAAATGTCATGTCCCTGTCCTATTCATAGGAACCTGCGAATGTGCTCTTATCTGGAAAAAGATTATCTGGATTATCTAGGTGACCCCCAAGTCCAATTACAAATATCCTTTTTAAGACTCACACACAGGGAGGACACAGAAGAAAAAGAAGAGAAGGCCTTGAGAAGACAGAGGCAGACTGATAAATGCCACTACAAGCCAAAGAATGCTTGCACCCACCAGAAGTTGGAAGAGGTAAGGAAGGATTCTCCCCTAGAACCTTGCAGGGAGTGTAGCCCTGATCACACCTTGATTTGGGAATTCTGGGCTCCAGAACTGTGGGAAAGTAAATTTCTGTGGGTTAAGCCTCACCAAGTTTGTGGTAATGGGATATAGCAGCCACTGGAAATGAATATAGTAGGGGTGCACTATTGTCTACTCTGAGTGAATGAAGGAGGGAAGTGGGGGAAAGGGCAGGGTCAAGAATGGGGAGTTCAGTGTTGGGCATATCGTCTGACATGCCCACATGTGCAAGAGAGAGGTTGAGGAGGCAGTGGATTTATGAGACAGGAAGGATAGGGGAGATCAAAGCTAGAGATATTCATTGGAGAGTTTCTCTATTAATCACGGGCCTGGATGGTGACATTGTTGTAAACAGTACAGGTAAGCAGTGAGAAGATGCCAAAGGAGGAAGCTGCATTTACTGCTCTGTTCTTACTCAGCAGTGGTTCTCAACCTGAGATTTTGCTACCTTGCTAACCGATACAGAGGATATTTGGCATTGTCTGCAGAAATTTTTGGTTGTCACAATTTGGGGAGGATGTTACTGACTTCTGGTGGGTATAGACAAGGGATGCTGCTAAATATCCTACAATTAAATGTAGGGATACAGGATATCCCCCACAGCAAGGAATTATCCAGCCCTAAAGGTCAATAGTGCTGAGGTTGAGAAACCCTGGTACATGGGGACTAGATTCAGTCTCCTGGGTTAATGTTTTTATTTACCTGCTTTTGCTGCAAATATTTTCTTATAGAAGATGAAGGGAAAAGATCAAGAGGTGCAGCTAAGTCTCCGTCACCAGTTTATTGTGTGGCCTTGAGTGCTTTTTTTCCCTTTTTCTCAGCTTCTGGGTCCTTTTGGAGACTGTAGGTGAAGCTGGGAGGAGACTGATTGGATTAGCTGCTCTCTGAGCTTCTTGCTGGACCTTAGGGTCTTCAGGTGTCTATTTTTCCCCCCAAGGAGAGGTAAATTCCCCTTTGGTCAAGCCACTGGGCAGTTTCCAGAAGCAGCAGACAAAGAGCAGAGTGGGTTACTTCCTAGCAGACACTGAATTTTCTAGGACAGCCTCAAATTCAGACATGCCATCACCTTTCTGTCCCAACATTGTGATCTGGACATTCCCCTTTTAACACTGACAGAGTACTTACTAAGTGTCACCACTCTTCATTGAATCCTCCCAATGACCTTATGATGTAGTACCATTATTATAGCCATTCATCACTTAATGATAGAGATACTCTGAGAAATGCTCCATTATGTGATTTTTGTCACTGTACAAACATCATAGAGTGTACAAACCTATACAAGATAAGTCAATCACACGATGTAGCTTCTTGATAAAATTAGGAGATGTGGTAAAAATGCAAGATATATGAGGTTGCCGCCAGTATAACATAGCAAATTATTCTACAGAAAACACTTTTATAAATAGAAGTATTCTCTAAAATAACAGTAAAAGTATAATATATAATGGCCAAGATATGGAATCAACCTAGGTGTCCATGGATGGCTGGGTGGATGAAGAAAATGTGACACACACACACATCATGGAATACTATTCATCCATTGAAGAAGAATGATACTCTGCCATTGGTCATAACACACGTGGATGGAACTGGAGCACATTGTGTTAAGTGAAGTAAGCCAGATGCAGAAAGACAAATATTACATGTTCTCTCTCACGGTGAAAAAGAGTTGATCCCAAAGTAGAAGAATAGAATAGTAATTGCTAGAGGCTAGGAAAGGTAGGGACAGAGGGTGTGTGCAGGGAGACTGGGTAACAGTTGCCAAAACACAGGTAGGAGGAACAAGTTTGAGTGTCCTACAGCATGGTGGGTGGGACTATAGTTCACAATAGCCTATTTCATATTTTAGGAAGAACTGGAAGGGAGGAGCTTGGAGGCTCCAAACACAAAGAAATGATAAAGAGATGGAAATGCATGTCTTGAAACCTCATATAATTATTATGTCCTAGGGCTGTTTTACAGTAAGGGGAGGGAAGAAGAGAAAAGGGTCTTCATAGGATGCTGACCATTTGTCTTTGGAAGGACTTCTGTACAAGCACATAGTCTAAAAAGGGAAAATACCTTCCTTTCCCCATCCTGCATCACTTGTGGGTGGTCTCTTGAGAAAATTACTCAACCCAGAGTTTGGAAAATCAGTTCTATATGTGGGGCATTGGCTGTAATTCCAGACTTTCCTTTGGCTCCCTTAAATTAAAGCCAATGTCCAAGTGTCTGTGCCCTGCATTTTTATTATAGTAGGGCAGATGTGGTGGTGCTGAGGGCCATTTGAAAAGGTCCTATAGTTTCGCAACTGTCCAGGTGATTTCCTCCCTGCCTGAAGTCAGGAGGAATCAAGCCTACTAGACAGCAAACTGCAAAGGATCTCAGTATCTAGAAGTCACCGTCTTCATTATAAGGTGAGCACACTGACTATTGAGAACCTAAGACTTACGAGAATCATACAGGCAGGCTTAGGTTGTAATCAGATTTGTGTGACCAGGCCATAAAGGTTTTCACATGCCAAGGGTCCTCATCAGGGAAGAGTTGGAGGGTCACTGTTACTTATCAGGGCCTACATTGCTTTAGCTACTCTTTGTTAGGGTGTTTTTGTTTCCATAGTAATCGTGAAAAACTGGAAATTATTTTACTTGGAAGAACCTACCCAAATTCATCAGTGGCCATTAATAGAGTTAAATAACCAAATCACAGTCCCAAGTAGTCAAAATACTGTGTGTAATGAGAATCAAATGAGTGGGTAAACACTGAAGTTGTTAAAGGAGGAGATTCTCTTGGGAAACCATCATTGAGGAAATGAGGCTGCCTTAAAGGATAACTAGAAGCTGAATAAAATAAAATAGTGCCAGGCACAACTGTGCACACCTGTAATCCCAGCTACTTGGGAAGCTGAGGCAGGAGGATTATGGGTTCAAGGCCAGCCTGGGCAACATAGGCAGACTCTGTCTCAAAAACAAAAATAAAAAGGGCTTGGGAAGTAGCTCAGTAGTAGTGCACTTGCCTCGCCTGTGCAAAGTCCTGGGTTCAATCATCAGTCAGAACGAAAAAAAAGAAAATGAAGAAAAAGAAAAAAGGATAACCAGAGACAACTGAGATGCTCTTCCAAGCAGGGGAATGGATTGAACTAAAGGATGTATGTAGAATGGCGATATGCAGTTATGCCACACACATTTATTAATTCAACAACTATTTATTCAGCAGCCATGCTGTGTGCCAGGTCCTAAATATAACATATTTATTTAGGGGCCTTTCTGCAAAGAAACACACATGTAAGAGAAAATGAATAGAATGAAACAGCAATGAGGAGGATAGAGATGGAAAGATAAAGATGAAAACCTATAAAGTTATAAGACTCATAAAGGCAGAGATTTTTTGTTTTATTCACTGATGATTCCCAATGCCAAACACCATACCTGGAACATACTAAGGACACAAAAAATATTGGTTGAATGAAATGAATGTATCAATATTATTGCATGGAAAAGATTCTACACCTGGTTTTGAACTCAGTTGCATATCCTTGTTGGATCGCAATTTCCCCACTTATGTAGAAAGACGCTTATTCTCCAGCTTTTCATTTTAAAAAGGCCACATAAGTGATCCTATGTCTTCATCATAATATTACACCAGGAAGCATACTATTTAAATTTGGTCTGTTATTGGCTTATGCACTCCTATTGCCAGGTTTGTAATTTCAAAGGGGAAAAGATGCTCTTTTTTTGGTACCAGGCCTGCAGCACCAGTGAGCTAAATCCCTGGCCTGAAAAGATGCTTTTACAATCAAGAAATTAGGCAGACAACACCATCATCAAGAAATCAAACTAATATAGCCTTGCACCCTACAGTTTCAGCGGACATTGACGATCATTGTCTAAATCCATTATTAAGATGCTGGTTGCAAAATGAGTGATCTTCTAGTTCCATGATTCCTTCTGTATTTATTCCTTGGCATTCTTGTGAGCTAGGGAGTTTTTTAAGGCCTTTTGTGACTTGGATGTTTTCTGCCTCTGTAATTAAACCTGATTTAATTTATTTGGTGGTAGGCAGTTTGGAGAGTGAGCCTTTGACAAATGGTGCTTGACACAGGGCATTAGATGGGGCATGGAGCCCAGGCTTTTGTACCAGTAGAGAAGTCAGCAAGCTTGGGTGGGTTCTAAGAGTCACAGAGAGAGGAAGAATCCTTTGGCCCAAAGGCTTCTCCTCTCTTCGTCAGGATTATTGGATCTTGGCCTTGCCAAGTGGCTCCCTATCTGCTCTGGACTAGTGGATGTAAGTGAACCATATGGCCTAGATGAGGTGCCCCATTAAAGCCCAATCCAGTAAGTGGCAGCAGAGTAAAAGAGAATATGGAGTCTTACTTATGAAATCAAGATGCCATTTCATCCTTGTCCAGTTCACAAAGTGGTAGGGATCAGCCCAGGAACTATGTGCAGTATTATTTTGTGTGTGTATATTTTCAATGCTTTCTTCACTCCTCCCTCTCTCTCCAGAATTCTCCATGAAGTCTCAGTCCACAAAGAAAAACTAAGGGGAACAGAGTCTCAAAGTTTTCTTTCTTTCTTTTCTTTTTTTTTTTTTCACTGTGATTGAAGGTGCAAAATTGATTTGGGGGGGGTAGGGGTTGCAAAATGAAGTGGTATTTGGCTTAATCTAATGGTCCCTGGAATCATCCCAGACCTTCCATGGCCTCCATCTGCAGGCTCCTAGAGATGTCGGCCAGAGCACCTTTCTCCATTATTCCAGGCCTACCCACCCTCCATGGTGGACAGCAAAAAATGGAGAGGTGAGTTTCACACACTGGTGTAGATGGGTCCTCTAAAGGAGAGTAGAATCTAGGTTCCTGTTCTAGAAAAGAATTCAGTAAGCTCTCACTGCCTGGATGGCACAAAGATCTGACTGTCACAGATCTTTTCCACCCAGGGTTGCCAGAAGTTTTCAAATAGTGGTTTTGTGTCATTTATCTTTCTCTGGCTAATTCAGCAGAGATTGAAAACAGATGATAGGGCTGGCCTTCGGTAAAGTTAGGGATAAGCTTCTTCCAGAGTTCTGTCCATAACACTGAGCCCAAAATGGAGTGCATGTGATGCTTGTAAAATGCTGTAAAACCATCCACACTAGTAATTGTGGCCAAAGGCTTGGAAGGATCCTTACTCTTCCATGAAACTCCTTTTGCTTATGGAACTGCCATAACGTCAATACTCACTTCTTACTTCATGCCAATGGCAGTCTGTGTGGGTGCCATGTGTAAGGCCATTGAGCTGGGCACCTGCAATTATGATGACCTACTTCTGAAAGAAAAAAACTAAATTGGCATACCCAATATAGGCAAGACACACTACTTCGTTGGACTGACCTGGGTTGGAATGCTCAGTCAGGAAGAGAAAGGTAGTCTTGTGACTCTGATGGGAACCTGACAAAGTCAACTGATGATCAGTCTTGGAGTAGACTTGGGCAGAGAGGTGGTGTGAGAACAGGATATAGGATGAGACCTCTCTCTCTCACACCTAAGAGACTGGTAGGCTTACCAATGGTCTAAAACAAGTTCCGAGGGAAAGGAGCCCATGTGGTGCTAAAACTTTCTCCCTGTCACCCTCAAGAGAAGGATTCCCTTTTGCCTGGCCTCCAACTACATGAACATAAATGATTCCCTCCAAAACTTCTACTAGGAACTCAGGTATCGGCATCATTCAGGAATTACAAGAGTTCTGGGGATGGGATGTCATCATCTCAGTAGCCAGAATGTTAGAGTATTCTGCTGTTAAGAATTACTCTGGTTGGACTATCCTTGGATTTTGTGTCTTCTCATTTATACTTCTGCTGCCAATAAACTGAAAAAAAAATTTACCACATACATCCCAGGACGACAGATCATTTGTCCCAGCTACTTCTCATTGTCCTACTAAGTGCAGTGTTTCTCACTTAGGCCACCTCATACAAAGGTCATCCACCAGCTGATGGATTGACTTCCCCTGGATCAGATCCTCATCTGTGACCTAAGAAGTTATCACTCCATTCTCAACGAATAGTTAAGGCCATTTTCTTCAGCAAGGGACCATGCAGTTTTCTTTAGAAGGAAATGGTGAAAATGGTAGTCTCTGTGATTGACATGTATGATCTAAGATTTCTGACAGCATAATGGCTGGAAAGGAGAGATAATTAGAGCTCTTATTGGATCATCGTTGCAAAAAATGCACAGATGGTCACTCGGTTCACCTAGTTCACCGGTGGAGAACCTCTAGCATGCATGCCACAGCAGGCAATGTTATCATTGAAAGCTCTAAAAGGATCACCATCACTGACCTAGTTCATCTCTGCCCAAAGCTGGCCTAGTATCATAGCCCTCAAATTGCTGAATGTACACAGGGCCATCTGTGACTTGGGCTACACAGAAGGACAGCTCTATTCATGGCCAAAGGTGATGATGGAGGATAGATGGCTTTCCCCCTATCTTGAATGTCTGCCTAGCCCCTCCAGAGGGACTCAACAGAGCAGCTGTCAGCCTCTATAGAGGAATAGCTTTGTCCTTGCTGAGTGAGTGGCCACATGTCATGTGTGCTTCCTGAGGAACATGCTCCAACTTGTGTCCCCTGCTATATTTGAGTGGTTGAAAGTGGATCCAGCAGGAACTAGACATCTGCAGCATTAGGTGGCAACACCAGATTGTTACTTTTACTGGCCGAGGCTTAAAGTGAAACAGGAGCTGAGGCTAGCACCACATATATAGGAAACCCTTCTCAAATTCCTCAGCCCAATGCTACTGTCCTTTTGCTTAAGTAGCTCCAAAAATAGCATCCGCTCTGGGCCACAGGCTGGTGGGCAAGGCGAAGTGAAGCATGCAAATATACGGAACACAACACAATACACAAAGCGGCATCCATTCTTTTCCTAGTGAATACTGGGGAAATTCTTGTTTCATGTGAATGGAAAAATTGGTGTCTGGAGTCTAGTGTCTGGTGGAAGAACAGGTATGGTCTTTTGTGAGGAACTCAAGCCTGAGTTTAAAAACTCATTAAGAAAACTCAGGGTTCCCAAGGCTGTTTTAAGTCAAGGTAGACTGTGGACATCTTTGAAAAGGAAAATTCAATGCTTTGTACACTGGGTTCAATGGGGGAGTTTGCTGAGCAACAACAGCTGTTTAGCACTCTAAAAGCCCATGCGCCCTTATCAGGGCTTGTGACTGATCTTTTTCCCTGCCCAGTATCTATGGAGTCATTTTGAGACAGGCATCTGTTTAGCAATCTGAGAGCCCCAGACAGAAGACAGAGACATTCATTTTCCTTTACTCATAGTGCAGAGGCGAGGGGGGACTGATTTTGTGGCAGTATTCCATCCTGGCCTGGCTTGCAGCTAATCTGGGCAGAACAATCCAGGATGACACTTAGACACTATCCAAAGACTCTTGGATTACCAAATGAGGCCTACAAACCAATGAGGAGAATATGTTGGAACCTGCAATGGATGTAAGCCAAGAGGCCCTTAATTAGAGGTGTGCTGTTGATGAGGCTACAATATGGTGGGGTACAAGAGGGCTCATCTAGGAATAAGGACATCTGGGTTCTATCCCAAAATGAAATGGCTGCATGACTTTGAGTAAATCCATTCCTTCTCTTGGCCTCTCTGGGCCACATCTACACAGCTAAAGGTGGGGCTAGATGAATTTAGAGTTCCTTTCCAGCTCTGGTATTCTATTGTCTGAAGATGGAAAGGCTGGGCACTAAAAGAATCTCACAAGCCCAGGGTATACCAAGGAGGAAAGAATTACTGGTTTTACTCTTATGCGGGCCGGTTAGTTTTATTGAAAATTATAAGCAAAGGAAAGATTCCTTTTCCTAGCTAGACCCCTTACTTCATCTCAGCCAGCCATCTTCTTGTTTGGCACAGGGAGGACTAGGTGAGCGAGTGTGAAGGTCTCAGACTGAGCACTGCCCACCACTGGACAAACACCTTGAGACTCAGCCCCACTCAGGGTGGGTCAGTCACCATCAGTTTCCTCAAGGTAGGACAGTACTTGTATTATTATAGGTTTTAAAAGATCCTCCTTCAACCTCTTGGGAATCAGAGAAGACCATGAATCTTAGTTTCAGAATTACATTAGCTGTACATACAGCCATATATTCGGGGTCAGTGCTGAGCCTTGATGAATTTGGAAAGGGCTCAGGCTCCAGAGTCCAACTGGAGCGTGCATCTTGTCACCTTTCTTCTCCCAACAGGACCAAGAATCATGGCTTTTAGTGTTCGTCTTGGAAATCAATGGCATGAAGTATTGGTGATAAGGAATTTGGTGACAGTTCAAGAAGAAATGATAGTCTGTCTTTTCAGAGGACTTGAAACTGGATGGAGGGTAAGTATAAATCATAAAGCTTCCCATTACTCTTTAAACTTTATTCTATTCTTATGAAAAATGATGCATGAGTGGAAAAGGCTTATGAAAGGGATTGCTGGCACCAGGACTCTGTCACAACCCACTCATGACAGGGGCTACCTAGCATCAAAGTGGAAATTCAAAATTATTGGAGTTAGGCCCAGAGATTTAGCTCGGTGGTTTTGCCGCCTGCTATGCAAGTGCAAAGACCCGAGTTTGATCCCCGGTACCAAAAAAAAAAAATTATTGGAGTTATCAAGGCAAATATGTATCATAGCTTCTTAACCTGAAAGCATCTGAAGAATGACTGTAAATTTCTTGTCAAAACAAAACTTTCCCTTTACCCATGTCAAGAGTGGAAAACATCTTTCTAGTTTCCTTTAGGCCGTCATTGGAGTCTGCCTTATAGAGCACATCTAAGGGCTTCCAGAAAGTTCATTGCTCAAAAATATGACGTGAGAGGCTGCTAGTTGCTAGGGGTACTCTGGCTGCTTTGGCTGGGTAGCTTATGCATCTTTCTTTCGTATCACTCTATGACAAAGGGAGATAGACTGGAAAGAGCTCTGGACTTGGGTTTGTGTCTTAGTGGAAATCAACTTTACTTTTCCAACCCTCAGCTTTCTAATCTGTACAATAATAACACTTCCCTCATATGTTTGTTTTAGGACTAAACGAGAGAAAGTATATGTAAAGCACCTACCACAATGTTCGGCATGCTGTCAATCTCAATACATAGCAGTTCTTATTTATTTTTCTGAGGCCTCACATTGAGGACCTGGAGGTCTGTGATAGCTCTGGGAGCACAGAGATAAGCCCGTAGACCACTGAAAATCATGAGGAGAAAGATAGAAGGCAGGAAGGGAAGTGGAAAGGCTAAGGAAAAGCTTCACAACCAGCTGCCTTGAAAGCCAGCCCTAACCCCAGGAAGTAGGTTTAGAGGAAAGGCACCTACAGCCCTCCCCTCTGTAAATGTGTCCGGAGCACATTGGAGCTAGGTGTGATGGTGTGTGCCTGTAATCCCAGGACTCTTGGGAGGCTGAGGCAGGAAGATTGGAAGTTTGAGCCCAACCTGGGCAACTTAGCAAGATCTTGTGTGAAAATAAATAAAATAATAAAATAAAATAAAGGACTCAGGATGTAGTTCAGCATGAAGATCCTGGGTTCAATCCTCAGTATCATCAAAATAATAATAATAATAATAATAATAATAATAATAATAATAATAATATTCTAAGAGTTCATGGGAACCTCTGCTAAACCTACTATTTTCCCCAAATTGGACAGTCTCCAATTGTTTGACTCATAGAAATCCAAGATGAAGTTGTTGAGGTTAGCCAGTCCAAAAGTTGTGTCAGTCATGCTTAAGGGGGTATAGCCTTTCATTCATGGAGCAAGTATGTAACAGGCAAAGCAGCAAATATTATCAGCCCTCTCATCCTCACTTTGTCAAAATATGTGGTGTTTCATGATATCCTGATATGAGTCATTCAGGCAGCTGCCATACTGCATTAATTGCAAAGAAGCTGGATTCCATACAAGGTGTTCCCAAAGGTTCATTACTAAATACTCATCCAGCTGCTCTTTAAAAGGTTGCATTGGGTGACAAGGACTCTAAATCCTTCTATGCATTAGAGCTCCAAGAAAGGGCAACTGGAAATTACACCATGGTTTTTCTTTTTTTTATTTCCAGAAGAGAAAATGCATAATTACTCACTTGGGTCATTCCCACCCTTTCCTTGATGTTTTCTGGCTTTGAAGGCATTAAATGCTTGCTCCCTTGTGTTCAAAGTCTTACACCACAATTTCTTTATGAAAACAATATGTCTTTTAAATTAACACTAAATAAAAATGTGAATGTACTGGAACATCATTCTGTGTAAAGTATCCAGATTTAAAATGAGGTTAGTGACCTCTAACCTCTAACTCAAACTCCAATCTCAAATTTCTCGCTGCTTGCAAACTATCTCTACTTGGATATTCCACGACAACCTCCATCTTCTTATGTCCAAAACCAAATGTTTCACCTTTGAACCAAACCGACTCTTCTTCCCATGTTTTTCACTTTAGTTGAGGACATGGCCATGATCTCATTTTCCAGGCCTAGAAACCCTGGAATTACCCTAGGTCCCCTCTTCCCTTCATCTGCCCTTTGATGAATAACTAAATTGTGGTTGTGCTGCCTTTGACTTGCCTTTGAATTAGCCTTTGATTTCCCTTTGCCACTTAATTCTCATTGCCACCATCTCAGACCTGGTCCTTGTCACACCTGGCTGGATTCCTAGAAGAGCCCACTTACTGGCCTGATCACACTTCATCCATCCTACAACAATGTTTCTCTGACACCAGACATTTGCTTAGTACCTTCCTGTTTCCTACACCCACAGTCTGACTCTGTATTTTTCCCCCATACTATGAGGGATTCAGCCCAGGGCCTTCGCACTGAGCTGCATCCCAAGCCATTTTCTTCATTATTTATTTTGATACAGGTTCTAACTAAGTCACTAAATTGCCAGGCTGAGCTCAAACTTCTTATCCTCCTGCCTCAGCTTCCCAGAGTGCTGGGATATAGGCCTGTACTACCACACCCACCTAGTTTGGCTCTACATTTACTTACTTAAAACTTTTCTATTTGCTTTGTTTTATATATATATATATATATATATATATA
>NW_004624797.1:14400997-14445471 GCF_000247695.1 Heterocephalus glaber
GCTAGGAATGGGGAAAAAATAAGAACCAAGATGCATTATGTAAAGGTACAATTCCCAATGAGAAATGTAATTGTGTTGTATACCTACAATGCACCAATAAAAGAATTTAGTACAAAAAAATAGTATTACATTCATGTGTGCAACAGTTTTTACAGTTTTCTCACTTAACGGATTTTCTAATGTATCACAGAAAAAAATTTTTCATTTAAAAAAACTGAACCTCACTGATTATCTAAACCCAATCTGTCATTTTATTAAAAAAAAATAGAGATTGCTGAGTTATATCATGTCTTAGAACATAAAAATTTAAAACTTCAGCCACAACACTGATTTGCAGTCTAATCGTAGCTTCATCAATAAGTTATTTTCCCCTTTTCTAAACTGAAAATCCATCTAAGAACGTCTGGTAAATTTTGGATGAAAAGCACTGAGAAAACATGTATATCAAAAGATGGACTTGTTTTCCCCTCTTCCTAAGGCTGTCAGATTTATGAGGGAAAAAAAGACATCTAGTTAAATTTGAATTTAGATGAACAATAACTAATTTTCAAGCATAAGTATGTCCCACACAACAGTTGGGATATACTTATACTAAAAGAATTATTATTTATCTGAAGTTCAGATTTAACTCTCTGTTTCATATTTTATCTGGCAATCCTATCTCTACCATTCACCTTTTCCTAGAGCTTGCACTTTGTAAGACTTGGGCAAGAGAAGAGAGATTTTTGTAACTCAAGGCCAAGAAGGAAATGAGCACTCATTTAGCATAGTACAGTAAAGGAGAAATGCTAGCAAGAGATTAACCCTCCACACCAGAGGAATCTGGGCATCTTCCGGTGATGAGAAATGGCAGGGTAATGTGGGGAGACAGAGAGGAAGATAGAAAGTAATTGGGCAAGCACATATATGGAACCCTGCAAAATGTGCAGTTATTCAAAGAATATAAGTTATCCTTACAGCCTCAAAAAATAGAGAACCAAGAATTTCTTCAAACAGAAGGCTGCCTCCATGTTCCACTGCCAACACCAAAGGAAATGAGGCATTTCTATTCCAGACAGCACAATCTTGGAGTCTTAGCTTGGTTCCTTTATGAACTCCAGTATCCATTCACAACTGTGAATAAAGAATTTAGGTGGCAAAACTAATGGAGCTCTCTGGGTTCCACTGCCTCCTTTCCCCCTAAGTTAGTTTTGCAAGGGACTCCTAGCTTCTTGTGCTATGCTACTCTTGCTTTGAAAAACTCAGCTCAACTCCCTCCCTCCAAGGCAGGAGTCTCTTCCTCAGAGCTCTCATGGATCTTCACACCCTAGTTTACTTTTTGTGCATCTGGATCTCGAAGAGCCAACAGATTTCCCTGCTATCATTCTGATCTTCTTGTCCAAATATGAATTTACTATAGCAAAGCAATTGCCTTTCTTTGAATTCAGCCAAATAGGGGTACTTGGAGGTTATAGGTAATTGAAAGTGGTTTCAAAAATTAAATAAATTTTATTCTTGATAAAAAGTTATGCTTATTATAAAAATATGAAAGAAAGTAAAATAAAATACTACTAATCACAAGAACCAGACTCTCAACATTTTGGTTAATGTTAAATATTAATTCATTTTCCTTTCCTCCAACAAACATTTATTGGGTACTAAACACTACTTCAGACTCAAAGGGTACATCAATAAACAAAAGAAAAACAAAACTCCTACCGTATGACCCTATTTACATACATGCATAAACGGATGCACACATATATAGGTGTGATAACAAATACAGTGAATGTTTAAATTTTTTAAAATGTATGACAGTAAAAGACACATTACCATTAATCCCCCTCAAAACCTCACTCACTTTGAACATACTTATCCCAGCACTCTTACAACTTTCTGAAGCAGCTCTAGAAGTTCTTCTTTCATGAATGTTTTTAGTTGTGCTATTGTGGCTACCTCAATGTGCTGAATTTATTCAAAACATGTACTTTTCATGGTCATTTTGACTTTAAGGAAGAGCCAGAAGTCACATGGTGCTAGATTTGGTGAATAAGGTGGATGAGGACACACTGTAATGTTTTCATGTGCCTGCCTTTCCACTGGATGGCATTTGGTAGCACATTCATCATATTTTTTTAAAATCATTCCTCATAAAGATACTCATGAGAGAGGGCTTCTAGAACTGCTCCAGAAAATGGCAAGAATAATGGGAGATATGTATTTGAAGGTGCATAGAGTGGTATTTTGAGGGTAATTAGTGCCAGTGTGTTTTTTACTCTAATATATTTTTTAAAAATTTAAACATTCACCATATATGTTGATCATCCCTTGATATTTTACATTAATGGGATTATACTATATAAGCTATTTTGGAACCCAATCTTTAATATAATAATGTACCATGGATCTCTCATATGTCAATAAATACTTGACGTATCATTTTAATGTTTATTATATTGTGTAGTTTATATGTACCAAGATTTATTTAGCTATCTCCTTAGAGACATTTATTTCTAAGGTTTTTTCTATAATAAAAATACAATCAGCCCTCCATATCCATAGTTTCCACATCCACAGATTCAGCCAACTGTGGATTGAAAATATTTGGGAAAAAATTTATGTTGTAGCTGATGTATATTATGTATTAGGCTAGAGGTGGCAAACCTATGGCATGCATACCACAGCAGGCTGTTTGTATCATTGAAAGCTCTAAAAGATTCATCATCACTGTATTAGGCCTGTAATGATTGTATCTGTACTGAACATGTACAGATTTTTTTTGGTCATTGTTTCCTAAACAATATATATTTTTTCGGAACTGGGAATTGAACTCAGGACCTTGCGCTTGCCACGCAGGCATGGTGCCACTGAGCTACATCCCCAGCCCTATTTTCTAAACAATAATGTTTTATCAACCACTTCCATAGCACTCTCATTGTATTCAGTCCTATAAATAATCTAGACATTATGTGACGCATGTGAAAGGATATGGGTAGGTTGCACGCAAATATTACACCATTTTATATAAGGTACTTGAGTATTTGTGGAGTTTGGCATCTGCAGGGAGTCCTGGAATCAATCAACTATAGATACTGAGGGACAACTGTACTGTGATGAGTATACTTGTACATTTATATCTTTACGTACTTGGCCAGTTAATCATCTTTTTAGGATCAATTCCTAGTTTTACTCCTTGCTTACTGTTTATTTTCATTGTCTTTTGCTGTCTTCTCCTTGTTTGTTGGATCTGTAAATGTTAAAGTATCCTAAGCTGAGTCCTATTCCTCACCCTAGATGATCTCATAGGATCCTATGGTTTTAAATGTTATCCATATGCTGATGACCACAAATTATATCGATAATCTTGGCATCTCCCCCTTGAGCTCTAGACTCGAGTATCTCACTATTTTCTTAAAATATCTCCTTGGATATCTGTCATGGAATCCCAAATATAATGTGACCAAAAGAGAACTCTTTATTCTACTCCTGAAATATATTCCTGCCTGGTCTTCCATATTTCAGAACATGGCCTCATCATCCACACAATTATTCAGGCCAAAAGAAGCCATCAGCCCGGTGCCAGCTGTTTTCCTTACTCTTAGTTCCCGTGTATTGGAATTTATCAAGTTTTTTCAAGTTTATCTCCAAAATATATTTTAAACCTCTACCTTTCTTTATATAGTTACTGCTGCATTTACTTATTACCATCTTAATTTAAGCCACTCCAGTCTCTCAGCCAGGCTACTGCATTAGCCCATGTCATGATTTAAATGTTTGTGTCCCCTCCAGCGTTCATGTTGAAAATTAATCACCAGTACGGTACAGTACGGAGAGGTGTGGCTTTTAAGTGACTGCGTCATGAATGGGGTTATATGCCCCCATACATGGGCTTGATGAACGGAGTTCATCTCTTTTATTTCTTCCTGCCCTTCCACCTCATGATAACATAGTGTTCCTCTATGATATAATAATGTTCTTCCCCTCTGGAAGAAAGAGTAACAAAGTTACATCTTGGAAGCAGAGCTAGGCCCTCAACAGACACAAAACCTGGAAGCCCCTTGATCTTGGACACGCTAGACTTCAGTCTGTGAGAAATAAATTTCTGTTCTTTATAAATTACTAAGTCTGAGTTATTTTGTTATAGTAGCACAAACAGACTAAGATAGCCTCTTAACTGGTTCCTCAGCTTGCCTTGTTGCCCCTGAACAGTCCTTTCTCTACACAGTAGCCAAAGTTCTCTTCTAAAGACATAAATCAGATCTTTTTATTCCTTGCTTAAGGCCCTTGATTTCAAATCACATTGAGATGGAATAACAATTCATTATAAGTCTATGAAATGTTGTTTCATCTAAGCTCCTAATTCTTCTGTCTCATCTCATATACTCCCTTTTACTGGCTATACATCAGCCACACAGACCTTTTTCTGTTCCCTGAACACATTAAGCTCATTCCTGCCTCAGGTCAGGAATGCTTCCTTTGTTCAAAATACCCTCCTCCTGGATTTTCAGGTGTCTGCCTCCTTATTTTTCAGACTGTACCTCATACATCACTGACCAGAAAGGTCTTTGTCTCATATAGAGTAGCTTCCATACCTCTGTTATCCTCTTTCTCATTGCTCTTATTGCCTTCATAGTACTTATGATTATCTGAAAATATTTGTTTGTTTGTTTTGTGGTATTGAGGATTGAACCCAGGGCCTCACGAATGTAAGCACTCTAGCTGTGGGATACAACCCCAGGCCTTTTTCAAAGTTTTTGCTAAGAGACAAGGTCTCCCCAAGTTTCCCAGGCTGAGCTTGAACTTGCCATCCTCTGGCCTCAGTTCTGGGATTACAGGTGTGCACCACCACATCTGGCTTTATTTATCTATTTACTTGTTTATTCTTTTCTCAATCCATGAGAGCAAAAGGCTTGTCTATCTTGTTCATCAATGTATCTCTAGTATCTTAAATTTGTACTTGACTCATAGCAGGTGCTAATACAGTGGAAGCTTTTTAAAAAGATCAAATCTCTTCTGTCCTTACTGTCCTGGTTAATCAACACTTTCAACTCCTTCTATAAAATATATTGTGTAACTTTATGAATGCTTCAGGCTAGTAAGCCATTGATTAATTCACTCATGCACTTTTGGTCATACCAGATACATTGTGTATTTACTAAGAGCCAATTGTTTGTTGCCAATATTGTTTTCGCCAGTTGAGCTAAGTAATTTAAACAAATACTCTAGAAATAGGAGATAAATAAGCTTGACAATGAAGATTTTTAAAAATAAAAGTTGAATGCTTTAGAAAAACTTAATAGAGAAGAACGTGGCCAATCAAAGAAAAAAAGGTGTTGAACATGTATAGATGAGACAATTGTAAAAGACCAGGGAACATATTAATGATTAGAAGGGGAGTTTGGGTTAGTGTCTGTTATAGTCTATAGCTAGCATATGTGCCGTCAAGCTAGCACATGTCATAGTTTATATCTAGATGTCCCCCCAAGAGCCTCTGTGCTCATAGGAGAGGGGTTAGAAAAGGTGATTAGATCACAGCTGACCTGCCGTTAGGAAGTGGGGTCTGGACTGAAGATGTGGGTCACTGGGGGTGTGGCCTGGAAGGGTTTATCTCCCTTCCTGGCTCTCCCCTTGACTCTCTGCTCCTTGGATGCCATGACCTGAGCAGCTACGCCTCTGCTATGCCTTCTGTCACACTGTCCTGCCTTGGAGTCAGTGGACTATAGACTGAAACCTCTAGGAGCCAAAATAAACCTCTCCTCCTTTAAGTTGTGGGTGTTGGGTACTGTGTGTTAGTGATGAGGAAAGTGACTAAGACAGAGTCTTTAGGTCCTGATTCACTATTTTTAAAAAATGCAACTTTACATTGAAAACAACATGAGTATACTCTATATAAGGCAATAGGAACTCAGATTGAAGAAGCCAAAGTCATAAGATGAATAAAAATAAATAACCCAGACACATCATGGTGAAAACAAAACATTCTTAAGATAACACAAGAGAAATGACAAGTTACATTTAAAAACTGATGGCCATAAAAGGACTACATTGACAATAGATAGTAACCGACAGACTTCCCATGAACAACAACGGCGCTCGGAAGACAATGGCATAATATTCACAAGGGTAAATGCTCATAAACAAAATTTTATTAAGAGTTGAATTATCATCCACAACTGAGGACAATTAAAACCTTTTCAAACAAATGCTAAGAGAGTTTGCCAGCTGCAGATGTTGCCAAAAAAAAGTATTTAAAGGATGTATCAAGAAGAAAATGAACCCAGAAGAAATGTCTGAGGTTCACAGAACAATGGAGTGAAAAACTTGGGGAATATATAGGCAAATTAAAACAGCCTCAACTGCAAAAATGGGGCTCCTTCTGGGATTCTGATGACAGACATCTCAATAAAGATGTCTTTAAAAACAAGACAAAAATCCCAATAACAATAAATACATAATGACCAATTTGGGCAGTATTGAAGAGTAAGGTGGCACCAAAATACTGCCCAAGTGTCACGTTTAAAATAGAAAATAGAAGGCTGGAGTTAAAACATACTAAATTTATTCTGTTATTCTGTTATTCTGTTTATTCTGTTATTCAAGGGATAACTAGAAATATACATTAACTTGAAGTTTTGTCTAAACAGTTGGGTGCACATAAAAACTTAAGGAAAACAACTGAAAAACAGACATTCAACTTCCAAAAGTTTAGAAGGATACAGGGGAGACAAAAATTTAATCAATCCAATAAATGCAGGAGAAGAATCAAAAGGAAGAAATGTAAAACATAATAGTAAAAGATAAGTAAAATCAAAAAATAAATTTAACTGATAGCACAATAAATACAAACATATTAAAGATCAGCTTAACCATGTTTTTAAGAAATATCCCTAGATGGTGGCACCTTACTCTGTAATACCCTATACAAAGTTCAAAAATAAAAAGAATAAAAATAAAAAGTTTAAAAATAAAAGAATAGAAAGCTATAAACTAGGCAAATACTAACCAAAAGAAACTTGTATAACTCTACTTAGATCAGAGTTTAAAACTTCACAGCAGGGCCGGGGATGTAGCTCAGTGGTGCAGCGTCTGACTGGCAAGTGCAAGGCCCTGAGTTTGATTCCTGATACAAAAACAAACAAACAAACCAAACTTCTTGGCAAAATATCACTAGGGTTAAAGAGGGTATTACTCAAAGAAAGGAACACTTCAATAAGATTATGTAACAACCCAAATTTTATCTGGCAATAGATATGCTGAAGGTATAAGAATTTAAAATGTTATAAATAACTCCATGCTAATAAATTTGAAAATAGATGAAATAATCACTGTTTAATCCAGAGAATAATAACAGAAAAAAAATTCTCACACACATTTTATAAGGCTACTATAATTTGATCCCAGCATCAGACACTGGTCATACCCTCCTGTGAATGTAGATACAAAATTCTGAAATAGAATATGATAAATACAAATACATATATGTATATGACCATGCAAGGTATACTCCAAGAATGCAGGATGGTTTTACATTTGAAAAAGCTACTCATATAATTCACAACACAAATAGATTAAAAATGAGGAATCAAATGATCACCATAAATAAGCAAAAACTTGATAAATCTCTCATTTATAATTTTTTTAAATCCTGGAAAACTAGCAATGAAGAGAAATTCCCTCAATGTGATAAAAGTATCTACAAAAACCCTATGATAAATATCACACATAATGATAAGATAAGAATTTACTTCAAAATTCAGAAAAAAGTAGCAATGCTTTCTCTGTTCCCAAGGTCCCTGGAGTCTATCTGCCCTTTTTCCTGTCAGAGCCCACTTATGTTCATTTTCTACTCAGTACTCAGGGTTTTTAGCTATATTTCGCATGATTTTCAAATTGTCATAATTTTCTCCATAAAGATCTTATTGTTACTAGCATTACTACTTCTGTTTGACTATTTGCTTAAGACTCAGTAAACCTAATAGTATAGCAAAATAAATAGGTAAATGTAGACAGATGATAGGAAGATAGGAAAGAAAGAAAACATTCTCACAGAGGATATGATTGCCTGCATAGAAGATACGAGACCCTAGACACTATTAGAACTGACAAGAGCATTCAACAAGGGGGATGAATATATTAATATGAAAAATCAGTCATATATACCAGAAATAACCAATTAGAATACGCTTTTTTTTTGGTACCAGGGATCAAACTCAGAACCCTGTGCTTTTGAGACAGGTGGCAGCACCACTGAGCTAAATCCCTGGCCCAGAATATGCAATTTTAAAAGGTAAGGCATTATTCACAATATATATTATTAGCAAGGAGCTAGGAGTGTGAGTGGTGTGTGAGTAGCATCCAAGAAAACTCTTTTAAACAAGTATCTTTAGGTACTTCATGACACACATGACAGAGTCATGACCACTTTCATTCATTCAATTATTGCTAACAGTCTCGTTACACACAACAGTTTGCTAAGACTTTTATGGAGAAAATTATGCAAAGTTTTGAAAGACATGCCTAATACAGCTAAAGGTCTTCACAATTATATATAAAATGAACATTAAAAGACTCTGACAGAGAAAAGAAGGCAGACTCCCAGGAACCTGGGGAACTGAGGAAACGTATTGGTGAATTCCTTCTTTCCTTTTTGTCTCATATATCCCAGGCTCTGTGCTAGGGAAGCTGGCATCTCAGGAACACCAACAAGCACAGACAGAAAAAGGTCTGTTCTCTCTAGCCAAAGTACCAGAAAAGGGGCAACCTATCAGGATAGAAAACTCTTAACAATAGCTGCTCTGTATTCCATGCAAACACTCACACACAAAATAGTGTGCTCCCACTTCCACACAGGTGGGCAAAGGCGGAGTGGGAAGCCTGGACTTTCAACCCTCTATCTGTAAGGTTTTCCATCCTCCCAACTATCTAATCAGTGTAGTGTCAGAGAGGGGCCAGTGGGCAGCTGGGCATCAAATAAGCTTCTTCTGCCCCACAGTGACAGTGAAGGCCATATGGGGAGCTTGAACTTCCACCTCTAGCTGACAATAACGAGGTGCTGTCCCTTCTCTCACCATTGCAACAAGGTCAGAGGCCCACTAAAATAGAAGATTTAAAGAAGATCCAGAATCTCATAATATAATACCTCAAACATCAAATATTTAATCAAAACTCACTTGTAATACCAAAAACCAAGAAAATCTCACCTTGAATAAAAACAACTGATGGACGCCAAGACTGAGACAACCCAGGCATTAGAATTATATAGCAAAGATGGCAAAGCAGCCATCATAAAACATTGAATAAGTAATTACAAACACACTTGAGAGAAAAGGCAAAAATCCCCCCCCAATAAAATAAAATACACAAAGAAAAACCAAATGGAAATTTCAGAACTGAAAAATTAAACCAATAATAACTCACTGGATACACTCAATAGCAGAATGGAGGAGATGGTGAAAAGAAGCACTAAACTTGAAGACAGACAAATAAAAATTACCAAGTACAAACATCAGAGGAAAAGTAGACTGAAAAAAAAAACATGAACAGACAATCAGGGACCTATGGTACTATGACAAAAGATTCCCAGAATAAAAGGAGAGAAAAAAGGCAGGGATGAAAATATATTCAAAGAAATAATGGCTGAAATCTTCTCAAATTTTGTAAAGGGCATAAACCTATAGATTCAAGAAGCTGAGTAAATACCAAATAGGATAAACTCAAATAAATTTAGGCAAAGGCACATCATAGTCAAACTTCTGAATATAAAAGCAAAGGAAAACAAATCCTGCCAGCAGCCAGGGAGAACGTACACCTTATCTATAAGGGAAGAATAATTCAAATGATTGCAGATTTCCCATCAGAACCTATGGAGATTACAAGGGAGTAGTATGGCATTTTTCAACTGCTGACAGAAAAGAGTTGCCAGCATAGAACTTTACATCCAGCAAAAATATCCTCCAGGAATAACAAGGAAGTCAAGACATTCTCAGATAAAGGAAAACTAAAAGAATTTAGCACTAACACATGAAACTTTAAAGAATGACTAAAGGAAGTGCTCCAAACAGAAATAAATGATAGGAGAATCTGGGAGCATTAGGAAGGAAGGAACAAAGAAAGTGCAAAAAATATGGGAAAATATAATATGCTTTCTTCTTCTCTTGAGTTTTCTAAATTATGTTTGACAGTTGAAGCAAAAAGGAAAATATTGCCTGATATGCTAATGTATGCAAAAGAAATATTTGAGATAAGTTATAAATCAGGGAAGAAAAGAAATATAAACCAAAGTAAAGTTTTTACATTTTATTCTAAAAGGTAAAAGGAGGACACCAGTAGACTGTGATGAATTATAAATGTATAATGTAAGCCTAGCACAACCATAAAAAACCATACAAAGAGATACCCCAAAGACTGCTGGTAAGTCAAAAAGGAATCCTAAAAAAATGTTCAAGTGACCCACAGTGAGATAAGAAATGAAAAATAGAGAAACCAAAAACAGAGTGAACAAAGAGAACATCAAAAATGGATATAACCAAAATGTCCCTCAATGTAAATGGTTGAACAAACTGTAGTGTATACATACTGTGAATTACTCTTCAGCAATATAAAAGAACAAACTACTGGTACACACACCAACTTGGAGGAATCTCCAAAGAATTATGCTGCATGAAAAAGATAATTTCAAAAAGTTGCATGTGCTATGATTCCCTTTGTATAACATTCTTGAAATGACAAAATTATAGAGATGAAGAATCAAATCGATTAGTGCTTTCTGGGGGTTCCAGATGGAGTGGGATGGTGTAACTATAAAGGCAGCATGAGGGATATTTTGTGGTGACAGAATATTTCTGTGGCTGGAATGCAAAGGTGGTTACACAAACCTACACATGCAATAAAATGGCATAGAACTATACATGTACATTATATCAATGTCATATTCCTGGTTTTGATATTGCACTCTGGGTATGTAAAATATAATCAGGGAGAAAATAGGTGAATGGTGCAAGGGGCCCCTCCGTATTACATTTCTATCTTCCTGACAATCTAAGTCATACCGAAATAAAAAAAAATTCACATGTGAGAGCTATGTCACGTTGATAAACAGGAAAACTCACCAGAAAGACAGTGATCACTTCAAATTGATCTGTACATTCTATCCAATTTCAACTAAATCACAAGATTTATTCCAGAAGTTAACAAGCTAATTTACACAGACAGTAAGATTTAAACGGAAGGAGTTAGGCACCAAGAATATGCAAGACAATTTTGAAGAAGATTGATGTGGGCAGATTACCAAGGCCAATTACAATGTTACAACAGTTACAACAGTGTAGTATTGGGTGATGGATAAACAGATAGACTAGTAGAATATAAAAAGGACCTAAACCAACACATATATATCTATGAGAACTAGATATAGGACAGAAATTGATTATAAAGCATGGGGGTATGGTATAAATTACTGAGTAAATGGTGTTAAAATTATGTGAAAAAGGATACAACTAGGTAACTTATTTAAACCCACTCAAAATGAATTAAAGATCTAAATGTTAAAAGCAAACATTTATAACATTTTGATGCAATTACAGAATACCTTTATCTTCTTATAATAGAGATAAATTAATACATACAGAAAACTCACAAATTTTAACTAAAAAGACTGATAAAATGACTGTGTTAAGCATCATAATATCTATAGTAAACCTGACATTATACAGCTAAAAGCTGGGCATGGCGATGTGGACCTGTAGTCTCAGCTACTCAGAAGTCTGAGGCAAGAGGATTATTTAATTCCAGGAATTTGAGGCCAGCCTAGAAAGCATATGAGACGAGCCATACATTTGCCACACAATTGAAAGAGAAACAGCCTCTAAAAGACATAAAATATATGAAGTGCTTCTCTCTTATCTGCAGTTTTGCTTTCCATGGTCTCAGTTATCCATGATCAACTGTAATCAGAAAATATTAAAGGAGTTCTAGATATAAGAATTCATGTTTAAAATTGTTCACTGTTCCAAGTCATGTAATGAACTCACATCATCATGCTCCATCCCTCCCGGGATGTAAATCATTCCTTTGTCCAGCATCTCCATGCCATAGAAGCTACGTGCCATAGTCACTTAGTAGCTGTCTTGGTTAGCAGATCAAGGGCTTGTCTTCTATTAATCCTTGTTTTCCCTAATGTGCCCCCAAAGCACAGGAGTGGTGATGGTGGCAATTTGGATACGCCTAAGAGAAGCCAGAAAGTGAAAAGGTAAAGGTTCCCAATTTAATAAGGAAAGAAGAAGCAATCACATGCCAAGGTTGCTAAGATCTATAGCATGTACAACTTCTGTAGAGTTCAGTATTATCCAGGATATCAGGTACCACTGGGGGTCTTGGAATATATCCATCTTGGATAAGGGGGGGACTACTTCACTAAAAGTCAATTTCTAAAAGACAACCAAACCTAAAATCAAAATGGACAAAGAGTACCACAGACAGCTGGCACAAGAAACTGGAATGATCTATAAATACACGAAAAGATACTCATCCTCATTGATACTTGGGGAAATGAAAAGCAATAACAAAACAATGAGGTACTGTCTTTGCTCATCAGGTTGGCAAAAATTAAAGCTCTAACATTGTGAATGCTACGGTACCATGATAACTCATGCACCATTGATGGGACTGTTATTTGGTAGAGCTACACTGGAGAGCAATCTGCCAATACTCAGACTGAAAGTGTGCATCTTCTTTAACCCACAACTCCTACCTGCTAGAAGGCGCGCACTCCAGAGAATTCCCATTCACTGTACAAACACACATGTGCATTAGTGTTCTCTGCAAGTTATTTGTTTCTAAAATGTACTGAAAACAACCTAAAGATCCATTCATTGGGGAATGAATAAATTACATATGTCTTGCTTGTTCTCTTGGCTACAGCTGAGCAGTGAGAATGAAACAGATCAAAATGTACCTACATGGACTGATCTCAAGACTGTAATATTGAGTTTTTAAAAAGCATACAAAACTAAACCATGTATTATTCATGGTCTAGAAGAAAACACATCAAATTAATGAAAGGGGGTTGATTGGAGATGGATCATAAAGGGAGCTTCAACCTTTCCTTCTTTAATTAATTAATTTGCCATGGTGGGGATAGACAAACTAAACACAGCAGTGTATTCCTACTCTGCATGGCAAGAGCATAAATGCCTTCTACATTCTCCTCTGTACCTGTCTGCATTTTAAAGTTCCCAATACATATGAAAGGTGTGTCAAACACCCAGTTTAATAAACCACCATATGAAGGAACTAGCAACTTTCTATGTGACTTTCCCAGAGCCATTTTCATTTTGAAATAATTCTGCAATAGTGAAGCTGGGTGTCATGGTGCATGCCTGTAATCGCAGCACTCAATGAGGGGGGCGCGTTGCTGAGGCAGGGGGATTGCTGCAAGTTCGAGGCCAGCCTGGGTTACATAGCGAGCCTAAGATCAGCCTGAACTACATAGCTAGACTCTGTCTAAAAGAAAAAAAAAAAAAAGCTCTGCAATAGTGAATCCAAAAGCTGAGGAGCTGTAATGTTTGTTGTCACTTAGGAAGTGTAGGTTTCCAAGGCAAAAATTCAAAGGGTGTCATTTTCCTCTTAGCGCTGGTTCCTGCCGTTTGGGTAAGCTGCCACCACTCTGATCCAAAGATGGGATTCCCTTAGGTTAAACGGCTCAGAGAGAGGGAGCAGGGCATATTTCACTACTTAATCATGCTTTTATTTTTTATAAATAAAAATAAAACCACGTAAAATAAAACTTAGAGTAAGATTTATAGAAACACAGATACCTATGTGCAAATAAATCCCTTCAAGTGTTATCAAACTTTTATTCTATCTTGTCCATCAAGACAGAGCAGATTAACACAATTTAAATATTTCTTAGCTTGTTTGCAGAGAATCAAGGCTTGTCCCTGGCTTTGAGGCTCCTACTCCCTTCACTCAAATCAACTCCACCACTTGTTTAAACTGCTCAAATCTTTCTTCAGCCACATTTCTCAAGTGAGAGTCTTTTTATTGCTGTGGGCATGTTCCTTCTCCTAGCCAGTGCTCAGAATGTTAACTATCTAACTCTTCAATTTCTCTCTGTCTCTTTATCTGGGGGAGAAACTGCATTTCTGTTCCACACAGTTTGGCAAAGGCTAGCAGGGAGTGAGAGATTACAGCCAGATGTACATCTGCATGTCAGCAGCCAGAAGGTCTGGGATGGTGCTTTTTCAATCAAAAGGGAGTAGTCATTTTCCCTCTCTCACAGGAGAGGGCCTCCTCCCTCCCATCAGATATTTGGCTGCTGGATGCTCACTGATTAATTACTGGGGTTGTATCTCCTACAATTGGTCTCATTAATATCCTTAATAACAATTCTAGCATGCTTCTAGCTTATTCCTGAATGTGCTGCTTGGTTTTAAAAGAATTATCCTCCTTTCCCCAAGCATACACTAGAAAAAGAAAAGAAAATAGTTAAACAGAATAAAGCTTAGTTTTAAAACAAAAAGTGACTCCACCACAATGTCTAACACAGTATAAGAAAATCAAGCAGGGGTGAGGGAGTAGTTTCAAGGGCAAGGAAATATTTCTAGTACCTTCCAATCAGGATGGTAAGCTGACCATTTATTCTATTTACATCTAATGTCTCAGTCCTAACTGAAATAAATTTTATGGTGGAAATGTAAAGCAACATAAGCAGCCCTTCTCTCTACCCCATCAGCCCCCACACCCTATCTGGCTGCCCCATGGAGATAGCATATCAAGGTTGTTATTAGCAAATCCCTTTTCTGGCCTGACTCATGACTGAGAATGTCCATCTGTTTTCGAAGATAGATATATGTGGCCTACAATACAGTAACTCCATGAAGTCTAACCTGAAAGCTGCCTCTTGGATAATATTCTCATTTCCAAGGAGCTCAAAATGAAATACAGCTAGTGTTAGAAGTACTTGATCCTAAGAAGTAGAACTCAAAAAAAAAAAAAAAAAAAAAGAAGTAGAACTCAAAGACCCCCTAAAATCACAAGTACAAGTTGATGGTAACTATTTTCATTAAAATCACCTCTCACCTTTTATTAAGATCACTTGGGCATATACTGGAACCTGATAAACAAGCAAAAGTTCTGTGATATCAGTGACAATTAGATTTACCAAATTTGGGGCCCAATCCTGCTGAAAGTATTTAGTTAAGTTCTGAAAAGCTACCTACCTCTACCCTGCCCAGGCTCATCTTACTCTATTCTCCCACAGAATACAAACTTTGAGGTCCACTCTGACAATTTCAAATTCTGATACAACTGACAGAAGATGTTCACATTCGTAACACACTCTCATAAAGTGTATTTGGGGAACACATGATTCTTAACATGAAAGCTATTCACTAGATCTTTTTTTTTGAACTCTCACTAAAACATACAATGCAAGCAAAAGTAACACACTTATTATTAGGATAATACTTCAATTCATAACTAAATTATTCAGCAACATTGGCACATTAACTATGATTGGTCACCAATTACTTGTTTCATGGCTTATAACCAATCACAATACATCAACTGTGGTTGACAATGGGTACCTTTGTCATATCAATGATTTGCCAGCCACTGTGCCTCATACCTCTACATAGGATTTCCCGTAAGTGTCCAAACAAATTTGTTAATTGACTGAATAAATAAATAGATAAGTAAACAAACAACACAGTGCTTACAACCTCAGATAAGCCCCATATTGCTCTTATAACATTTGTGCATTTAACCATGCCATGCACTGGCAAAAATAATTTTATGTTATGAATAGTAAAGTCAACTGTGATTATGGGCAATTCTCTTGACCAAAAAGCCTAGAGTAGCAAGATGCTTTGCAGCTGTACAGTTTTATTAAGTGTTGTTTAAATAAACATAAAGCATGTTTGCCAGGAGAGGGTAAAAAGACAGAAGCAAATTTTGGTCAGAAAATAGGTACATTCATTATTTTTTTGCATTTGCTCTAAAATGTGCCCCTAAAACAGCAATTACTCTGGGATGTCATTTTTGACCAGCGACAGGAACCAGAAACAGTGACATAATTTGGGCAGGGGTTCACTGGGACATAATATGGCTACTGTGCCTGGAGTCTTTCTTGGTCATAAAAGTTGTAAGAAGTATGACATAATGGTGTGATGGTAAATCACAGCCCAAGCTATTTTGGCTGGCAGAATTTGAAAGATAAATAAACATTACTTCAGGAGCAGAGAAGACGTGCCTAATTACCTCCGCGCCTATGCTAGGCTTCCTGCGGCTTCCGTCGCTCCTAGACTCAGGTGGGTCTACACAGACAGGCTCCACGTGTGCAGGGTCCAGATGGTCCAGGGAAGAGGTTGCGGAGACGGGCAGACCCACCTCTGTAACCTCCTCTCCAGGGAGATCAGGCAGGCAGAACTGAGGGAGAAGGACAGCCGAGAGGGGCCCAGTGGAGCCTGGAAGGAGTGGGATTGGAGAGAGAAGAGAGGCTGGTCCCACCCACTCTGCCTTGGAAGTGGTGGGACGTCGAGGAGCTGATTGCATTTGTGAATCTCTGCAATTTTTACCTCAGGCCAGCTCCAATCACCTCCTCCTTCCCTCTGTGGTCTCCCAGCCTGGCCAAAGTTGTGGCCCAAGTGGGCTTCAGGGCTCATCTGAAGTGCACATAGCCTAAGGATGGAGCCTACTCTTCTTGCTTGCTCTGAAACTTCCATTATTTTGTATTTGGTTTTCTTCTGTCTCTACCCCTCCCCTCGTAAATTGGCTACTATCTCATGGTAGGGTAGAAAATAGAATCCCAGCCAGGCTTCCAATAAGGCACTGGTCTGCCAGAGTTTTTTTTTTCTCATACATAGACCCCTAATCCCATTAATTTCTAAACTCAAGTTCATTTTTAAATTTTGGCAAATATACATAACATAAAGCACTTACCATTTGTGTTAGTTAGCTTTCTATTGCTGTGACAAAATACCTAAAAAAAATTGACTTAGAGCAGTAAGGCTTATTTTTGCTTAGGGTTCCAAGAATTTCAGTGCATGGCCAGCTGGCTCCAGTGCTCTTTGGCTTGTAGTAAGGGAGAGATCTCATGGTAGAAGCGCATGACAGAAGAAAACTGCTCACTTATGGCAGCCGGGAAGCAAAGAGAGCCAAAGGGGAAGGAACCGGGACAAGATATAGCCCCCAAGGCTGTGCCTCCACAATCCATTCTCTTCAACTAGGCTGCATCTCCATGGTTTCCATCACCTCCCTATGAAGCCATTAAATTATGACTCCATCAATGGATTAATCCGCTGATGAGGTGAGAGCCCTCTTGCTGCAATCACTTTCTAAATGTCCCACCTCTGGACCTTGCTGCACTGGAGACCGAGTCTTCAACACATAAGCTTTTGGGGGACATTTCATGTTCAAGTTGTGACATGATTACAACCATTTTTTTGTCTGGTACCAGGGATCCTTGCGCTTGTGAGGCGGGCGGTGGCACCACTGAGCTAAATCCCTGGCCGACCATTTTTAAATGTACAGGTCAGGGACAGTCAGTGCATTTGCTATGTTTTGCCACCATTACAGCCATTTATCTCCAGAAACAAAAACTCTGCACCCATTAAAAGATAATTTTTCATTTCTCTTTTTTCTAACCCTACTCCTGGCAACCACCATTCTACTTTTTGTTTCTATTCATTTAACTATTTTTGGTACCACAATAAGTGGAATCATACAGTACATCGTCGGGCTTTTTGTGACTGGCTTATTTTACTCAGTGTAATGCCATTGTGGTTCATCTGTGTTGTAGTATGTATCAGAATTTCCTTCCTTTTTAAGGCTGAATAGTATTCTACCATATTCACTACCATGTTTTCTTATTGAGTCATCTATCAGTGGACATTTGGGTTGTTTTCATTTTCCGAACTTTTGACTGAACTATGAAAACACTGGGAATGAACGAAGTGCTGAACCTCTCGAGTGTCTCATCCTCTGCTCTCCACAGTCCTTAACTTTGACCAGCACAGACTCCGTGTACACGGGTTATACAGATCAGTTGCTAAGCTCTTGGCATACTTTGTCATATTCAAACTTCACAATAATACAGTGACTCTTGTTAGCCCCACTTTACAGAAGGTTATAGTGATTCTCAGAAAAGCTAAGCAACTTGCTCAACATCAATAAGAAGGAGGGCTAGGATTTTATTACCTACTGAGGCTTGTCTAAAAGCTCCTACTCTAAACCACTACTCTAGCGCCGACACAAAGCGTAGGGGGCCTTTGCCACCAGTTGCTACCTGCTCCAGTTTGGTTTGAATTTGGGCTAGTTTTTAAGAAAAATAAAGCTGAGTCTAAGCACTGACAAACCATTGACTACATGTGTCCAGAAAGGCCCTTTGAATCCCTAAATTCTGCCCTACCCACACCCCTTCTCACTCACACACACACACACATACACACACACACACACACAGACTCCAAGTTCTGAAATCACTCTCCTTTTGGAGGTTTCAAGATTCTTGTTGCTGTTTAAACCAGGCAGAGAGGATTACTAAGATGCTTGGATTTGTTTTAACTTTATCAGTTAGCAGCAAGAAGACTGACACAGAAGATAAGGGACCTGGTTTGTGTTCTTTAACTTTTACATAAGCTATGTGTCCCATTTCCTCTTCTGAGGCTCTCTACTCTTATCTATCATGAATGCATTACTTAATTGCAGAGATGCCCCGCATTTTATAATGCTCAAAAAATTAGGGTACAGGCTGTTGGTGGATATTTACTTGTTGGTGTCTTAGAAGCCTGAGTGACATGAGGTTCCACTAAGGGGAAAGGAAATCGGAGGGATTTTGAGACTGAGACTGGGGTTTGTGTGTTGGGGAGGTATCTCTGGAGGAGAGAAAAGGCCCAGTGGGGCATGAAAATGAAGCCATAAAAAATAAACTCCTTGAAGGGGTTGAAGGGAGGGCAGGGGAAGGGGGAAAAATAAGAACCAAGAGAGACTATGTAAAGGTGCAAATTTCCAATGATGAATGTCATTATACTGTATACCTAAAATGTACCAATAAAATCAAATTTAAAAAAATCAGTTATCTAAAGCTCAGGGGCCTGAGGGATTGGGTAATACCAGAGGAGAGAAGAGAAGAGGAATGGAATAAAAGGAAAAAAAAAATCCTTTGCCTCAGTTTTGCCAGGAGCTGGTTAAGTCCACAGTTCTCTCTGACACTGCCCCAAAGACTGGCCAGAGTGACCATGAACATGCCAGTACTCTGGGCAGCAGCAGGCCCAGCTGGGTAAACAGAAGTGCAAGAGCAAAACAAGCTAATCAATCACAGCTTGGCTCCAGCCTGCCCTAGTCCCCTCCTCCTCCTCCTTCCTTTCTAGCTCCCCTGGGTCACACTAGCAAGCAAGTGGGCCCAGGTGTCCTTTGATCCATAGGAAGGGTGAGCTCAGCTCCACCTGTGATCTGCCCCCAGGGCTCCTTGCAGGGAGCCATGAACTTCACACATCCAGCTGCTAATGGCAAAAAAGGCAGGCAGACATGGGACGCTTGAAAACGTTAAGGCTGGCCTATGGTTAGGAGAGCCCTGGTTGAGTGACCTTCAGAGTTATTGAGACCAATGAGGCATATTTTCTACCTCAAGCACTAGAGCATGGGTCACACCCTGTACTAAGCACATAGAGCCCTGTCAATGTTGAGTTCAAACTCCATCATTGGCCCTTTACCTCATTGCTTATTTTTTCCCACACTCCTTGTGCTTAAGTGAGGGGCTCCCATTTTTTTGAACTCCCATAATTTGAGATCCTTCATCCTGATAGTAAATGGATATATCACCCACTGCTATGCCATCAACCCCCAGAGGGCTTCGTTCAACGGGGCCACACAGTGTCATGTTCCACTGGGTGAAGATCTCCTTACTGCTGTATCCCCAGGATTTAGAATGTGCTAACACATAATTAGCGCTGATTAAATACTTGGGTGAATGAATGAATTGGCATTGTGTAACGGTTAAGAAATTAGTCTCAGGAGTCAGAGAGGCCAAAGTTCCAGTCCCCGTTCTACCAATTTGACCTTGATAAATTTACTTATCTTTCCTTGGCCTTCGTCTCCTTGTCTATAAAATAAGAACAAAACTATTAAGTGAATTAAAAAGGGATAATGCATATAAAGCACTTAGCCATTGCCTGACCCAAAATAAGTCCTCAGTAAAATGTTGGCTTTGATCTTATATACCAATTTCAGGCAACTGACCCAGCCAGGAGTGCTGAAGTGAGGATTCTGTGGTCTCATCCTGATTGCTGGGAAAGAGCATGCTAAGACTATGGGTGAGGATGGGGTAGGAGTGTGAATGTACTTGGCTAGTATTTTCCCTCTCTGGTCTGACCATAGAGATGGCCAAACCCTAACCTTTCAGAGTAGTCTTTGAAGTGCAAAAGTATATTGCATACATGCAAGTAGCTCCTATCAACCATGAAGATCTGGGGAGAAGAATTTTTGTACTTAGTGGCCACTTTCTCTCAGAGTGAGGTCAAGGGTTAAGGGTTGCCTGCCTACTAAACCATCCAAAGAGTCTATTACTTGCAAAAGGGCTGGAAATAGCATTGCAATTCTTTAACTAACACCTTCCTAGGCTGAGTCTGCTGTCAATGGAGAAGCAGACCCCAATGAGCTATTGTCCCCCACTATTATTCCTAAGTGGAGTCTTTGGATCTGTAAGTAGAATGGCCTCTTTACCATGTACTTCAGTTTGTTAAATGTCACATATTATATGTCATACGTGTGAGATTTGATGTCACGTAACCAATATCACACTCATTTCCAACCTTATTTGAACTTCAAAAGATATGTCAGACGCATAGGCCCCACTTAAGTGTGTTGCACTTTTGATCAACTGGTACCTGATGGCCAAAAAGACTTAGAGGTTCATGTATGTTTAGAAATGGAGCCAAGAAAGGGAAATTTTGACTAAAAGTAAACGAACTCGTCTTGGAAAGCTTGAATTCAGCTGGGCACACAAAGCATATGAGGTCAGAACCAGTCTTAAATTCTGTATCTGAAAATACTCCTGTGACATCTCTTCCGTGAGTCTGGACAAGTCCTTGGGATCTGAAAATGTGTGAGCCAGGAAGCCCCTGGGAGAAAAAAAAATCCCTCAGAAAATCTCTCCAGAGAATTAGCTCCCAACAAAGCTATGGGGCAGACTGTACTGTGAGGGTGGAGTTGTCACCTTTCACTCCCCACACCTTGAGCTTGAGTCCCCAGATAATGAACTTGCTCATGTGTATTACACAAAGAACATCCTACTCTGCAGAAATACCTCCATCTTGGCCTCCAGTGGAGCACTTAAATATATATATATATAGCTTTGGTAGTTGACATTCCTCAAAGTCAGAGAATTTGGACAGGGTACCTCACGGAGGCCTTAGCAAACAAGAACATGTGCTTCAAACAAGTAGATTCCATCTGGCAAGGTAGTAATAGGGAGCAGATTTTGAGTCTTGTCTCAGGGCCTGATGTCCCCCACCCCTCATTGAGGAGCCAGAGACCTCAGAGATAGCCTAGGACTTGGGGATATTAGAAGACAAGGGAGACAAATGTTTACATTTTGCCTGGAGCTATGCTGGGCAGCCCTCATCTCATAGACCCTCTTATCCATCAAACAGGAGAAACCAAGGTGAAGGAGTGCCTTCTGTTTCATCTGCCCACTTGCCTCTCTTGCAATGGAAGTGCTAAACAGTGCCTGTGATTGATTATGTTTGACATAAAGGTTAGACCCATTCTTTACAAGCTGCTTACTGATAAAGAATTTGTGATAGTTATTTTCTAAATAGAGGGGATTTAACCAAGTCTTTTTCACCTGACACCTGGGATAAAACTACAAATATCCTTTATGAATACAGACATTAAAACTCTCAAAAATTTAATAGGAACCAGGCACAGTGGCATGTAACTGCAGTCCCAGCTCCTTGGGAGGCTGAGACAAGATGATCATTTGAGGCCACAAATTCAAGCCCCAGCACTGAAAAAAAATTCAGAATGGGAAAAACATTCATAGGAACAGAAAGCATGCCGAGTTTAAGGGAGGGAAGAATGGAAAATGACTGCTTAATGTAAATGGGGTTTCTTTTGGTTGTGATGAAAATGTTACGGAACTACAGAGTACTGATTACTGCACATTACACACAACTAAATTGCATTTTGAAATGGTTCAAATGTGAATTTTATATTATGTATATTTTATCACAATAATAGAAAAAAATGTAACAAAACACCAGAAAACTGAATCCAACAACATATAAAAAGGATTATGCACAAGGACCAAGTAGGATTTTTCCCAAAAATGTGAAGTTAGTTCAACAAAGGAAAGTCAATGCAATATACCACATAAACAGAACAATGGACAAAAATCACACATTCATTTCAATAGACTCAAAACAAACATTTGACCAAATCCAATATCCCTACATGATGCAACAAGCTAGAAAGAGAAAGTTACTTCTTCAACTTGATTAAGAACCTCTGTGAAAAACTCACAATGAACATCAAATTTAATGGGATAAGACCGAAAGATTTCCGCCTAAGATTAACAAGAAGACAAGGATATCCACTCTAATCACTTCTGTTCAACATTATTTTGGAGGTTCTGATCACAGCAGTAAAGTAAGAAAAAGAAATAAGAGGAATCTAGATTGGAAAGGGAGCAGTAAAAATATCTTTATTTGCAGATGGCATGATCTTATATACAGAAAATCCTGAATAATCAACAAAAAATCCGAACTAATAATCAAGCTCAGCAAGAAAATATAACCATTAATTATATTGCTATACATCAACAATGGACAACCTGAAAATAAAATTAAGAAAATAATTCTATGATAAAAGAATAAAAAACTTAGAAATAAATTTAACAAAAGAAGTGTAAGACCTGTACACTGAAAACTACAAAGAGATTAGAGACCATAATAAATGAAAGATATTCCTTCATGGATTAGAAGACTTAATACTGCTAAAGTGGCAGTATCCTCCCAGTTGATCTACAGATTCAATGCAATCTTTAACAGAATCTCAACTAGCTTTTCTTGCAGAAATTGACATGTTGATCTTACAATTCATGTGGAAAGGCAAGAGACCAAGAGCTAAAATTATAAAAACTAAAATTCTTAGAAAAAAACATACGTGTAAAAGTTCATTGCCTTGACAAAAATGTATAATAGATATTGTGAAATAGGAAGAAAATGTTCAAAGGGGAAGGGAAACTAGGGAGGGAGAGCAGGGGAAAGGAAAGAAGGGAAAGAAAAAAATGAGAAAAGAAAGAAATAATGGGAACAAAGATTCTGTGAATAGGGAGGGGTGGAGGGGTGGAAGGGAGGGAAGGGGAATGGGAAAAAATAAGAACTAAGATGTATCATGTACAGGTACAAATTCCCTATGATGAATGTGATCATAATGTACACCTAAATTGTACCAATAAACTCAATGAATAAAAAATGTTGATTACCTTTAGGTATCAGATTCTGAAATAAAATACAAAAAGCACAAGCAACAAAAGAAAAAAAGAGATAAACTGGACCACATGAAAACTGAACACTTTTGTACTACAAATTTTACCATCAAGGAAGTGAAATGATAATATATAGAAAAGGAGCAAATATTTGCAAATCATTTATCTGACAATGGACTTGTTTGGTTTATTTTTGGGTACCAGGGATGGAACTCAGGTCCTTGCGCTTGTGCAGCAGGCAGCGAAACCACTGAGCTAAATTCCCGGCCCTGGACTTGTATTTAGAATATATATGGAATTCTCAGAATTCAATGATAAAAAGATAAATAATCCAATAAAAATGGGAAAAGGACTCAGTAGGTATTTCTTAAAGAAGATATGCAAATGACCAATAAATACATGAAAAGATGTTCAATATTATCAGCGATCAAAGGAATGCAAGTCAAAATCACAATGATGCAACACTTTACATCCACTAGGATGGCTATAATAAAAAAGATAGGCAATAACAGATGTTGCCAAGGATATGGAGGAACTAGAACCCTCATACCCTCCTGGTCGGACGAAAAAGGATGCTGGTATTTTGGAAAACAACCTGCCACTTATTCAAAAGATTAAACACAGAATTACCATATGACTCGAAAATTCTATTCTAAGAGATATGAAAGCATTATGTCTACCCAAAGACTTGTAAATGAATGTTCATAGCAGCACTAAAGATAATTCAGCTCTAAAAAGGAATGAAGTATTGGTTTATGCACAACGGGGATAAACCTTAAAAACAGTATGCTAAATGAAATAGGCCAGACACAAAAGGACACTGCTATGGTTTGAATGTCCCCTGAAAAACTCCTGTTGAAATATAATTGCCATACCAACAGAATGGAGAGGTAGGATCTTTACTGGGTGATTAGGTCATCAGAGTTCTGCCTTCATGAATGGCCTAATGCCCTTATTGCAACACTGGTGGCACCAACCAAAAGCCTGGATGGGATCAAAGGGAAAGACAGGTTGCTTCACTATTGCCTGCTGCTTTGCTGCCTTCTCCCTGCCATGCCATGCACTGTTTCTCCTCTGTGATGCCCCTCTGGCATGCTGCCCCACCTTGGAGCCAGCTGACTATGGGCTGAAATCTCTACTAACTGCCAACTGAAATAAACCTTTCTTCCTTTAACTTTAGATGTTAGATATTTTGTCTCAGCAATGAGAAAAATAACAAAAGCAGATTTCTAGAAAAAAACTCACTTCATTAAGAGATCCATTTAAACAAACATTGACTTTTTACAACTAATAGTTAATTTGAAAAACTTTAATATGTTTACTTTGTTTTGATCATTGTGTATAATAATTGCAATAATTTTAATATTAGTATTTAATGACATGGAAAATGAACATTAATTTTAATTTATAAGCATATTTTTATTACAAATAAGTCTGATAGGGAGTGCATTATAAGTCATGTAGGTACAGAACTATATTACCTTAAGATAAAATTATCCAAAGGAAGTGGGCTAAAAACAGAGATTCAAGGAATAAAATGTTAAATGCTTAAAAAGATCCTGTTCATATGCTAAAAATAACAGTAAATCCTCTTTGATATTTAGTGTCACTAAATGCATTTAAAAAAGTAAAGTACCAATTCTACCTATTTATTTATTCACCTATTTATATTTTTCAATACTGGGAGACATGGGAGCACTCTACTGAGCTACATTCCCAGGCCTTTTTTATTTTTTATTTTGAGACAAAGTCTCTCTAAGTTTCCAGGTAGGACTTGAACTTGTGATCCTTTTGCCTCAGCCTCCCTGTTAGGATTATAGGCATGCACCACCATGCCTGTTTTCAATTTCATTTTAAACCCTGATACTTACAATAAATTGGAAAGAACATTCTGGCAAACATTTATATGTATTATTTAAAATACAGGATAGTTGTTAAAAGGTCAAGGAGTGCTGAGAATGGCATGATGCCATTTCCTTGGTATTCTTGTAAAAAATGAAATAATCTCAATCTAATCCTAAATTGAGTGACATGCTACAATTTAGCTGCTGACTTGTATCTTTAAAAGAGCGTCAGTATCAGTTCAAACCCAGCCTGAGCAACTTAGTGACTTAGCAAGATTTTCTCTTGAAATAAAAAATAAAATAAAATAAAGGGCTAGGGATATAGCTCAGTGTGAAGGCCCTGGGTTCAATTATATATATAACAAAAGACAAAGACAGATGGAGGAGCTGTCACAGACTGGAGGAGACTAAGAAAGCATAACAACTCAGTGCCATGTGGGATCCTGAATTGGTTTCTGGAATACAGAAAAGACATTCGTGGAAAGACTGGGCAAATCTGAATAAATTGTACAGCTTAGTTCACATTATCATACCAATGTTAATTTCCAGGTTGTGATAAGAGAACTGAGCTACGGTCAACTCAGTACATAATAGGAAAAGTTGGATAAAGGTGTTAGAGGAACTCGGCACTTTTTTCCCCAACTTTCATATAAATCTAAAATTACTTCAAAACAAAAAGTTAAAAAGAGTCTCAGGGAATTCTCAGGCACAAAACCTTTGAAGATCATTGAGTTGTGTGAGTCACAGTGTCCATAAGATAAGAAGCAAAGCAATGCAACTCTTCCCGCCACCAGCACCCTCACTGCGGGCCTGTGCTATAAGGCCGTCAGCATCCTCTTGCAGGGAACAGCAACAAATACAGCACATTTGTTTCCCTGTGGGTCTGCATCTTGCAATATGATGATGATTACATCTTTCTCAAGGGCAAGTGCTCATTTTGTTTTCTTCTGGAGAAGAGTTTTTCTGGGGCTGGAGGCATGTTGAGTGGTAGAGTGCTTTATCCCCAGCACCACAAAACAAAAGGTATGTTTTTTTCTGATTATAAGCCAATATAAATTTCTTATAGAAGTTTTAGAAAACAAAGATAGCTGCAAAAAGGAAAAAAAATGCCTGCAATTGCACCAGCACCCTGAGTTTGTTGGGCTATTTCCCCCTACCTTTTCCCATGCCTCTATATATGAGTTGTGAAGTTTTTTCTTTTAATAGAAATATTAATCATCTTGTTTTAATTATAACTTTTTTCTTTACAGTTATAATATAAGATTACATCTCCACGTCATTCCAAATGTTTTTCTCTAATATCATTTTAAATCATGAGATAATATTCCTTTGTGTGGATGGACCAAAAGTGCTTTGCTGGACCTCTTATTACTGGGCCACATACTAGCTTTTTTCACTAACTCATCAGCCCTTTTAGGGTTTCAGGGAGTTTGTCTCACCAGGATCTCTGCATGCAGGGGGGATACTTAGGCTGAGTCAGATGACCCACCTACATTTGTGACTTATTACATTCCAAAGAATGTGAGGTTTCTGCCCTACCAACACATAAGCTGGCCTCAGAATATTGCTATTCCTAATGGCTGATAGAGGACTGTGGTATTACTTCACATCTCTCTTTAGAAAAATGTTTTTGAGTATATGGCTAAATATATATGCATATATAAGTTAATATATTTATCATTTTATGTTTGCATATATTTATACTTTACAAATCATGTCAATGTATTAGATACTAATAATTGTGGACAGTGTATAGCATATACAAAAGTACAAAATTATTTATAAATTAAATGTGCATTTATGATTGTAAATTAGAAACGGCTGGGCTGGGGATGTAGCTCAGTGGTGCCATGCCTGCCTGGCAAGAGCAAAGCTCTGAGTTCGATTCCTGGTACTGAAAAAAAAATAGAAACAGGCAATCCTGGGTCTGCCTCATGTGTGCGTGTGTTTCACATCATAAAGTTGATCCAGAAAAATAGAAAATAGAAATTTAAAAGTGACAAAATAAGCAGGCAATAGAAAGGGAAGTTCTAATATTTTGTTTCTGCACCCTAATGTGCTCATTTTTGAAGATGACCGAATGGGGAGATCCTCAATGTGATCCATCTATTTGTTTAAAAAGAATGTCACTTTCCCTAACACCTTCAAATTGCCCCTGACCAAGCCCTAGGGCAGGAAGCCCATCTTGAGCCCTCTTGGACCCCTCCAGGCATTGCAAAGGGGACTCCTGCAGGGGCCTACTGACCTCCGTGCCATTTTCTGTGTTGTCTGTTAACTTGAGATTACTGGATCCTATAGCAAGAGGCAGGCCATTCATCAGCCTAGCACTTTGCACTCTGTTAGCCTTCATTGTTCAAGACCATGATTTGTAGACCAAACATTGGCCCTGGAGTCAGAAAATCTGGACTTAGTCCTTCCTTTGCCCCTTGCTTAATTGTATGACCTTGAAGAAGCCAATGTATCTCTCAGAAGGAAACCATCATGTGCTATAGGAAGCACTGTGACCTGGCAGAAGAGACAGGGGCACCAGAATCATCCAGACCTGGCTAAATCTCAACTGTGGCACTTGGGTGCTGGGCCATTTGGGTCAAGCATATCTTCTCTCAGCTTCCACATTCTCATTTTAAATCTGGGAATAGTGAGTGGACTGAGAATGTAGCTCAGTGGCACCACGCTTACCTGGCAAGCACAAGGTCCTAAATTCAATCCCCGGTACTGAGAAAAAAAAATCTGGGTATAGTAATAACACCTACTACATGGACTTGTGAGGTTCTGTGAAAGTTACGAGAACGGTACTCAATAAATGTTTGCTACTTCTGACTCATTTAGAGGTAAGCAGAATTACTGACTATCAGAATCCTCAGAAATTATCTCTCCTGCCTGCCGTGGTGGTGCACTCCTGTAATCCCAGCATTCAAGAGACTGAGGGATTGCCGTGAGTTTGAGGCCAGCCTGGGCTACACGGTGAGACCCTGTCTCAAAAAAACAAAATTTAAAAAAGAAAGAAAGGAAGAAAGAGAGGATGGAAGGAAGGAAGAAAGGAAGGAAGGAAGAAAGGAAAGAAAGAAAGAAAGAAAGAAAAAGAAAGAAAGAAAGAAAGAAAGAAAGAAAGAAAGAAAGAAAGGAAAGAGAGATTATCTGCTCTAATTTCCTCACTTCCTCACTCCACAGATGAACACAATGAGGACAAGATGAGGGAAGGGGGCTTGCCCAAAGCCATACCCCAAGTTCTGTTTCTTCTATAAAGTGAATGGACCTCCCTTCACATTATAGTGCTACTGCTATTGTCAAGTGAAACTTCCTTAAGCAACCTCCTAGCTTATAATAGATACAGTGGTGCCTTGGTTCTTGAACTTAATTCTTTCCACAATACTGGTCGCAAACCAAATTGCATGAGAACTGAATCAAACTTCCCCATCAAGTCAACATTGAACCTAACCATTGAATTTGATTCAGTTTTTGTCCAATTGGTTTGTGACAAGAATTAAGAAAGGAATTGAGTTCATGAACCAAGGTACTACATGATTCTGGAAAAGATGCCTGAGGTCGTGTTTATCACCCACTGTGGAGTTTGCAAATAAAAACATTTTGCCAAACACTTCTATTTATGAACCAAATTGTTCACAAATAAAAGTATTTGTGAACTGAGGTACCACAGTATCTAGTAGATTTTTTTTTAAATTGGAGAAAAGAAGGGAAGAGGAAAGAAGGACAGAGATATGACCCTAAACTAAGGCCTACCAGCTATATAAAAATGTTTAACTCTCCAGAAGGAATTTGAGTGCAGTAACGTTCATATTTATTGAGAGGTTACTACAGACTTGGTATTTTTCTAAGCACTTCATATACATTCATGTACTTAATTCTCATAACAACTTTACAATCCCCATTTTACCGTGGAGAAAACTGAGGCTCAGAAAGAACTTGCCCAAGGTTATTTAGTAGGAGAGCTAGGGTTATAACCTATGTAGTCTGGCTAGTGAAGCAGTTTTCCAACCTCAGCAGGTGTCAGAATCACATGAAGAGCTTGTTAAGACGCAGATGGCTGGGGTCGTCTCGAGTTTCTGATTCAGCAGGCCTGAGATGGGCCCCAAGAATTTGCACTTTTAATAAGTGCCCCTTGACAGTAATGCTGTTTTGATGGACACAATATTTGTACATACAGAGTGGCTTTTTTGTGGTGCTGGGTTGGAATCTAAGGCCTTGAGCCTGCTATGGAAGTGCCCTACCACTGAGCTACACCCTACCCCAGTGTGATGTTTTGATTCATGTATATAGTAGGTGGCAACCAGCTGCATATCTATGTCCTTGAACATTTTATCATGTCTTTATGTGAAACCATTAAAAAGTCTTTCTTCTAGCTTTTTGAAATGCGTAGTATATTATCATTATGTAGTCTCCCTACTGAGCAATAGCACACCAGAACTTACTCCTATCCAACTAGAATTCAGCACTACCCATGAACCAAACTTGCCCCATCCCCTCCTAACCCTCCAGTCCTGGTAACCATTTTACTCTCAACTTGTGTGAGAACAACTCTATATTTCACGTAAGTGAAATCATGCTGCGTTTTTCTTTCTGCACCTGGCTTATTTCACTTAATGTGATGTCTTCTAGGTCCATCTATGTTGTCACAAATGACAGGATTTCACGTCGCACTGTCAACCACCTTCCTACACTCTGCAGGTCATTCCCCTGTGAAATCCTTCACTGACTCCCTCATAAGCTTTAAGATAAAGCACAGATGCCTCCTTACAGCAGCCAGGGCATTTTGTGATCCGAACTTACTTAGCTTTCTAATCTCATTTCCTTCTGAAGCCTCTATATGCCTTATGTCCACTTTCCAGAGTGATTTTTCCACTTTCAAATTGTACTAGAATGCACCAGAAATTCTACCTTCTAGCTGCGTTCACTGCTCCTTTTCTGTAGGATGCTTGCACCCTCACACACTCCTCCTGCCAACCACAATTGATAAATCTGTGTGGGATTCAAGTCAGCAATTACCACTTGCCACAGACCATGCGGAATTACATTTCCTACCCCAACTCCAGGTTAAAGTGAGGGGCCTCCTTGGGGTTCCAGCTCCCCAGCTGTCCCTCAGTCAGAGTCCTGCTCTCACTATAATATCATTCTGTATACATTAGTTTCCCCCATAACCGTGAAAGCTCTGTCTTATTCACCACAGTATCCCTAGTGCCTTGACACCTGGTAAATATTTGTTGAGCGAATGGGTAAGGTTGATAGCTGAGGAACATTTCAAGAAACAAATAACAATAACAAATAACAATATTAAAAGCTGCTTGGTGGCTGAGGCAGGAGGATCACAAGCTCAAAGCCAGACTAGATAACTGAGTGATATCCTATGTCCAAAGAGAAGGGTAGCTCAGAGGTTGCCTAGCATGTGCAAGGCTCTGGGTTCAACCTCCACTACTTAAAAACAAAAACAAAAAGGCTTGGTGAAAATATGCACTCAAAAAAAGCAAGCTGCCTCTTGCTCTAGGCTGCCATAGAGGCATAGAACTTAGGAGCATTCTCTGTCTCATTGCCTGTCTCCCCCTCCCACTCTTTCTCCCCCTCCTACCCGCCTCCAGTAGTGGAGACACTCTCCTCCATTCTTCAGACTATTTGTCCCGTCCTTCTGCTCCAGGCCCTGCTTATCAACAGACTGCCATTAAGGGGACAGAGCCTCCTTCACACAGGCAGCCCTGCCTGGCCAAACCTCCAGACCGTGACAACTCTCGTTTGCAGGAGGTGGTCCCCAGACTTCAAAAGTAGAGAAGTTTGGGAATGGAAAGAGAGGTCTAGAAGCATCTTTTCTGGGTGGTATGGATTTCAATTCTCCTTCTGGATTGTGGCTTATTCTCATTAGCAGAACTTTTCAAGCCTCTTAGAAGAATAGAATGAGATCTCTAATCCCAAATAAATCTCTCATTTTTTTCTCTTTCTGAGATAATGAATGCTGATTGCCCTTATGATTTATGAGTTATATGAATAGAGATTGTTGAGCTAAGATCTAAGAAGCATCAAGACAAGCCTGATATTTATAACTTCCTCCAAAGACTGGCCTCAAATTTCATCAAAAGATCTGTGGGGCAGCCAAAGCAAACAGTAGGGGGAGTTATACTTTGGAAACTGAAGTTGTGAGCTAGGATCAACCACCTCTGGGAGAAGTTCCAATAGAACTTCACTACACAAACAATTACTATTACAACAAGTGACAACAACAGCAAACCCTGGAGAGAAAGGAGAATCTGATTTTCAGCATTGCCACATATAATATTCAAACTGTCCAAAAATTAGGAGATTTGCAAAGAAATAGCCCATACACAGGGAAAAATCCAATTAATAGAAACTGCCCTGAGGAAGCCTTTTTATTGGACTTTTTAGGTAGATATAAATCATCTATTTAAAATATGTTCAAAAAGATAAAGGAAACTATGGCTAAGATGTAAAGGAAAGTATGAGAATGCTATCTCAATAAATAGAAATATAAACAGATATTGTTTAAAAATATAAATCTAGCGGGGCATGGTGGTGCATGCTTATAATCCCAGCACTTGGGAGGCTGAGGCAGGAGGATTGCTGCTAGTTTGAGGCCGGCCTGGGGAACATAGTGAGCTCAAGGACAGCCTGAACTACATAGCGAGACCCTGTCTTAACACAAAGCAAACAAACAAACAATAAACCTGGAGTTGAAAATATAACTGAAATATTTACTAGACAGGGCAATGGCAGATTTGAACAGGCAAAAGTCAGAATGGGCAAAATTGAAGATATTGTTATTATCCAGTGTGAGAAACAAAGAAAAAAGGCAGAGAAATGATCAGAGCCCCCAGAGATCTGTGGGACAACCATCTAGCATACCAAAATATACTTAATGGATATGTCAGAGGAGAGAGAGAAAAAAGTAGAAAGAATATTTAAATAATAGCCAAAATTTCACCAAATTTGATTAAAAATATTAACCTACACATTCAAGAAGCTCAACCAACTCCAAGTAAGATAAATTCAACAAGATCCACTCCTAGACACAATATAATCAAACTGCTGAAAGCCAAAGGCAAAGAGAACCTCCCAAAAGAGACACTGAAGTGGTCCATCACATACAAGGGAAACTCAAGGAGATTAACAGTTAACTTCTCATCAGAAAACATGGGCTTAGAGTGTGGCTCATGGTAGAGCCTTGCCTCATATGCACAAGGCCCTTGGTTCAATCCCCTGACCACAAAGAACACACACACACACACACACACATGTCAGAAGACAGTGGGAAGACATATTGAAAGTACTCAGAAGAAAAAATAGTCAACCAAGAATTCTCTCTGTTAAAACAATTCCCCCAAAATGAAACAGAGGGCCAGGGATTTAGCTCAGTGGTTCTGTCACCTGTCTTGCAAGCGCAAGGTCCCAAGTTCAATCCCTGGTACCAAAAAAAAAAAAAAAGAGAAATGAAATATTGCCAGGTAAAAAGTGAGAGTGCTTGTTGCTAGGAGACCCACACTACAAGAAATGGTAAAGAGAATCCCTCAGGCCAAAATGAAAGGACACTACATAGTAATCTGAATGTGAATGAAGAAATAAAAAAATAGTACTGGTAAATGTAATATTTAAAGGTAAATGTATTTTTATAACTCCTTTTTTGCATGTGATTAAAAGAGATGACTGTATAAAGCAATCATTATAAATCTAATTGATTTAGTATATTAGTGACTGAATACATGATGTATTAAGATGTAATTGTGATGCCCATTGTACAGATGAGGAAACCAAGACATGAGGAGGTTGTGTGCCTTGCCCAAGGGCACATCACAGTCAAGAGGCAAAGAGAACAATTTAACATATGCCTGCCTGTTTGCAGAGCCCATGAGTTTAAACTCCTTGCTGTTCTAGGTAAGAAAGAGCCCTGGGCCTCTACACATGGCTTCCAGATGAGGCTTCTGAGAGGAAGCTTAAGACATCCTGCCAAGAAGGCTCCTCCTTCGTGGACTTCTGTTGTGTTTCCCACAGTATCCAAAGCTCAAGGCTGAGCACACAGCAGTTGCTCAATAATTTCAGCTGTATTGAGTTCCTCCAAATGGCCTACATACTTCAGGGACATGAAGGGTTATGTATGTTTAGTGAGGAAATGGCAAGACTAGATACCATTCCCTAAGAGCCTCCCATCGTGCCAGGCATGCTGCTAAGTGACTACGTGTGTCCAAGTTATCTAAGTTCATCCCTGTAAGAGTGTGTGAGTTAGGTATTATACGTATCCTGCTTTGTAGAACTAGGAAACTGAGGCACCAAGCATTACTAACTTATACAAAATCTTAGAGCTAGTAAGTGACAAAACTGGAATGTGACTGCAGACAGTCTGGCTCCAGAGCCTATGCCCTTTCCACCCAACCGTGTCAGGGTCGGTGAGACTTTCCCAGCTATAGATACTGGTTTCCAAATGAGAGTGTTGACACACCGAGCCAGGAGTGTGCTTTCAGGAGTGCCAGAAAGGTGCCTTCTCCCAGTGTCTTTTTATTAACCCACCCACTTGCTGGCTGATGTTTGAGTTTTTTCAGTTAGAAATGTGTTCCTTTGTCTTAAGACTCCTGATTCCTGAAATGGAGGTCTAAAATAGAGCATATAAGCCATTATGGCATTCTTTCCAGAAAGATGATTTTATTGTGCACACATAGAGAGCCAATGGAAGATGCAATGCCATGGTGGGTGGGTGGGTGGGTGGGGGCAGGCAGGAGAGCATGAAGGCCTGAAGTCTCCATGGAAGAGAAAGCAACAAGTTAGAGAGCTGAAAGAGACAAACCTTACCGTTTTGGAGAGGGACAGCCTTTGTCAAATGCCAGTCACCGCTCTGGAAACTCATCGTCGTAGCCAGCACTGAGTTTCTGAGGAGGAAAGGCTTATGGGGGGAGCCTTTGGAGCAAGGTTCCCAGGGACGACTGGCTGCTGAAAGCCCTAGAGCTGTCTGTTTATCCCCGAATTCACTCAGCCAGCTATGAGTTACTACTCAGCACACATTTCTCTAATTGTCAATCCTGTAGCTGCTACCTGGGAAACAACTCCCATCAGACTGTAAAGTGACAACTTCGGGATGAGGAAAGGGTGGAGCAGCTTTGGGCGTGGAGGCTGCTGAGAGCTCCACTTTGCCAGCAGCCAAAGGAGCAGCAGTGGGGGAAGAAAGAGCTCCTGACTGAGCCTCGCTCTGCCCTTGATGGCTGGGTGGCCTTGAGTGAGTCTTTCTGGCTGGTGTTCTCCTCTCCCCGAGTTTCACTCACTTTCTGTGTGCTGCCAGCACCTTCTTCTGCACCTCTCCTCTGAGCTACAGAGCTGCTGTCCCAGGCAGGGCCTAGGTCCCCTCCAGATACAAAAGAAACTTGCCAAGCCAGGGCTGGTGGTGCACACCTCTAATCCCAGAACTGGGGCGGGGTGGAGGCACTAAGGCATGAAGGATCATGAGTTCAAAGTCAGCCTGTACTACATAGCAAGGCACTGTCTCAAAAAAGCAAAAACTAAAAAAAAAAAAAATTAACATGATTTAATTTTTCACATCTGTCTATAAAACAATGAATATTTCTATAGTCTGACTTCAAAATTCATGCTCTGTCCTAGTCTGTGTTTGAATTCCAGTGCTTCTACTTCAAGATTAATGTGCCTGACCCTCAGTTTGTTTATCTATAAAATGGGGATATAATACCTACCTATTATATGAGAGCTTAGCACTAGCACTAACGTTCAATATAAAATGCTCAACTGTTAAAAGTGAATCAATGAGCAGTGTCTGGATTTGATTCCCAGATTTCTGTTCTTGTGTCAGTGGAACATTGGGTCTATTCTCTGTTTTTGAGACATTTAAATCAAAGGGAAGCCAATTGAAGCTTTGGAAACAGTAAAGACTTCTAGGGTTCTATGTAGATTCTAAGCTATCTAAGGGGCCTGCCAAGACATGTGTACTGCCTAGTACTTGCAAAACACTCTACCAAGACTCTCAGCCTACCCCGCTGCCACGGTGGAGCAGGGGGCTCAGCACCATGCAAGTGGGGAGCCAGTACAGTCAATTTGGGGGTCTTCTGGGACATTGGGAAACCCTGCCTCTGTTTTCCCAATCCTTCTTTCCTGGTGCCTAAAATTCCCGAAGTGTCTTCTACAGAGAATCAGTTCAAAAATATCTACCCTGTGTGCCTCATCCCAGCACAGTGGCTCCCATTCACAGGAGCTTTTGGCCTCCTGAGACTCCTGTTAATGTGCAAGAAAGCCTGCAAGTCATGCCCCAGGATCTTACTAGGAACTCCTAACTTGCAGTGTAGCCCTTAGCAAAGCTTGACAGAGTGGGGAACAGAACCACGACATGAACTAGATGGCTGGTTTCCAGCAGGAAGGAGGGTGGTGTCCATGCAGTAGGGCACAGGGTGCCCCAATCTCTCTGCATACAACCCTGCCTGAAGCTGCAGACAGAAATGAAATCCAGTACCTGAGCAGCCCAAGACTGGACCATCAAGTCAGACCAATTGGGCCGATGGAGGCCGTTGGTATACATGATGGATCATTTTTAAAAGAGATATAGTTTTATGACTGCCCAGCCAGTACAGTAGCATGGAACTAACTGCTAACCAAGGGCTGCCAAGTCTCGGGCCTGCCAGATCTGCTTTAATGACAAGATAAGAACCATTTATAATTAACACATTTGGTCTACAAACAGGCTCCCCTATACTCCTAGGCAACAATCTCTTCCCAGGGTGTGAGGAGCCTGAACCCACAATGCAGAATCCATTTTTCAGCAGGATCTCAAAGAAAACCCAAGTTTTATGAGGCCCAGCCCCTGACAAATGCTGAGGTAGGGCCCTCCAAAGCAATGACTGAGTTTTTGCCAGTTGCCAGATTATCAAAAAGCAGAACTGTGGAGGAGGAGAAACCTTGATCTTTGTCAAAGTGAAACACCAGCACCCTGAGTCACGACAGCCTCAACCTTCCTTATCTGCTAAGAATATGTACAATGTCACCAAACATCAAGTGAACGCACTATTCTTGTGGGCACCAGGTGGGGAGTAGGAGGGAGTCAGAGGCAGCGATCTAACTTAGAGGATCCTTCTAACCACACTGTTAGGAAAAGCATTCTGAGCAAGCTGGACACAGAGATGGTGAGGGGCACCATTGCTGCTCCCTAATACTGCTGGGAATAGACACCCATTTCTATTTCCTCCAGAGAAAAGTGAATGAACAGCGAGAGTCCTGTGTGAATTCTCCTGCCATGGTGCGCACACACACACACACACACACACACACCCCACACACCCCCCCCACACACACTGTACACACATTTTTTGTTGAGCTCTGAGGCAGGCAGTAGGAAATTTAAAAAGAAGTGCCCAACAAGCCATTTTCTTTCACTTCAGGGGGCTTCTTGCCATCCCCTGAAGGAGCTAGCCCCAGGCGATCCAGACCAGAGGCCCTCTCACAGAGTCTTAGTTCTCATCCTAGATGTAAAGCAGAGAACTTCCAGGACTCAAGGTGAGAGGAGTTCTGCTTGTTGGCGGAAATCACTATAGGCTCAAAGCGTTGGCCTTGGGAGTGAGGGTGATCTGTGTTTGGGTGAGGCAAATAGATAAAAACAGGCACTTATGTGGGGGAAAAGAGCCTCACAGGGCATGCTCCAACAGTCCCCTTGCTCTGGGTTTGGAGGGGCAGCCAGTCAGAGAGACTCACCTTTCTCCTTCAGACTTCTTCCTCAGTCTTTCATCAGTCAAGTTTTCTGGGTCCTCTGGATGAGTAGAGAGATTTGGAGATCAGGAGCGTGTACTCCCAAGCTATATATGCCCAGAGCCCCAGGCCAGACAATAATGGGGAGGTGGGCTGGGATATCTGGGGCTGTTTCCTCAGAGAACTGGCTGTGTGAAAGGATGGAGAGGCTTACACTCATCAAAGGGCAAGGAGATTCCAGAAGAAGCGAAAGGATGAAGAAGCTTACACTTATCAAAGGGCAAGAAGATTCCAGAGAAGTAAAAGGATGGAGAGGCTTACACTCATCAAAGGGCAAGAAGATTCCAGAAGCAAAGAGACAGAGAGGCTTACACTCATCAAAGTGTAAGAAGATTCCAGAAGAAGCAAAAGGATGGAGAGGCTTGCACTCATCAAAGAGCAAACAGATTCCAGAAGAAGCAATAACTTAAATGCAAACATGAGCCTGGTGTGGTGAGGGGAATGCTGGGGAGGAGGATGAGGGTGGGTTTGAACAGAGGACCTAAAGCTAGGGACAGTGTGAGGCGAGGGCAAAGAACCAGATCGTTTTGTCAGATACTATGGGCTATTGGCACGACAGTGTTTGCTCACTGCCCTTCCCGTGGGAGAAAAGTGTTTACAGACTCATGTGATTTTATGTGCTGCATGCTTCAGCACAATGTCTGTCTAGTGGACTCACCTTTACAGAATAAATCTCTGCTTTCAAAGATCTGTTTGGGTCGTAGGAAACCTGGTTGAGGTTCTTTCCCAGATGAAATACAATAAGCCAGGGGATCTGTGCCTGACATTTCGTGAGGTTAAAAAAAATAAAAAGAAGGCTGTGCCTGGCTCCTCCTTGGCTGGGAGGGGAACATTTCAGAGAGAGCCTTCATTTCCAGTCCAGGCCCCTTCCACTCAAGAGTTGGGAGCCTTCTCAAATGTGTTGGCTGAAAGGTTGAAAGTAAATCCGTAACGTGGTTTTTTTCCAAACTCCATCCAGGTTAATGTTCCTATACTCTGCCTCCTGACAGTGACCTGGGCCTGACCCTAAAGGCAAAGTCTAGCCCGTTTCTAGTAACTGGGAGTGCTGGCGAAGCATGGGACTCAGGACCTGCGCAGAGCCGAGTGAACCCAGTGCTCCCTTTATCTGCTCTTGGGGACCAGAGGGGTTAAAATGTAGGCCGAACCTCCCCATTTGCACACCTGCAGAGGGGCCAGCAAGCCTAATCTGCCCCCCAGTCACTGGCTTACAGGGGCCTCATTCACAATTCACTGCCTTCCCCGGGGGCACTGCCTCTCACAGGCTGCTGTTCCCCAGGCCTCTTCCTAACGAGTTGCTACTGCTAACAGTCAGGCTGCTCTAATCTCAGCCTCCCTCCCTCAGCACATTTTTAAGGAATGGTGTTTTTTTTCTCCTCTCTCTTTTTATATCATCATCAAAATATATTCACAAAACACCCACATCTCTGTCCACACTATAAATCAGGGTGGGGAACCTCTGGCCCACATCCCAGATCTGGCCCTCAGCTTCATTCATCTGGCATGTGGGGGATACTGTACGGGCTGCCACAGCTGCAACCCAGAGAATAATGCCTCCCTCCCACCCTCCTACTCCCTGGACTGCTGGGGCCATCCCATTCCAAATGGAGCCTCGAAAATAGCCAGACTCCAGTGGAGAGGAGTAGTTCCTGTGGCTCCTTCGGTTGCTGTTAAACAGGAAATGGGATGACAAAGCCAAGGAGGTGATTTTTATAATGAGAAAAGTCAATATTTAGTGTCCACTTCAGTGATTCCTAGGCCAGGGCTGAGAAAGTATATGACTGACATTTTCTCCTTTAACCTGCCCAGCTCTCCTGGACTAGGAACTCTTGTTTCCATCTGCAGGGTAGGAAACAGGCACCGGAACTTGCATAGCCTCACAACTAGCAAGCAGCCCAGCTGGGAATCAAATTGAGACGCAGCTCACATGAGAGACTCTGTCCCCATTCTGCCCCAAGTTCTGTCCGACAGCTTTGAGGGGCTTGCTCCCGTGACTTTTGAGTGGTACCTTTTATCCGTTCCTGTACTATATGCGGTAACCATGTGGTAGCTCTGTGGTGTGTATAAATTTGATTCGAGTTACTTAATTGTAACAACCTGCGGTCCAAAGATTTGTGAGGGGGAAAAAACCCCCCACACAACTGAAGATGAAAACCCACACTCCTGAAGGGTGAAAATAAACAGATTCCTTAGAATTTTTAAATGCAGTGAAATTCTTCTCAAGTCCAGAGTTCAGAGAAGTAGAAGATTCATCAAGGGAGTTTGCCCCAACAATTTCCCTCCCCGATTTGCCTAGGTGGGTCTTAAGTAATAGAGGAAGAGAGAGAGACAGAGAAAGACACAAGATGAGAGAGACAGAAAGACCAAGCAAGTCTTGATCTTATTCACCAAAAGTCCTCTTAAAGTCCTCCAACAGTACCTGATGTCCCAGTGCAGCACTCACTCTTCATCTCCTGAAAGACCAGGTTGGGATGGCAACTCCAGACAGGAGAGCCGAAACTCCAACTTTCTGTCCCAATAAATTAGAGTATGTTCCTGATCAAGAAAGGTGTTGTGAATCCAGAATTGCCCAGCAATTAAACGGTTAGAAACAAAAAGGGGGCAGGATAAGTTCAGACCCCCAGGATCAGATCATTTACCTGACAAATCTGCAAATACCAATGCACTCACAAATACTCTTTGCTGACTCCACGGCAGTAGACAACTGCTTGAGTTTAGGAGAAATCAGGGGAAACTCTAGACTGATCTGGGAAAGAAGAGGCAGCTGCCTAGTGACAGAGCCCCAGATGCTCCCTACTTCCCATAAGTGACCAGAGGTATAGGATACAAGAAAGGGCTGGTTGGGCCCCTATCCCCACCAACTGGGGTGGTCTCTGAATCCAACAGCTGGTACTAATAGGCCTGGCAGTGTGACACTCCAAATGAGTACATCTCGTCCTCCCAAGATCCTCAGGAATCACATTTGCTATGCTCATTACTGAGAAGGCACTGGCACCCTCCAACCCATTTGTATCTCTGCAGCATCTCCCTAAACATTTGTTGTCTGGCAGGCACAGCTGCAGGCTCCTAAAAGCCATGGCTCCAGACCTGTGGGAGACCCAATGCCAGGGGCCAAGTGGATGAGTAGCTTCAAGGGCATCATATCTGATTCCTAGAAGCCAGTGGACTCAGGAAGACTGACCACGGGAAACTCATGCCTCTCTCTTCACAAGCCACATGCATCTTCCCCTGTGTGGCACTCCAGAAGTCAGTAACCCAGAGGAGGAGTTTGACTCTACCCAAAGGGAAGTGTATAAAAATTGTGAGAGTATAAGGAAGTAAATCAAAATAGCAGTGCATCTTGCAGCCTGGTGACTTATTTCCTGAATTGGATGTTGGAATTGCCTTCCCACAAAATAGCCAATTGTGATGTGCTAGTATTTTCATTCTGCACAGCCCTCTGGCATGGAGGCACTGCTCCATTTCTTCCCAAGGAAATTCCACTGCAGGCAATGTTATGATTAGTGGACTAATAACACTTGTCGTTGGAACACTCCAGACAAAGCTGCAGTGTGGACCGGCCTCCAAGTCCCTTAATCACCTATTTCATCATCTCGACACTGGAGCTCTGGCAATGGGGATGGGCTTGTGGATACCAATAATTAACCAAAGGGACAGCTGCTTGCGTGCATGGGGATCTCCCTTCCTTCCATTCACAATCCCAAGCCAATCTGGGGTGTTAACTGGTGTGGTTAGCATGGCCAATACTGAATGGCAGCTAGAAAAAAAGAGATGCTGCAGGCTAATTCTGAAGCATATAACCTCCCCAATCACTCCTGACATTCATGCACACACATTTACTTGTGATTAGCTTGCTGGACTTCTGGACAGGGGCCAGCAGAGAGACTAGGAAGTGTGTGTGCATTGATGTGACTGCCACCTGACTGGGAGCACCACTGATTCCCAACCCTACAATGGCCTGCTCCTTTACCCTTCCTCTTGACATTGCAAGGGGCTGTGGAAAGGAGATGTGGAATCTCTGTCCACACCACTGTCAGTTGTGTCTATGGGAAATCAAGTGGAGGGGCTGAAAGGAGAGTCCACTCTACGTCACTCTGACCCCTTTTGATTGAGTTTCAAACCAAATCAGACTTAATTAGAAGAAGGCAGATGCTTATGGGCTTCCAATGAACTGATTTAGAAGTGAACATGTAAACAGAGAATGTGAGAATGCAGATAAGTAGGGGAGAGTGATACTGACTCCACCAGCGAGGGAGAACACACATCTTCAGGGACTTTCTGATTTCTCAGAACCCCTGGTTACCATTAAACCAGTAGACTTCAACCCCTTGGTAACCCTGAGAGCCATCAGGATTTCTTGGCCACATCTTTGAGGGAAGAAATAAACATATAAAGAGAACACTAAGGGGCCAGGGATTTAGCTCAGTGGTTTCGCCGCCTGCTGTGCAAGCCCAAGGACCCGAGTTCGATCCCCGGTACCAAAAAAAAAAAAAAGAGAACACTAAGATGTGTGTGTTGGGGCGGGGGGAGTGAGCATGAGACACAGGGTGAGAAAAAAGAAATAAAAAAGGAGAAAGGTCAATTATTGTTGGAAGATAGTGCACTAACAGCAATGTCTGCAAGCCCTTAGCAGAAGCACTGTAGCTCTGGGGTGCCTGGAACTGGTTTCAGGGAAGAAGGCTTTTCCAGTGCATAGGATTTGATTATTTGAAACACATCAGCAGTCCTCTAGAAAATGAGACACAAGGCAGACAATCCTTGGCTGTTTTTTTTCCCCCCACAGATGTTGTGCTGGTTTTACAAGGCTCTTCACATAACTACAGTTTGTAGGGTTCAAACAGGTTTGTTCCCAGAGCGAGATGGCTACCCCAGGCCATCTGGGCAAATCCCAGGTTTCTAGTCCCCCTGGGCCCAGGTACCAAGAAAGAATTACTTCTGCCTCCTTCCCCACCCTCTCTGGGAAGGACAAACTGTCCGGGTGACCAGACAGCTCATGAAGCAAAGGCTCAAACATTCTCTGGGAAAGTCCCACCCCAATCCCTTTCCCACTGACCTTTCCAAAATTCATTTGGCTTTGTTTTAGGCTCCACAAGTTATGAAAGTTAGCTTCCAGAGGAGCTTGAGATGAGGCATTCCCAATGTGGGATTTAGAACTCTTCATTTCCACCAAAGTGCCAGAGTATAGTTATGGGGCTGTTTCTTCCTCATATTCAAACACTGACACAAAACCTGTTGATTTGTTTAGACATAATTGTCCCTCATCGGGACAGATGGTATTTGACAGAATGGAATAATTAAGAGATTTAAAAGAAATAAGTATGTGGGAAAACATGGTTGGAGTTAAACATGCCTGGTAATCTGTATGAAGAATTCAGGTTTAAACTGCATACAATTTGTCATTATAGATTCTGTTGCCTTGTTATCCTGAAGTAAAACAACTTTTATCAACAGGAGACGTTTTATATTGTGCTATTAAAGACAAACATGATTTTTTAAAGAATTGTGGGAACAGTAATATGAAACATTCAGTTCATTTTCATCTCTTCCTGGGGAAACTGAAGTTCCTGGTGAAACTCCTATATGAGGCAATGGCTTCATTACACTAAATGGTTTTTTAAAAAAAATAGCACAGCAGGATGGGGGAGTATCTTGTTAAATTGTTTTTCACTTGACTCTGAGGTGCTTTTGACTTTTCATAGCTCAGGGTCCAAAAGAAAGGACTCCTTTCTGAAGCAGATACATCTTTAAATGAAAGTTGCAGGATCTGGGGGAATAGTTCAGTGATAGAGCACTAGCCTAGCATGTCCAAGGCCCTGGGTTCCATCCCCAATTCCAACTAATTAATTAAGTAACTAACTAAAAAGCTTTGTGAGTAATGGTCTTTTCTGGGCATCCATCACTCCTCTGTCCACAGAGAATGAGTGAGGCTGCCCGAGTTATTTAATCCTGAGCCAACTGACTCCCAGAGCAAACAGGATGCCTAATTGCAGGGAGGAAGCTGATTAACTCCAACTAACACTCTTGGCCTAACAGTTTGCATCTTGTCTCACCCCGTGGCCAATGTCACTAAGCCCTCTTTCACTTGTGTGATCTGACAAAGGCAATGCAGCATGATTTTGGCCCAGAACCTTGATGGGGTACCCAAGCCAGAATGAAAAAGTACAAAAATATCAGCTCAATTCAAATGGCCTAGGACTTGGAGAAACCATGGTCTTTGAATTCAACTTGGGATTACTCGAGATTTATTTAAAGGAGGCATCTGATCTTAATCTCAAATATTTGTTCTAAGTTTTAAAATCTGTAATTTTTTTTTTTTTAACCAGGGATCAAACTCAGGACCTTGCGTTTGCCAGGCAGGCATGGTGCCACTGAGCTACATCCCCAGCCCTATTTTTTTTTTTTTTTGAGACAGGGTCTCACTATGTAGTTGAGACTGGCCTTGAACTCACTCTGTAGCCGAGGCTGGCCTGGAACTTGATAGTGATCTTCCTGCCTCAGCCTTCTGAGTGCTGGGATTAGGAGCATGTGCCACCACGCCCAGCTATTCTTTGTCATTATCTACCAAAGCTAAACATACACACATCCTTGGACCCAGCAACTCTCCTCCTAGGTATGCCCAATGGAAACGCATGCATGTGTACTCCAAGGCATAAATACAGAAACATTCATGACAGCATTAGTCAGAGTAGCCAGCACTGAAAATAACCCACAGATCTAAGAGTAGAATGGATAATTGTAATCATGCCATTCAGTGGAACACTATACAGCAAAAATATGAATGAAAGGTTGATAGCTACAAGCAACCATGTACATAAATCTCACAAACATGATGTGGAGCAAAAGCAGCCAGACACAACAGAACACATTTGGTGTGATTCTGTTTATACAAGTTCAAATGGAGGCAAAGCTAACCTGTGTTGTTAGAGATCACGACAGTGGTACTTTGACAAGGTAGTGGCTAGAGGGGAGATGAAGATGGGAATGTGGCTCTGTTTGGGGAAAGGTTCTGCACATCTAATCGTTTGTATCTCAAGATGAGATCATTCTGGATCATCTGAATGGGACGTAAATCCAATGGCCAGTGTCTTTGTAAGAAAGAGAAGGGAAAGCATAGAAAAGAAAGAAAAAGAAGGCTGTGGTGGACAAAAAGGCAGAGATTTTGGAATGATGCAGCCACAAGCCCAGGAATGCTCAGAGCCACCAGAGTTGGAAGAGCTGAAAGAGGGCCCTCCCTTCGAGCCCCTGGCGGAAGCAGTCTTTTTTTTTTTTAATTAAATTCTTTTATTGGTACATTGTAGGTATACAACACAATTACATTTCTCATTGGGAATTGTACCTTTACATAGTGCATCTTGGTTCTTATTTTTTCCCCATTCCTAGCCCTCCCTTCACCCCCTCTACCCTTCCCTATTTACAAAGACTTT
>NW_004624797.1:14459770-14476707 GCF_000247695.1 Heterocephalus glaber
GGAAAAAAATAAGAACCAAGAGACTCATGTAAAGGTACAAGATCCCAATGATGAATGTAACTGTATTGTATACCTAAAATGTACCAATAAACTTAATGGGGAAAAAAAACTTCTTCATAATTCTTTGAATCATATAGAAAAATCATAACTGATCAGTTTTCATTCCTATCTGCTCATTTCTTTGATTTTCCTCCTTCCCTATAAATAGGATCTATATTTCTGTAAAGATCTCCTGCCCCTACCTCCCATCTCAAGAATATCTGGAAAGGATATTAGCTAAACAGCAATGGGTTTAACAAAAGTATAATTTTTATTGCTATAAGGAAGCCCTCCCACCACCCACACCCACCGTCAAAGATGGGTGGGTGAGCTGCTCAAAAGCTTTGAGACTAAGAGTAGAACAAACAATTGAATCAGGCAGATCACCCTAACCGAACACCACTGGGCAGAAAGGACTTAACCTGTCTGGTGAGATTCCTTCAAATACACTCTACACCATCAAGGCTTAATTTGCCAGGAAAAAAAAAAGGAATTTGCCAGGAAATGTTTGAGGTACAGTAACAGATCTCCTAGGATACCCTTAAACATGACTTTCTAAGTTTAAACTGAATAATAATCTCTTCCAGATCTTTTTTTTTCTTAGTCCAGAAGGAACTTTCTCTGGAGTTGCACCCATTTGGTGTACTACAAATTTGGCCCATGCTAGACCCCTTAGACTTTGAAACAACACCAATTCATGGCGTCCACTGCAGCTTGGCTCCAATCACTTATCTCACACACCTTATGCTGTGAATACTCCAATCTTCTCCTCAGGATCCCACATATCTTCCTCCCAATGTGACAATTAGGTTGCTGAAAACTGAAGCCAAGGGTCTGAACTGCCTTAGCTATTGGAGATGGGAAAGCATGTTTCACCAGATAAAGACTTTTTTGTGAATCCTCCCTAAGCTATCACCTCCCATTCTGCTCTGGAATTCCTTCCTTCCCACTTTCTTTCTCTCATGTTTTTCCTCTTCCTCTAGATCTGTGCTCTCCTATATGGTAGCCACTAGCCATGTGTGACTATTTAAATGGAAACGAATGAAAATTAAACAAAACTAAAAATTCGGTTACTTGATTGCAGTAGCCACATTTCAAGTTTTCAACAGCCACATGTGGCTAGTGGCTAGTGGCTAGTGTGTAGATCTTGGTAACTGCAGAATATTAACATCATTACTGAAAAGTTCTACCAGACATTCTTTCTCAATGGAGTCCTCTGATTTCTTTCCTAGGCCATGGTTTACTCAATATTAAAGAGACAACTTTATCATCAACAACAGCAAAATCAACAACTCTTCTGCAAGGGATCGTCCTACTATTCTAGCTTCCTGTTTCTAGAATGCTTCTGAACTTTTAGAATGAGTGCTGCATTTCTTTCTCGGTTCTCTGAAATCTGCACCCTTTTCACAGAAATAAAGCCACCAAAGATTTTGAGGCAGCTTCCACTATTTTTTTTCAGCTATCATCCTCCTAAAATTTTTTCTCTGTAGCCTGTTCCTCTCACATCTTGTCCTTGGCACATCACCCTTACTGAATTGCTGGCTAAATAACACAATAAGCTCCCTTCTTGATCATTCACTCCTCCCAGATCTTTCATCCTACATGTGCTTATTGTCCCCAAATCCCAGTCCTTTGCTCTTCTACCAGCCCTCTTCTGATGAGCTCACCTTTTCTCTCTTGCCTTTCACTGTCTACTGTATGCAAATGTGTCTCAATCTCACAGTTTGAGCTGCTGATTACTTACCTACATGTCTGGCATTACTGGGAGAACACCAGGAATAAACATTTATATTACCAATGAATGCCCTCTGTGATACAGAGAACTCTGTCTCCCCAGCTCAGTTAAACCCTATGTCCCTTGCCACATTGAGGGGGGCATCTAGCGCTGGAAGAAGTGATCTTGTCCTTTCCTCAGAGGCTATATTGTGAGGAGAGCTCTGGACATATGAAAATTTTGGGACTTGGGGTGGCACAAACAAAAACTGTAAAACGAGAGTTATGGGACAGCTCTGGTAAAAGGAATTTTGTGTAGTAATTCTGCCCTAGTATTTTCTTAGGACTGGACTTAAGACCTTTGGATGACACGAAAGTTCTTTTTTCTTTTCATTTTCCTTTTGTTTTGGAGGAGGGATTGGATTGGTAACCACTTCATTGAGTCTTCATAGCGAACTATACAACAGTTGTAGGTCACAATGGAAAACCACTTTCACAAGGGCGATATCATGCAATGAGCCTGTAGCAAATTAAAGCTTGGCGCTACATGAAGGAAGCTGACAGGATAACGCTCTCCTTCCCTTCTCAAAATGAGTGTGTGAAGTACACTGCAACCTTGAACGGCATATGATGTCTATAACCAACAGGAAGGGAAGGCAAAACTTGTTTTATACTTTTGCCTTTTTTTTTTTCTGATTTCAAAGCAAAGAAAAGGGAAAGTCAAAATATGTAGCTCAGTCAGCTACATGAAATTAAAGTAATGCTGACACTGAGTACAGGATCCCTGGTTTTGTTACACTTTTAGATCACCAGGCCCTGACCAATGTTCTTGTAATGTAAATTTAACATTCAAAACCCATAAGTGACACTTAGAACACTGGGAAAACAGGAGAAATTTACTTTGGACAGATGTGGGATGTCCCAAAACACTGTGATCTTTTACAGCTACAAGGTCAAGGCAGTTTTTCACATTGATTTGCACAAAGTTTGCTTCTAAAAGAAAAACAAATTTAAGAGAGCATTCAGTTATATACAAGATAATCAAAGTAGCAAAATTAACTCCCAAAGTGAGCACTTACTAGGCAATGTGATATAAAAGGCAGATTGTTTGGGCCAACACATTGCCTTTTTTGTGCTTGATGAAAATTTGTAGATGAAGCAACTGCTTTTTTTAAGCAAAAGAAAATCCTCCTCCACAAAGCCTTCTTTCCCACAGCCTTCTGCCAAACAGATTCTGTTGCTAGGTAAACATAAGCTACCAACAATTTATGTACCAGTATATATATATATATAGTATTGATATATATATATATATAATGTATTGAGATATATATATATATATAGCAAATTATAGTCAAGAAACAGATGGTAGATTTGTGTCATGGCCCGAGAAAGAACAGTGTTTTGACATCATGAGCTATTGCAGGTCTCTCCGATAATTTCCTAGCCTAATGAGCACTCTGACTTTTTGTCACAAAATTGTATCAAAGAGTGATAATCATCTAGAAAATTAAGATGAGTCACCAGCAATGGCAAACATGATGCTCTTGGAGTTGGAATGGTCATGTTTTCAGCTTTGTGTTTAAATACATGATAACAGCAGAAAGTAAACAACCCCTCTCAACATGTAACCCTCAGACTTGCCATTTGGGTTGAAGTCAAATTTAATAAGCCCAAGGACATCAACTCCATTTCTTTAGTACTATAAGTAATCAAAGAGAGACTAGTCAAACACTCAGGGGGGAACAAGAGGACATAATCTTCTGTGAACTGTGTACCAGAGAATATAACCCTGTTTTTTTTTTAAATTTTCTAAAAAGAACTTTCAGACACTCAAGGTCCTTGCAGCTCATATTTCTTCTCCAAATGAAACTGGTGTTTGTTTAATAAGCAACCCATTCACAACTGGACTTCACTTGTCCCACCACATCCTGGAACAAACTGCTGAATCATTGAATCACACTCAGATCCACACGGACATCTGCAGGTAATTGAAACAGGGCTCAATGGACGATTTCTAGACTCAGTCTTCCCAAACCATCACAGTAGTGTGCTAACCCATGGAGCTTAAGGGCTCTGCATAGTAATGTATTTTTTAAATATCCCCAATGTTTAACTGCTTTTGTAGACTGAAATGTTGTATATAGAGTATGAGCTCTATACAATACATAGCTGTTTCTCCCTCGTGTAATTATAGTAATTTTTATTTACACTTTAAAAGTTATGTTCCTATTTTCCCTATATGTGTGTGTGTGCGTTTATATATATATATATATATATATATATATATATTCCAAAGAGCATATAGTACTTTTACAATAAATTACTGAAAGATTGCTAACTAAATTTTAACCCCAAACCTTTAGTTGTGCCAATTCAATTTGGATGGATTCACATTCATCAAAGAAAAAATGCAAAATGCTGTTTTACTGTAATAAACTGTTGCTAAGCAGCATGATTCTTTATCTAGGCTATTAGAATTCCAAAATATGCACAAAGATAGAGATAAAACAGATTCCAGCTGCTTTGGTCTAATACATGTGATTTTTCTATATTGTCTTTCAAATGAGCAGAATTTCAAAGTAATGCTTATTAGGTCAATTTATAATTACAGTATTAGAGAAAATAGGATCTACTACCAAGAAGTTCCTTTTACAAATAACCATCTGGGGAAGCCTATTTTTCTGGGCTTGTGATATCAAGTGACTCATTCAATTTCTGAGATTAAAAAATCAACATATAAAGGAAGCCCTCACTTTACATGCTGAAAATTGTAACAGAAAGATCTACCAAGTTTATCTATTGGTAGAAAAACAAGGACAATTGTTCAAGGCCTCATTAACAAATTGAATCAACAGCCATTCATAAATATGTAGTCTTTCAATTTATGAGTGTTGGATTTCAACCATTTATTAACATATTTATTTGTTGATTCCTAGAAGGCATTTTGAAGGAATAAGGTAATGGTGGTTAGAGTTCCAAGTTAATTCACAAAAGTAAAACTAAAATACTGTACTGGAAGTTTGCAATGAAATTGTAGGAAGCAGTTTTAGCAATAAGATAAATTCTGGAGTTATTTTAATAAATTATGTGTTATCGTCTAGTTTTGGAACATGAGGAGATTAACACAGAAAGATAAGAAAGGGAATTTTTAAGCACTTTACTTGCTAGAATCTAACTTCTCTTGAAAATTGTACAACTTGTCTTACTTTTAATCCAAGCACAAAGTTTTTTTCTTATGGTACTGAGGATTGAACCCAAGACCTTCACACTGAGCTACATCCACAGTCCTTTTTATATTTTGAGATAGGGTCTCGTGCTAAGTAGCTAAATTTCCCAGGCTGGGCTCCAACTTGCACTCCTCCTATTTCAGCCTCCCAAAGTTTTGGGATTACACTTGTGTACCATCACACCAGGCCACGCATTAATTTTATGCATATGGGCCTTGCTGAAGGTTTTATTTTAGATAACAAATGGAAATTAGGGAGGAGAAAGATTTTGCCACGGGGATTGGGCAAGAAAGAGGAGGGGGGAAAGGGAACTAAAAAAAAAAATATGAGTAAGATTCTATTCCTTGCTTCTATCTTGTTCATCTATCCATTCAACTAAACAGTGCAGGCTGCACTGGTGAATATGAGGAGCCAACAGTTCAACTGTCCATTCAGTCAACAAATATTGAGTGTTTATTTTGTGCATGGAACAGGGAATACTAACAAGAACAGTATTGGTTGCTATCCTCACAATTGGTAATATGGTATGCAAGACAGACATTAAACAAATACTATAATTATAAGCAAGAAAACTGCCCTAAAAGGAGAAGCCTAGGGAGACTCATGAGTGCCACGAGAGAACTTAACCTAGGATTACAGATGTGGGTCACCACATCTGGCTTCTCTAAAGATTTTAAGTTATTTAATATAGGTATTTGGGAGGCTAGCCTTTTATTTTCGATATCTAAGTATTTTTTCTCATTTGTGTCATCTCTTTTAATTTGTTTTTGTTACGCAAAAGGTTTAAATTTTTATATAATCGCAATTACTCATCTTTTTACTGCATCTGGATTTGGAGTCATATGTAGGAAAAGCTTTCTCCTCACCTAGATTATAAAGGAATCAATCCTCATTTTTTCCCTGAACCTGTATGTGTATGCTCTTAATTTTTGCATTTGGATCTATTTGGAGTTTATTCTAGAATATAACATGAAGTATGGGACCAAATTATCCAAATGGTTATCCAGTTGTCCTAATAGCATTTACTAAAAAGTCTATCTTTGCCCCAGTGATTTTAGTATACCATATTTATTATATAACAAATTTCACTTATACCTGGGTCTAATTTTGGGCTCTATGCCTTGTTCCATTGATTTGTGTATTCATGCACCAGTACAATAATATTAATAGGTTATAACACCTTGAATAATTTTTGAAAATCTGAAGTGATATGCAAAATGAAAGGGGTCAGCTTCTCTTATAGAAAACCTCTACCTAATATGGAACGAATGACAGAATTAAGAAAACACAACCTTGCCACCACCTTTTTTAAATTTTTAAATTTTTATTTATTTATTTAGGTACCAGGGATCGAACTCGGGACCTTGTGCTTGAGAGACAGGCAGTGGAACCACTGAGCTAAATCCCTGGCCCTCACCATCTTAAAAAAAAAATCAGTACATGTTTGTAGTACATCCAGTTTATAGTCACCTTGTTTCTGTTTTTAATCCCCTTCCCTCCCTCCTCTCTTTCTCTAATTCCCCTTTCCCCATTTTCAATCTTGATATTAATCTTAGCTCATGTTTAGCATATACTTTCACTTTGGTTATTAGGTTCCTACACATAGCATATCTTTATTCTACTTATTCCCCCCTGCCCTTAGTCTCTTGGGCCCCCCTTCATTTGCAAGAGATCCATCTCCCTGTCTCCTTCCATCCATCCTTTATTAATCTCATTTGTACTTTGCCTTACTGAAATGAGAGCTACCATATGATATTTAAGCTTGTTTGTCTGGTTTATTTCACTCAACATTATATTTTCTAGGTGTATCCATTTTCCTACAAATGTCTCAAATTTGTCCTTCTTTATAGCTGAGCAGTATTCCATTATGTATAGATACCACATTTTTTTGTCCAATTGTCTCTTGATGTGTATACAAGCTGCTTCCAGGATTTAGCATTAGGAATTGTGCTGCTATAAACATTGGTATGCATGTATCACTGTAGTATAAAGTCCTAAGCTCTTTGGGGAAGATACTTGGAAGGTGGATATCTGGGTCATATGGAATTTCTAATTTTAGTTCTTTCAGAAATCTCCATACTGATTTTCATAATGGTCATACTAGTTTACATTCCCATCAACAATGTAGGAAGGTTCCTTTTTTACCACAGCCTCCCCAGAATTGTTATTTTTTGATTTCTTGATGATTGCCATTCTTTGTGGAGTAAGATGGACCCAGCATTGTTTTACTTTGCAATTCTCTAAGGTCCAGAGATGTTGAACATTTTTTCATGTATTTGTTGGCTCTTTGTATTTCCTCCTCTGTGAAATGTCTGTTCATTTCACTGACCCATTTCTTGACTTGCCACCACCTTAGAAACCGATTCAAGTAGGGTCATAATGGATGCTAAAACCATTGGGTGAAAGATATTAAGGAACAGGACTTTACTGTTTTGTTTTGTTTTGTTTTGGTGTTGCTGGGGGTGGAACCCAAGGCTTTGCATATCCTTGGCAAGTACTCTACCATTCAAGATCCAAGCCACATCACCAACCCTTCTTCAACTTTATTTTGAAACAGGATCTCACTAAGTTGTCCAGGCTAGCCTCAAATTTGCAATCTTCCTGCCTCAGACCCCTGAGTAGTTGGGATTACAGGCATGCCCTACCACACCCAGCCCACACTTACCTTTCAAATATTAATTGAATACTAATTACAAAGAGAAAAAACTTACAATAGAGAAATATGGGGAATACTACCTTGACCAAGTGATCAAACTTGGCATCACCAATGGGAAAAATTAACATCATGTACCTCCTGATATGATGCAATAAGAGTCTCCTATATGGCATTCTTGTCAAAAATGTTTAACCTGTACCTAATTATAAAGAAACAATGTGACAAATCCAAATTATAGCACATTATACAAGAAGACTGGCCCATACTCTTTACAATGAATATTTCGTGAAAGGTGGAAAAGCTGGAAAACTGTTCTATTTGAAAGAAAACTAGATATGACAAGTAAACATATTTGTATGATGTTTCATCCTGACTTTGGATATTCAATTGAAAAAAGAAGCTCTAAAGAAAATTATTGGAACAATGTAAGTCTCTGAATATAGACTGTGAATTAAACATTTCTTGGTTAGGTTAATACAAATGTGATTATATAGGCAAATGCCCTTGTTTTTAGGAAATACAGGCTACAAAACTGTCTTGATTTCAACTCTCTTGATCTGCAGCTTAATTTCAAGTGGTTCCTAAATGTGCATACCTGTGATATATACATATATACGGAGAGAGAAGAAATGTGTACAAATGTTAACAAGTATTTAATCTATTTTTTACAAGTATTTAATCTTGATGAGGTATATATGGGTTTTGTACTTCTTTCAACTTTTCTATAGGATTGGCATTCTTCTGGGCTGGCGATTTAGCTCAGTGGTTTCGGTGCCTGCCTTGCAAGTGCAAGGTCCAGAGTTCAATCCCTGGTACCAAAACAAAACTAAAACCCAACAGGATTGGCATTCAGTATATCAAAATAACACTCATAGTCTTTGACCTAGTAATTTCACTTCTAGGGATTTATGTGAAATATATTCAATGTTACTCATTACAGCCTTGTTATGTAATACCAAAAGGTTGGGAGCAGTATAAATTTCCTTCAATTAGGGGACTACAAAATGAAAAAAAAAAAAATTGAAGCAACTCTTTGTGTGGACCAATAGGAAATCACTGCCAAGATCTAGTGCGAGGTAAAAAATGTCCAATACCTGCAGCGTTGTGTTTGCTGGGGGAAATGGTCCCAGTTCTTTCCCTTTTCTAATCCCACAAACCTTGCACTGTGACTACAGTTGATCACACTCCTTGAATCTGGCCTAGTCTTGTGACTTGCTTTGGTCAGAAAGAAGAACGGGACTGAGACCAGGCCTCTACAGCCCTTGTATGCTTCTGTTCTTGTGAAACCCTGACATCACAGTAAGAACAAGCTCAGACTAGGCTGCTGGAGACTGGGATCCCCCGTGGAATAATGCTGGGTAAGCCTAGCTAAAGCCATTCTAGACAAACCAATCACCCACTGATTTACCAACAGACGGGCTATGATCAGCTGAGTCTGATCCTGATCAGCATAACTGCCCAGCTTACCCATAGACCCATGAGAAAAAAGGAATAACTGTTATTTTGTCATGATTCTGAGGGGTAAAGGATGGGAAGGTTGAACTATAATCATTCATATAAATGTGCTACTATTTGTGTAATGTCTTGGAAAAAGAATATATAACATTTTTTGCATATGCAAACTTTCTTTGTAAGGATGTACCTGAAACTGAAAACAACTGCTTTAGGGGATAGGGGCTACAGTGGCTGAGGGAAGGTGGGAGGGAGACCTTTGCATCTTTTGAATTTGAAGCATGTGAACATATCTCCAATGAATGAATGGATGAAATCTGTTCTTTTTATTGAAATCTTTCCAGAATCCTTGAATCATCTCCAGGAGAGAACAGAAACTCTTATACTCTACAGGTGAGATTATCAATGGGTACACTCATAGTAGGGTGGAAACATGGATTTAAGTAGTGCCTATAGAAATACAAAAATGCATATTCAATGCAGAGACTATTTCTGTCAGAACCTGCCATAGCTGATAACACAGGCTGCTTCTAAGGAAGGATCTAATGAGATAAGACCGGATAAAGGATAAGAGGAAGAGGGATATTTCCCTAAATGCCTTTTTTACTATTTGAATTTTTTTACACTGAGCTTGTCTTATCTTCCTAAAAGGAAAACAGTGAATAAAATGCATACCTTTTGACCCAACAATTTATCACTTCTAAGAATCCTGCATACTTAGGGAAGCAGACAAAGATAAATATACAGGAACATATACCTGTATAAACAAAAATTATACAGAACCTAAATGGCCATCAATTGAAGACTAAATTATGGAATAGTCACAAAAGGGAATACTATACAGTTGCTAAAACTAAATTCATAAATCATCACATAGCTCAACATAAAACATTCCAGAATTCTTGAAGAACCCACTATATAGAGTCACTCTCTAGTAATGATCACAAACTGAATAAACCCACTGCTGAGAGTACACAGAACATTTCCAGAATTCTTTAAGCACCTTCTAATGCTCACTTCCAGGCATTCACTCTCAAGGAATTATGACAAACTGAAAAACCCATGTAGCCAGGTATGGTGGCAGATGCTGGTAATCCCAGCAGTTGGGAGGCTGAGGCAGGAGGACTGTGGTGAGTTTGAAGCCAGCCTGGGCAACATAGTGAGTTCAAGGCCAACCTGAACTGCATAGTGAGGCCCTGTCTCAAAAAAACAAAACAAAACAAAACAAAAAACATGTAACCATAACCCAGGTCTACAATAGAACATTTCAAAACTGAGGCACTCCCTAATGTCCACTTTCAGCCATTTACTCTTTCAGAGTACATAATAAACACATATGTAGGTTATGTGACTATCATGCAAATCACACAGAACTTTCCATTTAACATTGTTTGTGATAATTCAAGTTATATACGTTTTTGGAGACAGGGTCTTATTCTGTAGTCAGGCTGGCTTGGAACTGCCTTGGCTGCCCAGGCTGACTTCAAACTTGTGTTCCTCATACCTCAGCTTCCTGAATGCTGGGATTACAGGTGTGTCACCATGCCCAGCTCTCTAAGCTCTACATTTTTTTTTTGTATGTTATACTTCAAAAAAGTTTTAAGGGGCTGGGAGGATAGCTCAGTGGTAGAGTGCGTGCTTAGTACACACAGGCCCTGGGATCAATCCCCAGCACCACACAAAGAAAGTTCTAACATGTTCATGTGCATCTATTACAAGTACGTTTGCATATGTATAGAAGGTAATGAGGGCCACAAGTCAAACTTTCTTATTATGGATGAGAGGATGCAGGGAGAGGTCTTTTTCACTTTGAATACTTCCATAAGATTGGAATTTTTAAATTATGAACATTGTTTCTTCTTAAAAGATAAGAAACAATAAAAAAAAGTAAAGCTCTGGTCAGGGAGTTTTGTTTCTGAGAAAATATACATGCTCAGGATTACAAATCCTAGAATTCCTGGCCTTAAACCACAGGTCCTGGAGGGAGATAAAAACTCACAGGAGTTAGACTAAAAAATTTCTTTCACCCACAGCAGCAGGCCTCAGGGAGTCAGGCTGGAAACTTTGCTTTAAGGGATACATTCTGACTTTAATTCTCTTTTGGTCAAAGAGATAAGTAAGCAAACCAGATCTGAAGGGGTCTTAAGGCCCCTTTCCCTTCGGGAAAAACAAGGGGGTTATCTTCTCAGAGCTAGACATACTAGACATCTCTTATCACACTTCACAGAAGAAAGAGAACTTCAGAAAGAGAACCCAAAGAGGAACTCTAAGAGTGTTCCACACAGATTGACGTTTTTAACTTCTTCACAACAGTTCTACACACTAATATAACTCAGTATTTTCTTGGATTGATGTTCTTATATATATTTAACTTCTAAGATTTTGGCCATATATAAATGTCACTCATTATTTAAGATGTTTCTTTAACTCACTTTTTCTCTATTTTTAAAATATATATACTTAGGGCTGGGGATTTAGCTCAGTGGTTTCGCCGCCTGGTACACAAGCGCAAGGACCCAAGTTCGATCCCCAGAACCAAAAATATATATATATTTAAAATGTTATCTGCTAAATTTATTTCAGTAGAGAACTTCAAATCACTATTATAAATGGAAACCATTATTTCATGCCACAGACAGAGGGTAAATATTAGATATATATTAATAAATATTACTGAGAGGGGATTCCTTGACTAAGATTTCTCAGGCAAGTTTTCCTCAGGAATGACTGGAAGACAAAGCTTGATGATTCTCCTAGAGGTAAGAGTGTGAGGTTACAAATGTTTATGGAGGACACTGGAACAAACCCTGAGATGGTGTGTTGGAATCGCAGGTACTAGTTTAAGCTCATTGTTTTTTTAATAGAGAGATAAATGTGTGTATACACATACACTTACATGGTATACGGATATTCACATGCATGTGCTTCCTCTGTGCTACAAAGGTCTGTAAACAAAGCTGCCCAGTGGCAAGACCACACCTTATACTTGTGTCTTGGTTTTTAAATCCCCTTCTCTATTAAAAGAAATCATAGATCCTTAAATAACTGATTCCAGCGCTAGGGCAAGAAAAGCATAAATGTGGATGTCTTGTGCCAGAAAGTAAAAGCTGCCCAAAAATGATAGGACACAGAATGAGCTTAGGGGGGATATTACTGTCCAAATCTGAGACAAATTGAATACCAAAATAATTATGGTAATGAATTAAAACCTACTAACGGAAACAGGATTCCATGAGTCCACACAGATGGTGGAGATGAGAAAGTTCTTTACAGTAGGTTATCAACTAATATGTGGAAGGAGTGATAGAATTACATCGAGCCACTATTAGGTAGTCATCATAATACTACTGGGCAAGAAAAATCAATGAATACTAAAACTTCTGGGTGAAAGAAGAGGAAATAGAATATTTATATTGTACTCTCTCAAAAGTATCTCCACACAAAAGAATTACTTTCTATGGGGAAAAGACACGTACAGTGGAGAAACATAGTAGACACCAAGGATCAAAGTAACCAACACTTTCCAGGACAAAGAGACGCCATGTGCATCATGAAATGATACAAGGAGAACACAGCATCACTTCTGTGTATCTTTCCCAAATAACCTGAATTTCCTCATGGGGAAACAAACTTCAGTTCAGGAACATTTTATAATATAACTGACTGGTACTTTTCAAAAGTGTGAGGATCACAAAAGGAACAACAGGGAATTTTAGATAGGGGGAGACTAGACACATAACAATGATGCAGAATCTGGGCTAAATCCTGGACAAAAAAATATTTTTGTTTGCGAATATAAGCAGAACCTGGATCATAGTCAAATTGGAATGGGTCTGTAGACTTGATAGTACTTTTATATCAACATTAATTTCTTGATTTTGATAGCTGTAATGTGGTTACTGAGAATGTCCTTGTCTTTAGGAAACTGATACTGAAGCATTTAAGGGGAGTGGACTATTGTGCCTGCAGCTTATTATCACATGGTTCAGAACTTAGTCTCAGTGGTACACACACACACACACACACACACACAAATAGAACAAAGCAAATGTGGCTAAATGATGACAATTAGGAAACCTGGGTGAAGGATATGTGAAAGTTCTTTAGGCCATTTTTGCAATGTTTTTGTAAATATGAAATTAACATCAAGTTGTCAATTTTTTAAAAAACTAAAAATAAAATGGAGCATTTATAACCTCAGTCATATATAAAAAGCTTTATTTTTGCATGTTTAACCATCCCCACATCTTGTTCTAAAAATAATTTATAGAGGCTTATAAATATGTAAAAAATATAATAAAACAAATCAAATAAGAAATATGTGTAACCCTGGCAAAAACCTTCTAAATTGTCAAATTCTTCAAAATACTGTTGAAAATTTGACAGATTGTATGGAGTGATTTCTCTTTGGGGAAACAGTCTGGATTTTAACATAGCTATTAGTTCTTTTGTGCTCCTGATACCCTTTTACGTAAAACTTGACCTCCCCTTAGACAGACAGAATGAACTATTAGGATATGGAGGCAGAAAATGATAACCAATAAGAATTAAAGAAATAAAAAAGAATTGAAGAGACAGACTTTAAAATATTGTATTTTATGCATGTATACACTTTATTACCTTTGCATTCTAAGATATACACAAGGCCAGCATTTCACAAAACTTTGTTATTCCGAAAGCTATTATGAAACACAGTGATTACATATCAAGCCAAAACACTATCTATAGGATTTCCCTAATGTATTATTTCTCATAATAACTTGTTTTCAAATAGAAACATGAAATATGATATATCAGAATAAGAAGAGAATTTTACTTTATAACAATAACCACTTTTCAAATATTAAGACTTTATATAAAAATAAAGGGATACTGTCAACAAAGCTCATCTGTGGGCTAGCATATCTCTTACTTATTTCAGAACAATGTCTGCACAAACTTCACTTTCTAGTCCATTTATTTATACATTTATTTATTTTGGTACTGGAGACTGCACCAGGGCCTCCCACAAGATAGGCAAGTGCTTTACCACACTGCTACTCCCCCAGCCCTTTGGGACAGGGTCTTGCTAAGTTGCCCAGGCTAGTCTTGAACTTGCTGTGACCCTCCTGCCTCAGCCTCCTAAGTATCTGGGATTACAGGTGTGTACACCATGTCCAGCCACTAGTCCATTTCAACAATAAGAAACAAAAATGAACCTTCTTTTAAACAAAGTGAATTACCCTGCCTCCTGGTACTCAAGACCACTGAAATAATTTCTTACACAGGTTCTATCCCACCACTGAAATTCAAAAATAAATTTAAAGATCATCACATTTCAAAGATTATCTCTTAATAGTCCTACATTAGAACCTACAAGTGTCCTTTTAAGGCAAATAAGATAATAGAATGAAAGTAGACAAATCTCCTGAAAGAGAAAACCATCTATTATCACTACAGGGGTAAAAACACCTTAGCACAGTCCTTTTACAAACAGAATAGATACACTGAATACCATCAAAGAAATTTTTCTTTAAAATGGCACACAAGGGGGCAATTTTCATAACAGATACATTTATATTAGGCTTGACTGATTATGCACTTTGAACAGGCAAAAGCAACTCGAGAACTAAAGTTAGTGAGGGCTGTTAGGGTGCCGATTACAATTTAAAACAAAGAACATGTCTGATTCTGTGACAGAACTACTGTACTGCAAGCCAAGTGATGTTCTCTAATGGTCAAAAGAGAATGGGTTTCCCTTCAAACCATTCACTATTACTAGTCTCTAAGTGCCTTCAAAGCACATCATTTTCCTTTGAAGTCCAAGGATCTTTGCCTTCAAAAGACACAAGTGCAGTAGTTTTCGTTCCTTACATTCACTTAAAAATGGAGTATTATGATCTTAGTGTGTAAATGTGCATATTAAATACAGACATTTCAACCACAATGTCCAAATATTAAAAGAAACTTACGAGAACAGACATTTACAGAGTGAAATAAATAGTACATCATGTAACATTAGATTACACTCAAGATTTCTTAAATGAATCATTCAGGAGATTCTTGTAAAAATTAAATAACATTTGGTATTTCACACTTACTAGAATGTATGTTGTTTACAGCTTAAACAGCTTCTTTAGAGCGGAATGCACACTAACACTGACTTTACAACTCCTAAAAGCTTCCTTGTAGATAATAAACTGCCAAATTGTAACACAGCATGAATAAGAACTGGATTCCCACTCTGACAGCAACACAATAACCAAAACACCAATCACCACACAACAAAACAAACAAATCCAATGACAAAAAGGAATCAAAAAAAGCAGCAACCAAAACAGTATGTGGCAATCACACACATAAAGCCTCCTTTTCCATGCGACCTTACGATATAAATCCCTTCTAGCATGACAATGTACCAAGGCACCTAAGGCCTCATGACACCACCAGAAACACTGACAGCTCCGTGGACGGCTGCTTTTGTACACAGTGGTTATGTGTAAAGAACATTACTCGTTCATTTGTAGATGCTCCACACATCTGGTCAAGGCAGGAATTTCTTCTCCTTGGTGACACCACCTAGAAATATCAACAATATTTTATATATTCCTTAGGGCAACAGGTCTGGGGAGAGAAATATCAAGTGTGGTATCAAAGTCATAAAGACCCGCAGTGACTAATCCTGTAAGTTCAATTACATTCTCAATATTAAATCAATGCTCACTTCATACACTACAACAGCAAAAAAGCAATAAGGGTAGTGATGGAAGCAGCTACGTTTCTTCCCCTCTGTGAGGAATGGCAAGGAAGCAGCTCAAAAACGAAAGGGAAACAAAATAATGCACTTTAAGCCAATGAAGAAAAGTGAAAATTTAATATAATCAAAAGCAATTTGTATATCACTATAAAATAAAGAGATTAGAAAGTATGTAGTCATACATACACAGGGAACAAAAAAATCTCTCAAGCAAGAGAATTTCTGATCAACTCTGTTGTATCACTGCTGGGGAAAAGAACCATTATAGAAAATACACATCAGTGACTTTCTTGAACACACAGATTTGAAAATGGGTTCTCACTGAGGTGCTAAGACAAAAAATATCCTCAAAGTGATAAATGAGTATTTGAGATTTAGTTACTAGATGTAAAACGAGATAAGCAAAACCAGACATTAGTAACTTCACAAAATTGAACTTTGGAGGAAAGAGATGCCCAAAAAGAACAGCATCAGAATGGTTGAAATCTGTCAGACTTTAATCCTCACTAAGGATCAAAGTTCTCTGCTTTTCTTATGAAATGTTTTATGTGGGAAACAGCAGTTAAAACACTCAATCAGAAAAGGGTAAGTCACTTGTATGAGAGATCATCCACCAAGATGAACGGAGAGCATGAATTGGAGCATGCTACTGGAGATTCTGCGGGAGCGCTGCCTGTAGCCAGTGAGTCTGAGGATAAGCCACTGCTGCTACTACTGCCATCCAAAATATCTGGACTGAGGACAAAGCAAAAAGAATTATAGGCAAATGCGTCTATCAGGGAAAACATAACATGCAAGAACATGGTTTCAAGGACTCACACACTGGTAGAGCATTTGTAAATAATAAAAAGCATAAAAGCAACAATGAACTATGCAATGTATTATATTGAGAAATCTGAGAATTTATGAAATGACAAAAACCGAAAGACAAAGTCTTGTATCACCTGCCCCCCACCCCAAGATATAATGCTGTGTGCAAGAGAAACCACCAGCAGTGTGAAGAGACAACCCACAATGTGGGAAAAAATTTTCACCAGTGGTCCCTCAGACAAAGGTCTACTATCTCGAATCTATAAAGAACTTAAAAAAATCAGATTTCCCAAATTTAAAG
>NW_004624797.1:14477340-14522981 GCF_000247695.1 Heterocephalus glaber
TGTGAAATAGGAAGAAAAGGGGCAAAGGGGAAGGGGAAGTGGGAGGGGTAGGGGAAAGGAAAGAAGGGAATGAAATTAATATGAGAAAATGAAAAAGTGGAAACAAAGTCTTTGTAAATAGGGAGGGACGGAGGGTTGAAGGGAGGGCAGGGGAAGGGGAAAAAATAAGAACCAAGAGAGACTATGTAAAGGGGCAAATTTCCAATGATGAATGTCATTATATTGTATACCTAAAATGTACCAATAAAATTTTAAAAAAGATATAATGCTGTGTAACACACAATAAATATTCTTCCTGATGTGCCATGGTTTTGATGAGGGGGTTCCCTGACCTGCTCATGAAACTTCCATCCTTATTTATCTTCTTGCCATCAGGCTTGAAGTAAGAGGAGTGGTTATGCACCGAGGCACCCATTCTTGGACTGGCTGAAGGTTGCCACCAAGCATACTGCCTCCCAAGTCCTCTACTCTACAATCAAGTCTTTCAATCACCCAAGAGGCCTTCAAATCAAATGCATTTTTATTCTGAGTTTTCCCTCTAGTCATGTATCTTTCAAATTCTTCTCTTTTTATGAATTCCTTACAGTTTCCTTTCTTCCTGCTTTCAAACCACAAAGGGTAACCTATCTCTAAAAAACTCCTTTTCTTTGATCTCTCACTTTATTCTCCAGGTAAGCTTCTAAAATGCATGCTCTCTAGCTATGGTACCAATACCCTCATGTCCACTGCCTCTTTAAACCTAGTAACTGACCTCTGTTCAGATCCTTCCACTCAAACTGCTCTGGAAACCAAGTGTCTCTACAGTGTAAGGATAACTTCCCCATTCGGCCCAGGTGCTCACTGCTCCCAATGACCAAGCGGCCCAGCTCATAAATTTGGCTTCCTACTTCAGCAGGGAACAAAGACTCTTCACAATTTGCCATCAAGCTGCCTTTCTGGCTTTGCTCCCCATTGATCCAATATATAAATCCAATGCTCTATTTGCCCTGAATTCACTCCTTCACTTATTCTAATATTTACCGAATGTTCGTTCGCCAGTGCAGAAAGTATGCTTTTCCAACTCCTATTTGTAGTCTGTTTCCATCTAAAATTGCAAGAGCAATAGAAATAAATGCCACTTTTTTTTTCTTTTTTACAATGCTGAGGATTGAACCCAGGGCCTTCAGTATGCTAGACAAGCACTCTACCACTTAGCTATACCCCCAGGCCCCAAGTGCCGTTTATTTTTATTGCTTGTTGAGTTTTAGATGGAAACAGACTATGAATAGGAGTTGGAAAAGCAAAAATAAAATTGGAAATAGTATACTCCACACTACTCCTATATTATGCTTGTTGCTGTCAAATGCATCATTAATAATATGACTTTTAAGTAAGAAGTTTGGAAAATTTAGCTGGCTCTGATATTTGTTCAACCAAGTGGCAAAATAGGTCTAAAATATGAATTATTCAAACTACTGAAAGAGAGTTGCACAGATAATCCAAGACACTGGAAAATCAAAACACTTTTCTATTTGCCTTTGGAACATATGTGATTTTTTTCCTCCTGCAGCTTTTTACCTAGACTAATATTAAAATGAATTTACTTTCTTAAAGCACATATTGCCTGGGCAGCTGAAGGACACGCTCTATGCTATTTGGCAGGAAGAAACAGGCTTAGATTAAAATTTGGCCACAGTGCAGATAATCTGAATATAAATAAAGAATTCTTTATTCCAACCACCAGACTTATGGTGAGTCCTGGGTTAAAAGATTCCATTTGGATTAAGATCTGCTTGCTCGAGTGAATCTTGAATTCATTCAAAAACATAAAATACGGTTCATGTAGTGAAATTTTTCTCCTAACACTGTTGATCACCTTAAAAGAAATAAACTAAAGAAATTACCAAAAAATTATTTAAAAACATGAACATTTTATTTCAGACTTTCCTCTCAATTAACACACACACACACACACACACACACAGTTGATTAACAAAAAAATAGCATACTTACATTTAGTCTCTACTGCATTTAGATGCAAGACTTGGTAAAGTTTTGTCCAGACATTTTTACTAAAATAAAATCTAGTTTCTCTTCTAATAATTCTGGCATGACTACATATCGGCATGGAATCAGAAACTGCAGATCACAAATCACCCAGTTTTATCCACATAAAGTAAGACTTACATAATTCTTTAATCCACAGAGAGATGACTATACAAAGTAATTTTCATACTGACTACTATTAAATCTTATGACAGAGCTTCTAACAGCAACAAAGTCTTGTTCTGATTTGAATTCCTCTCTTCTTCTTTTTCTTGCTTAAGCTCTGTTGGAGATGCTAATGAGCCTTATTTCCACTAATGGCTGACTACTGCAGAAAATCAAAGGACTGAGACAATTCACATTGGACATGGGAGTACCTGAATCCAAAGGAAACTAATTCATTCCAGCCAATGAATAGACATGTTGAGGCAACACTAGAACCACAGAATCGAAAGTGCCGTGACTGTGCAAGTAGTACCCTCTCCAGAAAAAGTAAGGGTGAAAGCAAGTCAATCATTAAAATATTCTAAGGGCAAAACTAGAATGTCCAGTGTGACTTATGCCAGCACCCATCTGCCTGAGTCACTGTGCACCTTGTCTGACTAATAAGCTGGGTCCTATCAGATTAATGGCAGGCTGGTAATGTACCAGAAACTAGCCATAGGCATCTGCACGCCCTTTGTTAGGAGCTGAACTGGTACATCTGACTTCTGTCTCTACTCTCTTGCCTCAGAAAGGCCCAGCATTATCATTCCAAATAACCTCCAAGTTTTTAAGATCACACATTTCAATCTGATCATTACCAGTTACCTTGTTGACAGTTTAAATATATTAGCACAGATGTTTAAGCTGTCCATATAAACATCTCTACAGTACTGTGTATGTATACATTCCTATTATTTTATTAAACAAATCATGATTAAAACTTATTTTTGTACTTGTCATATATTTATGATGATGGGTTTTAGCCATGACACATATGGCATTAAAAATGTTAGTACTCCAGGGCCAGGGATTTAGCACAGTGGCACCGTGCCTGCCTTGCAAGCGCACGGACCTGAGTTTCATCCTTGGTAACAAAAAAAACAAAAACAAAAATGTTAGTACTCCAGAACCACTAAGATGAATCTAATGCAAAATGTAAAAATATATAGCCGTGCTGGGTGTGGTGGCGCATGCCTGTAATCCCAGAACCTGGGAGGCAGATGCAGGAAGATCACCACGAGTTCAAGGCCAACCTGGGCTACACAGTGAGTTCAAGGCCAGCCTGAACTACACAGTGAGACACTGTCTGAAAAAAAAAAAGTAAAAATAAGACATCATGTTAACATTGATGCACTGGTGCACAGGGCAAGGAAACTTACAGGACAATTTTTCCTTTAATGTAGGAAAAATAAACTATTATTATTATTAAATAATCTTCACTGAAGGGTCAGGGGTCCTGAAAACCCCTTTATTTGATAGAGCATGCTGCAGATGCATAGAGTCCTACTCCCAACAGAATAAAGAGCAGAATAAGAGTTTCCAATGTGCAAAAAGAACCCAAGTACCATGCAGAGGCATGCAAAGGTGTGCTCCAACTCTGGATGTTCCCAAGAACTAAATACAGAATGACCTAATTCCTGCATTGTGGTTGGCGATGTTCCCCAGATTTGGCTGGCAATGATTTCAGAATTTTTATTTAGTAAAAAATATAAAAGTATGTGTCACTGGACAAACTCCAAATAGGTCTATCCTCAAATTTTAAATTTAATTTATACTTCAAAGATGTCAGATTTTAAAGATTATTATCTAGTACATAAACTTAGAGGCTGTAAAACCTATCTACTCCATTTCTGTGCAGGGTGGGGCAGGGAACAAACCATAAAGATTAAAACGATGAGATAACTGCTAATGATCTGATCCTTTATCTGCTCTCTAAAAGGTAGTACAAAATTGTTTCCTTAGTTTCATTATCAAGTAGACTGCCATTCTTGTTAATGGAAACCAGAATGCAGCTGGTTCCTATCTCTGTCCCCATTTCTAAAAATATGGATGTCTGATTTTGATCAGTGAAATTACACATAAGAGACAGAAGAAATTTTCTGCAAAAGCAGGATCCAGGTTCTACATAAAAAGCAATTTATATTCAAAATCTTTTCATGCAGGCATAAATGTCAGTATCATTAGTATATAAGGTGCCCTAAAAGTCTTAGCACAATTATAAGCTTTAAAAACCTCTCAGAAGCACAGATGCTACAAAGTGACTAAAAGCATTACTTGAAAGTTTGCTTAATTATTTAACCTTTTTTTGAGATGGAGTTTTTCTATGTTGCCCAAGCTAGTCTTGAACTTGACCACTATAGCAATGTTCCTGCCTCAGCCTCATGAGCAGCTGGGACTACAGGTACATGTAGACACATCTGACTAATACTTCAATGTCTTCAACATTTGATCCCGTGAATTTTGAGAAATACATTTCTTTATCACTTCATTTGAGCCTTACGTTGGCGCTCTGTGAGTGCTCGTGAATAAAGCAAAGCTCTCCTATAGGAGGCAACATCCTTGTGTATTTAAAGGCCAAAAGTTTCCTTCATCACTAATATCAATGCTAACAGGGGTCTCAACACCCACTCACAGAAACAAGTCTACAACAGCCAGTGCCACAGAGGGCCGAGGCTGTACTTCTCAGAGGAAGAAATGTCTGGACAAGGAGTGAGGACCACTGGTAAGTAAGTACTGCACCATCTTTTTCCTTTCTTACTTATTTATGTGAACCTGTTTTATAGCATGCAGCAGTCAGCCTAAGACAATACAAAAATAAATCTCAACCAGGTGTAGCGGCACATGCATGTAATACCAGCTACTTAGGAGGCTGAGGCAGGAGCTTTTCAAATTTGAGGTGAGCCTGGATCATTTAGTGAGATTGTCATAAAATGAATTGGGATGGGGATGTATCTCAGAGCTCACTGGGTTCAATCCCCAGTACTGGTAAAAACAAATAAAAATAACATACTTTATTTACTCATTTGTTTTGCTGTGCCGAGGATTAAATCCAGGGCCTCTACCACTAAGCTACAGTCCAGCCCCTCACCCTGTATTTTTTAGCTTGACAAAAGGCTGTCATCTTTTACTTAACTTGGTTACCTGGTTGGTAACTGAGTAAGCAAACCTATCTATAGTCACGTGCCTCTATTCAAACACCCTTTACCATAAAAGCGATACGCAGTTCACAGTAAGTATAGTTTCACGTTAGTCCTCTTGACAAGCTTCGGGGACTGCTCTTTGCAATCATCTACATACCTGGAAAGGCACTATACCAAAATTATCACTTAGCTACCAAGGGCACAGAGATGAGGGCAAAAAGAGTCCGTGGGGTTGAAAATAGCTAGAACAATCTAAAAGGCATCTATTCCAAGATTATAACAGTACAGATCAATAAGTCTAACAAGAATAACGTGTGACTTCTTGTTCAACTGGAAATGTGGGTTATCTTACACAAAATGATAACAGTGATATGGAAAGAAGGAAGCATTGATCCTTGTACCTTATAAGTGGCTTATCTTAGCTATTTCTTCTCGTTAAGAGAATATCATCCTATTTTTAAAGTGAGTGCTCCAATGAGTTTTTTAAAAATAAGACTCTTGGCTGTAAAAACTACAGAACAAAAAAATTCTGAAAGGCATTACACAACTGTGTCTAGAACATGGGTACTCAGCAAGTTGACTAGAGCACATGGGAAGATCTTACAATAGTCCATGGTTACTGCTACTATTCCCTCTGATTTCACCCACATGTATGTCAGCATCCAATTGCTCAACTTCAGGTGTAAGGAAAATGCTGAAGGCTCTTAAGTTAAGAGACCTAAACTAGGCTGGGTAAGACTAATAGTTCTGGGATGGGACCATAAGAATCAGGAAGTGTTACTATAAAAATGCAACCTTAGTGAGTACTGTGACAGAACACCCCAAAACTTTCAAAGACATTTCATACAACAGATCATGCCATTTAGAGAGTACCATGCTGGTCTTCTCTGCTAAGCCAAAAGTATGTAATACAAACTGCAAGCAGAGCACCCACAACTGATGTCCATTAGCCCAGCAACCCAGAGACTGTTGCTCACAGCAGCCAGCTGCTGACACACTACTGCATCATCCCATCTCCCCAGGCTGACCTAACAGGAGCTGGAAATGAAAGGGAAAGTACCAAAAGGGTATGCACGCTTCCAAAGGAAACATACATGGCTTCTCAGTGATCTTGATCAAAATTATGTACCCCTCTCTCCAGAATGCCCCTCTATGGGAGCATGAAGAAAAAGTTGAATACATTTTAAATTATCTCAATACTTGTAATGATGCGTTTTCAAAGGGGTCATACTCTGATATACTTTTGATCTTATTTCACTTTTTACCATGAACTGAGATCAGACAGTTGCGCTGTATCCGGAGAGAGCATGCCGGGGGCGCCTTGAAAGAATCTCTTCGGCTGGCTTTCTGTCTCCATCTCACCTGTATCAGAAAAATATGATACTACTGTAAAATAATTTTACAAATGCAGGATTGGTGCTGAAATAGGATGATCTTTATTTAATGAAAACTTAGAATACTTCTTCAAGCCATTACTTAAAAAACTATTTTTCTATGTGTTTTAACATTAAAAAAAATAGTTCCACATAACCTCAACCAAAAAAGTCAGCAGCCTTAAAAAACCTCATTTAGTATATGTAGCATGTTATATACACACATTCTTTAACAGAAGGGTATAATGTTGATTACAAGCAAAATAAAGATAATCAACAGTAAAAATATTCTCAAATAGCTAAAGTTCACAGTGAATATTTTATGCTAGATGGTTAACAAAGATGACTTTATATACTTTAATATCTGATCATCTCCTGAGATGACATCATATGGGTTAAAAATGTGCTGTCTGTTAAATAGTGTATAAGTAAAAGGTTGCGCTACTTCAAATGAAGATTAAAAATGTAAGTGTGAAAGCACACCTGCAATTGAAAGCAACTCCTATTCAATTAACAAGTTTGGTATTGTACTGGCTAAGTCAATCCTATAGATTTTCTCAGAGCTAATAATAAAACTCGGAACCAAAAGGAATAGTGTTAAACATTTTATTATCAGCTAGTGAGGGTTGTCTAACAACCCTAGGTTAGACAGAAGAGGCCTCTAAGTAAGTAAGTTCTTGAAACTCTATCTGCACTTGAAAATAGAATGTTAATGACATTTGTTGTTGTTGTTGTTGTTTGTTTTTTGGTACCAGGGATCGAACTTGGGACCTTGCGCTTGCAGAGACAGGTGGCGGAACCATTGAGCTAAATCCCCAGGCCTGTAATGACATTTTAATTAGTGGATCTATCTATACTCTAAGAAGAAATTAATAACTGACTTTAGAACTATACAAGATTCTAACGACAGAAAAAGATTAAATAAGAACAAACACAACATTTCTCCATATCACTAATTAATTAGTAGTATTGTCTTTTATCTGGAACTATTCTAAAAATTACTGAAGTTCAGAAAAAGTTATATCTGTGTTTACTTTTTCCCTATCCTTTAATAAAAATATGGTGAGGTTTCAACTCCACCTCACTAGCAAAAGACTTCAGCCCTTTTAAACGAAAGAATCCCTCCATCTGCTGGTATATTTTGGAATAGCTATGAAACTAAACAACCATACTAATTCCATTAATTTCCAGCAACAAATAGTAAGTTAACAGTAACAAGAGCTTTATTTACAAGTGTTATTTCTATTTAATTGGCCTGAGAACATTCTTAAGATTGTAAATAACTCCTTGCAAGATTAAACAAAAAGACTCTTTATAACATAAAACATATTCACTAAACACAAACCTTGTTACTATATTAGGATCTGTTTTCCAGATCACATCACCTTTAATTTTAAATTGCCTAAAATATAGCACTTTTTGAGTCTGTATGTGACCCTATCATTGGAAATATTTCACCAAAGCCAACAAATATCCATTCTCTTAATATTAGGTGTTAATTTGTTTATTGGCCCTGAAGATGGTCTGTAGAAAGAAACTACTTACAGGATTGCTTTTTTTTTTTTGGTACCAGGGATCAAACTCAGGACCTTGTGCTTGCAAGGCAGGCAGCGGAACCAATGAACTAAATCCCTGGCCCAAGGATTGCTTTTTAAAATTCATTGTAAAACTCTTGTTTGATTAACATGTGATTCTCAAAATCATACAGTCATATCCTCAGGAATAATGACTAAACCAGTGTTAATTTGTTTTCCCTTTTTATGCCATCTGGTACATTCTGTAAGTATCTGAAACTGTGCTGACTCATTAGTCCTTTTTTGGCTCAAAATAAGGTAATTAAGAAAGCACTCTATTATACCAAAACTCTACAGATATGAATAATGTGTTTAGGTGTAATTTGGTGTAAATCTCACCTAATATTTGAACATACCATATGTTTACAGATATATTTGCTACGACACTATTATATATATTTCTGCATCATAACAACTATGCATCTTTTCTACATTCAGATCAGTGAGAGGCAATGATTTTGGAATATATACTGTCACTACGGATATGATCCAGGTATAAGAAAATATAGGCATTATCAGGTAGCTAATTTACAAAACTTAGAACAGTATTGCATATGTTGGGAATACTTCACATTTCTTTAGAAAAAGAGGAAAGCAATGATATGAGCTCATTTCAAATAGAAATCCTAGCTTTTAATTTAAGCTTCACTCACTTTAATATCAGAAGTGTGATGCATCTTTTCTTTTTTTCCTCCAGCTTTATTGAGGTAAAACTGACAAAACTGTATATTTAAGGGGTATATGATTTGATATGATGTATATTTTCAGTACGTATACTGAAAAATGATGATCACAATCAAATTAGTTAACACATTTATCACCTCACATACCTTTTCCATGTGTGATAAAAACATTTAAAATGTACTCTCCTGGCAGGTTTCAAGTACACGGTACTGTCCACCACAGACATTATGCTGCTACATACCTTTTCTTTTAAGAGGACCAAGAACACTGGGTCTAATGCACTTCACTGGACTCTGACTTCTCCTGCTTTAGTGAATAAACAAACAGAATGAGGTGAAGTACTTCCACGATGCAAGATAACCAGCCCACCAAATAAACCAAATAAATAAATAAAGTTTACCCTCATACAAGCAGAAATAGGAAGTGCTTGTGTAACAGGCTGAGTAACTGGAATGCTGATACATGATTTGACCGAGCAGATGGCAATTTGGAATAACATGCATTTTAAGCCACTTAAAAAAATCTTCTACAAGATAAAATACCCTAAACAGTTTAAAGGAAAAGATATCTTATTAAAAAGTTGTTTGGATTTTGAGTGACCTACAATCTTAATTGTTTTTTCCTTAAAAAGGGTATATTGTGGTATGTGTGAATGTATGTCTGTGTCCCCTCTCAATATAAATCAGCACAGAGTTTCAAAAAAACCAGAATCTGGTAAAATATTAATGGCAGAATATAGGCAGTGGGCATACACAGAGTCCACCAAAAACAAGTAGACACACTTCAGCAGTTTGCCATACTAATAAATGTCTGGAAGCTAATGGCCACCACTTTGAGCACCTCTTGTAACTACAGAGGCCAAAGGTAACATGTATTAATCTCATGATGTCTCAATTAATTTAGTATTAAAATATTTATCAAGTTTTTCTTTTCCTGGTGTTTACATTTTTTGGCAGACTACATGTTCACTGGGAAATCTTTTCAATTTTGCTGCATGTTTGAAAATTTCTATAATAAAATACTGAGAAAAAACTAATTTGAGAGATAAATGTAATGAGTGGCACTTCAATCACATTGAAATTTCAAGTTCACTTACGTTGAAAATCGTCTTGGATTAGAGACAGAACTTGATGGCAACCCACTGTTACTCACAAACATTTGCAAAGATGGCGAAAAGCACTGCTAGAAAAAATAATTGAATATTAGAATAGTTCTTATACTCCAGTTTTCAAAGGATTCTTTTGACATAGATTTTTATTCAAGATACTGTATACTTTAAAAGTGAGGTGATTTGTGGACAAAAATGTTTTAGGCAGTAAACTGCTCAGTGTATATAAAAAGACAGTTAATACATCATCAATGATCCTACCTTTCCAGATCCTCTGGTGGGTGAAGGTGCTGGGGAAACTGGAGTGAAGTCAATTCTCTTAGGAGAATATAATTTCTCCGGCTTGTCAAAATCACTATCACTCTGTAAACAGAAAGTGTCGTTTACTCATAATTATTCAGCACAAGGTAGCTCTTACTTCCACAACACACCTAAATTTTATGAGCAGAAATGTGTCTACTTTAATATTCTGCTGGAAAAGCAGAGATCAAAAACAAGAATCAATTTGGAAGCAGACAGGAAGGAAACATACGAAATAGTTAACAAAGCCAGGGAACAACACAAAGATTTCTAGAAAATGAAAAATAAGCAAACAGGGGAAAACTTTACCAGGCTCAAGCTTTCATCCCATGATTGGCTTATTTGCATTGCTGCTTGCACTTCCCTAAATAAGCAAAAGGAAAGGCCATCAGTGTTTACAAACAAGACATATGAGGCTAAAGTCTTGGTCTCGCAAAGCACTAACCTTTCATGCGCAGTTTCTCTATTCATTATATCCAGGCCTTCTTCCTATAAGGACAAACATAGGTGCTAACATCATTTTTCACCACATGGTTTGCTATTCCAAATAAAATTAAAAGACTTCTCTACCTTTATTGGCATAATCACAGGTGAGCAGAACATTCTAAGAATGTCAACAACGCCACATCTGTATTTTATCTGCATTCTCCCAAGAACTTTAATCTATATCCAACCTAACCAGAGTTGCATTGTGACTCTTTCTAATATTTAAACCTTCAAAATCAAAATAAAACTGTAAAATCCAAAAATTTCGGATCTGAGCTAGTAAGTAAAATTTACCCTTTTGATTTGATGCAGTCTGCTACTAGGGATACGATTAGTTGAAGATGACAGCAACTGGAAAGAAAAAGTAAACATTTACTATTTTCTGAGTCACAAAGCAGCAGTCTGCTATCAGTTCTGGTGTATGACCGCTTCCTAAATAATTTTTCATATTCTTCTTAGAAATTTAGCGCTTTAAATCCCTGAACATTAATGCATTAGAGGCAGTACATTCAGTCTTTAGAAAGTACACCAGGTGTCCAACCTCAAAGCACCATCTGTCGCTAGACAGCACTGACTTTAGCACTTTTCCCAAATGAATGCAGAGCTGTGTAAATCTGGGGGAAAGACTCTGGACCTTGGAAATATCCATTACCCCACTTACCTAAAATAAGGAACTAGATGAGAACAGAAAGAAAAAACACTAGCGTGATGAATTTTATTACCAATGCACCCAACAGAAGACAGGCTAACAAGCCCAGTGTAATATTTTGTCTGTGACTTATATTCTTCAAAATACTTTAAAATTGAAATGAGATTTATGAACTCTTGAGATTTGATCACAAATACTATCACAATGCAAGCTGTAACTGTTGCTTTCCCTTACATCATCCTTTTCTGAACAACACAAAACTGAAATAATTTGGTGGCCAAATTTCTAATCCTTCAAAAAAAAATCACAATCTTGACACAAAATGTAAGACGGAATTCATAATCAACAGATCTTAAAGGGTTTTAATTGTCATAACATAAACAAGTACTGCATGTAAGCTCTACTATTATAAAACCAAATAAGATACTTATCCTGTTTAAGAGGTCCTATGCTATTAAAACTTTATAAATACTAATGTAGCAAGCAGTATATGTTTATTTATTTAGTAATGGTGGTAGTGGTATTGGGGATTGAACCCAGGGCCTTTGTACTGAGCTACATCTTCAGCCCTTTTTATTTTTTCTTTTGAAACAGGGTTTGCTAAGCCCCTCAGGCTGGGCTCAAACTTGCAATCCTCCTGCCTCAGCCTCCTAGAGTACTTGGAGCACAGGTGTATGCTTCCACACCTAGCTTAACATTTTTTTTAGGCAAAAGCTAAATCAGGTAAAATTTTTAAAAAACTGTCCACTGAAACATAATTTTACTTCAAAAAGTATCCCTCCACTATCCATCCCTTTCTTTTGCTTTTTTTTCTTCTTCTAGGTTTTGAAAAGACAAAAACTTTACAAGGAAAATCCTTTTCAAGTTGTTTTCCATTAGGAAAGCAATATGTATTTACTGGTGAACATTTTTTTTTTTTGGTACCGGGGATCGAACAACCTTGCACTTGGGAGGCAGGCAGCCGAACCACTGAGCTAAATCCCCAGCCCCTGAACTCTTCATGAGGCTAAACACTAAGCTACCAAACAAGCAGAAAGGGTAGGGAGCCTTTCTAATAGACTGACAGGGAAGCACGAACACATGTGTCAGTCAGCGAACCAAAGAAACCCAAAAGGCAGTGAAACTAGGAAAGCCGAAGTGAAGATGGCTACAAACTTGATTGTGGAGAAAGTCAGAAATGTACATGTTGTGCTTACATAATATACAACTTGTCAATTTTAGACAAAACTAGACAAGTGACCCAGAAAGAGGGACAGAGAACAGCAAAGCTGTGTCTAGAACCAGAAATGAGAATGATGTATCAGCTGAAAAAAAAAGCCAAGAGCTTCAAGGAAGTGTTGCTAATGGTGTTAAGTAAAGCTGAGCTTCAAATAAGGAATGAGCCCTTTGACATTAGCAATTAAGTGGACATGAGTGACGTTTTCAAAGGCAGTTTTTTAATAGTATTTAATTGGCGCTAAATTAGGAGACAAAGACTGAGAGTCAGTTGAGTGTTGATTGTGCTCTGGCAAAGCTTGGGGAAAGGAAGGAAAGGGAAGGAGAAACCTATGAAACAGAAAACAGTTTATTTTCCTTGGAATGGGTGAGTCGGGAGAAGAAGGTGGGAGGGAAAGCGCCAGAGAGAAAGACTGAAGCTACAGAGGAGATAATAGCCGAGCGAAGTGACAGGACAGTCAGAGATGTGTGAACCATCAGGGAGTAGTGCCATGTGTGAAGGCGAAGGCATTTTAAGAAGAAGAAAGCTGCCGTTTATACAAGACAAGTGTCTATCTTCTCTGCAAAATGAGAAGGGTCCTGGGCTGGAAGTGAAACATGGTGAGACAGGAAACTGGCAGGGTCTAAATCAAAAAACAGTGACTCAGAATATGGCTTTGGAGAACATCCCGGAACGAGTGGTACCTTAAACCCCACTTTCCCCCAAAGAATTCACCTTCTTTGCCCTCAAATACCAGTTCTTTTGATTTCTCTAGTACTAATCAAGGCAACTCCCTTCCCCTGGTCACCAAGAAACACAATTTCAATCACTTCAGAGTCCTCCTTCTCCCTACACTAACATCTAACTAGCTGGCAAATAATGAAGATCCTATTTCTGCCTGTCTCTCACCTTCCCCTCTTTTCCATTATGTTTGCAAACACTTGACTCTTAGCAGGTTACTATAAAACACAGATAAGAACATTATGATTTAGAGTGCAATGTAACATCATATAGGCAGTGTCATTATTATCATTAGAGTGGAAACCTGGGTAAAGGAGATACAAGGATTAAACTTGGTTTCAAAGGACCGGAAAGCTAGAAAGACAATAGGATGGGGGTGAAGGGTAGCACAAGGATCAACCAAGAGCAGTGAATCACCAAAGCCCCTTCAGAAAATGAGGTATTTGTGAGCAGCCGCTGCCAAAGGTGTTTGTTAGGGAGTAATGAGATGAACCTAGACCAGAGCTGGTAAGAATCTTCACGTTTTACAAAAAAGGTAACTGAAGTGTAGAGAGGAAAATTCATTTTTTCCTTTTTTGCTATGCTACTCTTATCAGGATCACAGTTGTATAAAATGTAAAAACACCTTTCACATAGCCAGCAAAAATAAGTGGTTGCATTTTCCAGTATGCCCCAGGAAGGAGGTGAAGCAAAGCAAATCTCTAGATAGCTAACATTTCCCCCTTCAAGTATTTTTAGTCACTTCAGCTGGAAATCTTTTTAAAATGTGTTATATTTTCCCTTCTCAAACAGATTATACCAAACAGAATGGCACTGGAAGATCTCTATTCTACCACTTATTATTGTGTGATTCTGAGCAAATCACTTATGTTGTCTGAGTCAGCTGGTCCTGCTTTTAAATGGGAAAAATACTTATTGCCCTGCTTACTTCATAGAGGTTGTTATAAAAATTAAACCTGTGACAGTAAGTACTTTGTACCATGTAAAATATCATTCAAGTGTAGGTATTACTGGAATTTAAGAAAAGGTTAATCCTTAAGAACATTATTATATGGCCCTACACTAGTGACACGCTCAGGGACTACCAATAGGTTCTTAGCTACAAACTAATTTTTTAAAAACCTTTTTCAGTTTTACCCTCTCCTCCTTTGCTAGCAGCTATCAGTATACCTTTAAGCCAAGTGTACCTCATCTGATTTGCTATTTCTCAAATACTACTTGGTTGGGAGCTTATTACAATTATGCACAAATTTTAGATGATTCAGAGGTCAGAGAGGCACTCCTATAAATAAAATGATGAACATTTGTGTATAGACTATGGAAATCCAGTCCAGCCATTTAGAGGTCCGTGTGCTTACACCTCAGATGTCTTCCCGAGCACTGTAGCTGCTGGATGAGAGAGTTCTGCATGTGAAGTGCTACTATATAAAAATCTTCCTAATTTTTTCTATAGCAACCATCTAATAATGTGATCTGCAACATCTCTATCAACCACAGTCACAATCAGCAACTCTTCTGAGAACAGAAATACAAACATTTTACAGTTTTTAGAAAATCATCCTCATCTGACACATGAATTTCAGAAATAAACATTCTTCCACTGTATTCTAGGACAAGTAAAAACTACTATCTGTAGGTATAGTTAGAAATTAAGTCTCTTGATTTACCTCCCAAGCACGATAAAAGTAGTGATAAATAACAATCAACAATTTTTTAAAATACCAAATCCTACAGCAAAGAAAAATAAAATTTTTACAGTCTCCTTTTGTAACAAAAGCTGAATGGCCACAGCAAAAGTAGTACACAAGGCAGATAATATCTTTTATTTTTAAAACAATCGTGCATAGCACATGATTTCCAAGGAGACTGTGTTTCGAAGTATTTTCTCTGATCCAAATCACTTCAGACACTTTGCTACTTACCAGACTGTGAGTGTTCATAATTGTTGTACTGTTCCTCCGAGTTTTAAATGTGTAAGGTTGAAAAACCTGTGAAAGGTCACTGCAAAGTAAAAATAAAATGATTAATGTCTTCTAAAGACAGATATCTTTCAGCTGTATTAGCCTCAATTCTGTACTTAACAATGAAATCTTCGAAGTCTCTCAGTTCCCGACAAAGAAGCCCCTCACTGTCCTCTCGTCCTCTGCGGGGAACTGTCCACTGAAGGCATTTGCCAAGAACTGATCTCAGCCATTGGGGGGCGGTTCCTACAGGCGTGGGGCGGAGCCTCAGACGGGTTCAATCCAGCTGGTTCCAGTCAAACCCACGCCCCCAACGGAGCCATTTCTCTCTCCCTCATAGACCCACAATTATGGCATTCTGCGTGTGCCTTCCTTCACCCATTGTAGGGGAGAAGCCAGCCAATTAGCACATCTCAGAAGACCACTGGAAAAACGCGCTGTACCTCTGAAAGCTGCTTAAGTGAATAAACTTACCTCATGTTTTGTCTTCCCTGCCCAGGTTGTCACTTGTGCCAGGAACACCCTCATACTGTCATCTCTCAAGGTCCTTTCCTTCCATACTCACCTCAAACACCATGCCCTGCACGAAGGCACTGCACAAACCTCTACTCACTCCACAGAACTAATGCTACCATCCCCTCCTTTAAACCCGAAGAACACACGGGGAGATGGCACATTTCTTGAGACATATTTTTTTAAGAGAGGGTCTCAGCATACAGCCCAAGCTGCTCTTGAACCCTGGGGAGCTCAAACCCTCACCACCACGCCCAGCTAAAAAATACTTTAATGGTGCTGGGGATCAAACCCAGGGCTTTACACATCTCAAGCTCACTCTACCACTAAACTACATTCACAGCTCTGCTTTCTTGGTTTTGTTTTTCTATAGTACTGGGGATGAACCCAAGGCCTCACATATGCTAAGAATGGGTTCTACCACTGAGCTATACCCTCAGCCCCTACTTTACCTTTTATTAAAGAAAAAGTATTCCCCAGCCAGGCATGGTGGTGTATGCCTGTAATCCCAGCCCTCTGGAGACTGAGACAGGAGGATCACCTTGAATTCGAGGCCAGCCTGGGCTACATAGTGAGTTCAAGGCTGGCCTGAACTATAGAGCAAGACCTTGTTTCAAAAAAAAGCCACCCCCCCAAAAAAGAAAAAGTATTTCCCAGCACAGGAAAATAAAAAGAACAAAACAGTGTGCATGTGTCTTAAACCTCTTGGTACAGAGATGCTTTATTCATCTTTATATAATATCCCCGCAGTGCCTAGTAAAGGCTGTGTCTACGATTACAACAGTTCAAGAAGTTCAGTGGCTCAGTGCTTGCCCAGCACGCACAAGGCCTAGGGTTCCATTTCCAACACTGAAAACAAAAGAGCTGAAGGATTTTCCGAATGCGATTGGATTGGGCTCCAAGGGACCACTGAGATTGCATATTTCAGTTCCCCTAATTTTTACATGAGAAAACAGATTCAGAAAGGTTAAATGACTCATTCATGAGCACAGCTAGTTAGTGAAAATTGGGATAAGGCTAAGGTCTCTTCGTGCCTCTTCTGTCATATCATAGTACCTGTCAAATAATTACTTAAATTGTGATTCACAAAACAGTATGTTTTTTTTTAATAATTATCTAAATGCAGGTCAGTAGGACCATCCAAGTCCCTAGCAACCGCTTGCTTAACAGATTGTAAAAGACAGAAGGGGGGAGGGGAGGAGGGAGAGGTAGAGAGGAAGAGAGGGAGGGAGGGATGGAGAGAGAGGGAGAGAGGGAGAGAGAGGGAGAGAGGGAGAGAGGGAGAGAGAGCGAGAGAGAGCTCGCAATTTGTTCTTAATGTATATTAAAAAAAATGCAAAGCCAAGAATAGCATCAGAAAAAAAAAGTCACTCCATCACTCCTCAGTTCCAAAATTATATTTAATGAAAAAAAGGTAAACCTGTTTTGTCACCAAAATACAGATGTTATAATCAGTTCAAGAGACACAAATTATCTTTCTATGCCTTCACTGTGCTTGATTAATATAGTTCTGGCTAATTGTACTCCCACCTCATTTTATGGACTAATGCCATTTTTGAAGGGTTCTCACAAGTTGGTTCTCTACCTAAGATGAATTGTCTATTTATAAAAGTAAAATGTAATGGCTTAGTAGGTTAGCCGACCTAACTTTTTCACTATTGCAAGATTCTACTTTTAAATAGACTCTCTGGTGTCTTATTCACATGAAAACACGAGACTCTGCCACTGAAATTAAAGGGTCGATTCTTTCCATTGTTGTCTCAAACCTGTGTTTCCACTAACCTAAGCTACAAGCCATCTTTCTTTTTTATTCACTGAAATACACTTCTGGCAGCTTTAGAATCTAAAAACATTTGGGCAAATCCAAATCACTTAATGTGACATGAACACACCGTTCAATTACAAGTTATTAAATAAATTGTGATGTATTAAAGCAAACCTCTGCTAATGCCAGGGTTCTAAACTCAGATTGGAAATAGCAGCTCTTACAGACAAGTGTCAAGTTGCAAGCCTAGTTCCAGGGGCTTCAGTCTGACATTCCCTGGTGTAAACTGGCTAGGGCAAGCAACCTGTCAGAAGAGCCAGAAGCTTTCCGCAGTTCCTTTTAGAGTGGGACAACATAGTCCCCAGGTGTGGGGGGTGGCGTTTCCCCGATATGGACCAGAGTTTGAGGTCAAACTTTCGCTCCCCACTGGGACCCAAGTCATTGTCAAGCATACAAGTCTCCAACCCTTCGGTTTGGAGAGCTCAAACCCACACCTAAAAGAAAGACTGCCTGCAAAGGGTCCAGAAGCATCCTCCCCACTCCTGCTCACCTGAGCCCGTGGATCAGGGGAGCGCTGTTGGACCTCCTCAGGGTTCTCCCACGAGATATGCCAGGCTCAAAGTCCAGATCCATTTTCTCCTGAGCCATGTCAGAGACTTGCAGGCAGGCACAGCGGGCAGTACTCAGCTCCTGGTGCTTAGCTATGGGCTCGCAAGACTCACTGCAGGACTGAGCTTCTGGGGACTGGCAGCTGGGGGCGGGGGCTAAGGGGCGGAGGCTTAGGGGCGGAGAAAATAGAGGAGGGAGGAGGAGGGAAGGAGGAAGCTGATGAGGGAGGACCGCGGTGAGAAAGGGGAGAAGGGTGGAGGTTGTGTTGGAAGGCGACAGGATGAAGAAGGGGGACGGAGGAAAGAAGGGCGGCGGGAAGGCAAGCGCAGGGAAGAGGGAAAAGAGGAAGAGGGATGGAAGGAGGATAGATGGAAAGGCAGGGCAGAGGTAAGAGCGGGCAGAAGCGGGAAAGGAGGAAAGACGGGAGGAAAATAGCACAGGACGGGAAGGAAGGAGGAGGAGGTATGGGGAAGAGAAGAGAGGAAGGCCAGCGGGAGAAAAGAAGGGGAGGAAACTAGGCAATGGCAGAACTCATGCCGCTCTCTTTCTCGCCGCGGGCCACTGGCCGGGACCGGCTATAGATGCCGTGGCTGCCTGGGCAGCGTTAGCAACCAGGACCCGACAGTCGGGCAGGGCCTGGCTGAGAGGTCTCGGCAGATCGAGCTCCCCATGGTCGGGGACTTTGTCCAGCCTCCCATGCTCCGGGATCCGGTCCAGAGACTCCTCAGCCCGGGGATCGGGGCTACTCCCGACCCTGGCCCCTCCCGCCTCGAGGACTGGAGGAAAGATTCCTCCCCTCGGCCACCACCGCGGTGCCTTCTCTTCCTCTCAGGTTCTGATGGCCCGGGGAACCCTAAGGGCCAAGATCAATATCTATAACCTGCCACCTCTATAACCTCCCACGCTTCGCTTCGGAAGCCGGAGCCTCCGTGGGGCCAGTTCTTCCGCGTCCGGGCACCCATTAAGTCCTGCGCATGCGTCGAGCGGCCGCTCCGATGAGGGCCTGAGGGTACAGAGCATGCGCGGAAGCCCCGCCCCCCCCCCTCCAGCCCCTCAAAGGGAAGGAGCGTTTCCGGGAGCCGGTGCCTTCTTCTATGGCATTGGCCCGGGAATCCTGGCGCCCAATTTCAAAAAGAGCCAATAGTTTGGAGACTCTGAAGCATCATATTCAGGATTTTGAGCCAATATTCAAGGGCAACAGGAACATGGGATTTCCAAGTTTATTCTTAGCTTGTACACTCCAATCTTTATGATCCCCACTCATTTCTTTTCTTTTTTTTTTTTTTTTGGTACCGGGGATCGAACTCGGGTCCTTGCGCTTGCGCAGCAGGCAGCGAAACCACTGAGCTAAATCCCCAGCCCCTCCCCACTCATTTCTTAAATTCCTCGATTTTGTTGGGTTTTGGACGGGCTGATTTCTTTTTCAAACATCCATTTAGACACACTAATTATATATATTATATGTAATATGTAATATATGTAATATGTAATATATAATATGTCATATATATATTCCTAGAGCTTACAGAGAACCTAACTAATCATGACCTGGGGAGTGTGAGATTGAATTCATTTATTTATTTAACAAACACCTACATAGCACTTACTATGTATCAGGCAGTATTCTAACAGATGTAGAAGTATTAACTCATTTAATGATCACCAGTTGAGTTGCCCTTTAAAGCACTTTCGGTTAATTTCCTTTTTTTCAATTTTTTTTTCAATTTTTTTTTTTTTTTGCAGTACTGGGGATGGAACTCAGGACCTTGCACTTGCTAGGCAGGCGCGGTGCCACTGAGCTACATCCCTGGCCCTTGGATAATTTCCTTTAATCTACTAGCTAGATTAGAAAAAGCAAACTGAGCAATTTATGTATTTTTATCTCAAGGTCTCAGCACACAGCTTGCTCAAAAAGTCATAATAAATGTCTTTGTTCACAATAGCTACTAAACAACCATTTGTTGATCACATGCACAGTCCTTATCTTTGAGAAGTCAAACCGTTTATTGAATTCTGAACTTGCAGGAGCTTAGTTTAGAAGCTCAAGGATATGTGAGAAGAAGGATGCTTCTTTGGCCATTATTTCCAGGTTTGATTCACATTGTTCTTGTATACCTGGTCTTACCTAGTTTTCTTTACCCTTCATGTAAATCTTTTGGGAAGTTGGGGGTGTTTGTGGCCTGGGGTTCAACTTATATTTGACGCTCTTGTGATAACTAAAGCCTGAAATGTAACTTTAAAGTTTCCAAGTCAACTGGTAAAATAAAGACTTGATTGTGACATGTTTGTGAGACGCTTTTTACAGGTAAAGAGGCCTTGGGCAGATGGCACAGACTGGGACATACAAAGAAAGCAGTAGCATGTTGTAAGGTATAGATTCAAACATATCAGTGGCCTGTTGCTATGGAACAGGAAGCGCTGATCACGAAATACAGCCAGGTTGGTACAATAACGTGTAGGCAGAAATGGAGAGAAGTAAAAGTAATGTCTTTATATGTTGTGTTTGCCATGTAACCTACAGAATTTCTTTTTGGTTTTGTAGTACTTGTTCCTTTTGATATTCCAACCTGTGTATGTACTATGAATCCTGTTTAGAATTTTAGGTTTCTGACATGTAGCTGCTCTCTAGACGAAGAAAAGTACCTCTCTTTGGTAATAGCTGAAACCACATTGCCATCATATATATAGTTTTACAATACTGTACTGCCCCATTTTCTAGAAACATTGTCCCTTAGTTGTTCTTCCCTTGTTGTTGTATTATAGCTCCTGTATTTTCTTCATGTTATTTATACATTGTTTTCTAAAAAATTAGATTTCTGTAATATTTAAGCATATGAAATTTTGTCTATTTATTCAATATATATTCATTAAACCTTTCTGCCTGCCAAGAAGATTAATAAACTCTGTGAATAGTAAAACAAACCGTAGAATGGAGGTAAGAACCACTTGTTTACTGATGTACTGCAGTATGTTATTGAGACAGTTTGTTGTTATGTTATTGAAACAGTTTAGTTTTGACCTTCTGTTCTCTCTTTACTGACTTGCGTTCACACTACTTTACTCAGTTTTAAACACCACCTTTTGTAAAATTTTCAGGTACTCTAAGAATTTTAACAGTGACTTTCAAATCTTGGTACTAGCCTGGATTCTGCTGCTACCTATGTACCATTAATCTCTGTGGAATTTTATGAACTGTAAAATGGAAATGATTTATTCCCTTCCCAAGACAGCTGGGAAGGACAGGTTTCTATTCATTCTTACAATAATAAATATGTATCCAGAGCTTATGAGTACAGAAATAGTATACAGGGAAACACTCAGAGGCACCTCATCTGTCTTTTCACTCACTATACTGAAGAACAGAGGAATCTTGGCTTTGCCACTTAGTAGTTGTAATTTGAGTTACCCCCTGGGCATTGGTTCCCTCCTTTGAAAAATGAGCATTGTGGTGCTGCCTACCTCACAGAATTATTGCAAGCATTCAATGCAATCACATATTTAAAATGATTAGGACAGTACCAGGCACATAAGTGCCCAATAAATAGTAGCTATTATTAACCTATCATACATCAGGAATGGAGACTCAAAATCATATACTCATGTCTGGGATTTAGGTAATCTAATTCTGCCTAATACAATCAAGCTTTTCTTATTCTATTCCCAGGGTATATGAAAAATAAATGATTATGATCATACATATCATAACTTGTCACGAATTGTCTCCAGACAATCCCATTATTTTAAGCTCACCACTGACTGAGCAGAGTTGATGATTGAACCATTTGAGATAAGTATGTGAAAACGTCTATAAAAGTGAAAAGTGCTATAGCAATGTTAATAACTCCCATTTCACTAGGTACAGTTACCTTCTCTGCCATTTCTCTGTCTGGTTCCTAAAATATTTGGTTTTACAATATTTAACATAGGGTTATCATTTCAGTACTCAGTGTGGCTTGCTAAGCAATGGTGAAAAATTCTAAGACAGTAGTTCTTTAAATGTTGCCAGGGATTTAGCTCAGTTGCTCCGCGCCTGCCTTGAAAGCACAAGGACCTGAGTTCGATCCCTGATACCTGGAAAAAAAAAAAGAAAGAAAAAAATGTGATGAGTCATGACAGTACTATTAAAATGTGCTTAAGCTCTAATGCTGCCTGAGAGAGAAATACTGATTTGGTTGATTCTCAGATATTTAAGCAAGTACCTCTCATTACTTTAACTGCCATCTTTGTGAATTAGCTTTATTCCTTAGATTAAAAACTATGAAGAGCCACATTTTATCCAAAGTAAAATACATACTGTATGATTATGGTAAAAAAAAAAAAAAAAGAAACCTCAATGAAAACAATTTTCACATTTCATTCAATTGGGTAAGCACCTTACCAAGAGCCTGAGCACTTAGTGGTGGTATTTTTCCCCGGACATTAGGGGTTTGTTGTTGTTTTTAATTACAAAGGTGTAGTGTGTTTGCTGTCACAGGATGGGAAAATGTGTTAGGGAGGTTAACAAGCTTGTTGGCCTCAGTCATAAGGGGCTGATGAGCTAGACAACACTGAGAAAACTGAGTATTAGACACAGGGCAGAGAGGATGGTGCTCCCATACAACTCTCTCTCCGTCCCACCCCCCCCCTTCCTAAATAATAGCCGAGAATGCCATGCCAAGGTTAGCATAGGAAGAGATGAATGACCAGCCGAGTCTGCACTAGGAGGAGAGAAGAGAGGGACAGACTGGCTAGGCAAAGGTGGCTTCTGACTGTGCGTGCACCCCTGGCGAGGCTGGCAAAGGCTCCTGAGATGACGCTGATTGCCTGCATAGTAAGCCTGGGGCACCTGGCAGGATACAGAGCGCGTGCGCAGAGGGCCTGGGCCCAATGAATTCTAATAGGCGTCAAGCTCTAGTTTTGTTTTGGCTGGAAAGGCTTACCAGGGGTGGCTATGGTTTAGATAGTTAAAGAATGCTGGGTACAGTGCACATGCCTGCAATCCTAGCTCTGGGGAGGCTGAGACAGGAAGATTGCCACGAGTTCGAGGCCAGCCTGGACTACACAGTGAGTTGAAGATTAGGCTGAACTATATAGCGAGACTCTGTCTAAAAAATAAAAAAAAAAGTGAAAGGTGAATTTGCGGCAGTGACTGATATGGATTTCTCATTTGTATTTTAGTTGTGCAGGCCCCCAGAGCATCATGAAGATAGGAGGTTTGGAACTAGATCTGCCCAACTTTGTGCCCATTGGTATTAGGGTACCAGGGTATAAAGGTGAGCACTTCTACTCATCTAAGAGCTTTCTCCTCTCTTCTCTTTTTTCATTTGCCTCTCCCCTTACGTTATCTCCCCACCAAGACTTCTTGCCTTTATGTGCTCATCCTCGACACAGACATGGCACGAAAGAAGATGGAAGTGGACTTGGAGCTGCTGCTGAATTCCACCACCACAGATGGCAGCAACTCAAGAGGACTCAACAGCATCCCTTTGAGCAGTGGATTTGGGTGAGCAGAGTTGAGATACAGGAGGAGGCAAGTGGGCTGGGGGAAGGTGTTTGGATAGTATTTCCATCCTTTTATTTATCGAGATTTTGCAGGTATTGCCCGTGTTCCTGGTATGCGGAGATCCTACCCTCAGCCTGGTGGAGACAGGGCATGAGACAGGCTGATCCAAGGGAGAACTCATATTCCGCCCCAGGCTGATCCTGCACGTCCTCTAGCAGTCCACCTAGACCCGGAAGCAGCCAAACCAATTGGTGTAGAGAGTGATTTCTTTCTAATTTCACCCCATCTCTTACTCCTTTGAAGAAAATGATTGTGCCCTCCACTCTGCCTCTAGCTTTTGTCAGGAGCAATTTTGCACCCTCGAGATGAAAATGTTTGTCAATCAAATAGTGGACCTTTTTATATTTGTTTTTACTTGAACAAAAAGTTTAGGTACCACGGAAACTTGATTTCCTAAATTATGGGCTCACGGTGGGTAATAGTTTTGCCTTAGGAGGAAGAAAATTGGTTCTTGGTGACTTTTGAAAAAAGTTTACTCTTTCTATATATAAAGCACAGATACACATGTGGTACATAAACAGGCAGTGTACCGCTGGCGTTAAAATTTGGTAAGTGGCAAGTGATGAGGGGAAAAATTGTCTGAAAAAGGCTCTGTAGAAGTCCGATAAAGCAAAAAAAAAAAATTTAGAAGTTCTGCAGTAAATGAGAGTTAACTATTTCTTGCACATAACAGAAGGTCTGGCACTATTAACGCTCATTATTTCTCCAAGTTTTGTTGGGTTTTTTTGGTACCGGGGATTAAACTCAGGTCCTTGCACTTGCGAGGCAGGCGGCGGAACCACTGAGCTCAATCCCCATCCCTTCTCAAAGTTTTAAAATGAAATTCTGGGGCTTGGGATGCGGTTTAGGGTTAGAACACTTGCTTACCGTGTGCTGCCATGGGTTAGATCCCCATCGCCACACACACAAACACAAAACAGATCTTAGCGCTCACATCCAAGTTTCAGAAGGGTTTCTAGATGTTATAAAAAGCCTGAAAAATGCATTTACTACATGTTACTTACTTTGCTTCTCACCTGCTATGGTATTATATCCATTGATAGTTGTAATGTACATATCATAGACTGTCAGAGAGCAAATCAATCCCCTTTGTTTTACGTATTAAGAAACTGAGCCTCTCCACCAAATCTACAAAATGACATAATGACAGAGCTAGTTCTAGGAACCAGTGTCTCCTGGCTCCTAAAATCTAGTGTTCTGTCCACTACTGATAAATATCTAAGCTGATTAAACAAATGCAGCTTTCAAGTCATTTGAGGCATGAAAGAATATATTGTCACAAAATGTAAAGGAAACTAAAATTGACCAGAAAAAGAATACATTACCTTTTAAAAATAGGCAGATGGAAAAATAAAGGCAGCAGGCATGTTGTGTGGAGAACAGTCACATTTTATAGACTCAGGATTTTGCTCTAATCCTGCTATGGGAATAAAAGGATTGATATGAGACCCAGCCTGCTGGTAGAAGAGAGAAATAAAGTTTTCTTCCCTTGTTTTTTTGGGAGTCTGGGGATCACTGAACCCTAGGGCCTTAGCACATGCTGGGAACGTGCTCTACCGCTCAGCCACACCCAAGCTTGTGGATATTGGTTTTATTGGGAAGGCTTTCTGAAAAGAAACAGGTTGCAGAGAGATAATGGAGGTTATATGCTTGCAGAAATACATGAATCCTGTTTAATGTATTAAACACTCCAGGGAGGGAATGCTTTAGACCCACTTCTCTAATCCTCAAAGTCCTTGAAGCAAAGAGAGAGCTCAGTTATGCTTTCATACGTTGGTTTGTTGTATAATAGATTTGAAGTTTTTAAAAAATCATATTACAGTATATAGAGTTGCATTTAATAGCTTACAATCCCGATGCATTAAATTCATTTGTACAGAAAGGTGACGCTTAATAGGATACTTATCTGGTAGGAGCTGAAGATATAGAGACTGCAAAGTAGACCAACTCCAGAGGCTCTGTTCTATAAGAACAAGGTAAGAAGTAACATAGGAATTGTGTATATAGCATGCCTGAGATCAGGAAACTTTCCCAACTGATCTGAGGTCATATTTTGTGCTGTTGTAGTGAGCTTGGGGTGTGTTCAAAGAAATTATTCTGAAGCAAAAAAAATTAAAATATGGGCTTGGATTACACTGAGCCTTAGATGAATTCATTTTCACCTCAATTCTTTACAGTTACCAATGTACACTGCCTGTTTTTCTCACTTTCCCTTACTTAGGCCTCTAGTACTTGGTGTCTTGCCTCTTTCTAAATTATACCAAATATGAAAGTATTCTGTCTGTATCTTGCTAAATATTGTTGTACCTCTTTCAAGTAATTTTCTAATTTTTCTTGATGTTTCAATAAACTTGCAAATGTCAAACGTTTTGAACCTCTTGCATTTTTATACTTGGCTGACTTTTATTATTGGTGTCAATAACTATATTTAAAGGTAGTACGTTTTTTGCCTCTTTATGTGATTCTTATTAATTTAACAGGGAAAATAAATACTCCAAAGACTTAAATGTGTGGTAGAGTAAGATAAGTGCTTAGGGAGGTAAAGGAAGTGCTAGAGGAATTCAAAGAAGGAAGTGAGAAATTGAAGCAGGATTGGTGAAGGATAAGGAAAATGTTCGAGAAAGTGGCATTTGAGATGGACCTTCATGGATCCATAGAATGCGCAGTGGAAGAGAGGAGCCAGATGGCTGGGACAGCATTTCGAGTGCACAGAACAGGCTTAGAAGCAGGAAAGCATATGTGTATTTCAGAGAGCTGGATGGTCAGCTTTACCTGCAGCACTGGCTTCCACATGTTTATCTGCTGACTAGTGCATTCCAAGTGAAGTTTTTGTTGTTGTTTTTTTTTAACCAATCCATATTTTTAGAAAGTTAAGTGCATGGGCCAGGGATTTAGCTCAGTGGTGCCACTGCCTGCCTCGCAAGCACAAGGTCCCGAGTTCGATCCCTGGTTACAAAAAAAAAAAAAAAGTAAAGTGCAGCATACTTAAAAAATATGTAGTTGCTAATTGTCCTTTCCTGAGCAAGACTATACTTTACTCAGATTGTTAGTCCCTTACATTTTTAGTATCAAATTATAAGTGAAACTTTCATGTTGGTCAGTGATGGGATTCCTTAAAAATGAATTACCATTATTTTAATTATACATATTTATGAGGTACAGTGTGATAATTTAATATGTACGTACAGTATATAATGATAAAATGAGACCTAGTTAGTATTTCCGTCTCCTTAAACATTTTTTTTTCAGAACCAGAATCGAACTCAGGACCTTGCACTTGCCAGGCAGGTGCAGTGCCTCTGAGCTATATTCCTGGCTCTAACATGTTTTTAGTTTTTTTGAGGACCGGGTCTCACCATGTAGTTTGGGATAGCCTTGAACTTGTTACATAGCCTAAACTAGCCTCAAACTTGTGCTCCTCCTGCCTCAGCCTCTTGAATGCTGAGATTATAGGCATGTTCCAGCCACCACGTCTGGTTTTCCTTAAACATTTTGTAACAATTTAGATTAGCACAGAACAATTGTACCTATTTATGAGGCTCAGTGTAATATTTGGATATATGCATAAAGTGTGTATTGATCAAGTGAGGATAATTAGCATTTCTATATTCTTATTACTTTGTATTTGGAGCCTTCCAGCTCTTCTGGTGATTCATAAAATATATAAACCTTTGTTTTGAACTATGGCTACTCCACTGTGCTGTACTTGGTAAGAGAAAAAGAAGATGTGGCAAGTATGTTAGTGCCTAGATTTTGTTTCACAGTTTTACTAGTCCCTGAAATTCAAAAGTGTGGAGACAAATTGTAATGGCATTGAATGTCATAGTAAAGAGTTGAATTTGGTGGACAATGATGAAAATCCCTGAAAGTTGTGAGCAGGACAGCAAGCTATTCTTCAGGAAAGTTACCCTACTGGTAGTCTGTGGATAGCTTGGAGCAGAGAGCAAATAGAGGAGAGAAGGCTAATGGGACCTTATTGTGCAGTCTGTGGAAAAGGAAAAAGGGTTTGAGTTGGTTTTTGACAAGGAGCCTAAAAAGAAAAAAATGCATATGAAAGAGTGTATAGAGGTAAAACGTAAAAGACTGGTACCTAACTGTATAAAAGCAGCAAAAAAGAAAACGCTAAAATGATATTTTTTGTCTCAACAAGTGTACAAAGGAAGCCCCCCACCTGTAGAATCTCCTTCCTTGCACTAACTAGGCTGTGGAGGACAGAATCTGTCCCCTCAGACATCAGCAAGCCGGTGGACAGAGCCACTGAACCCCATTTTGGAACCCTCCCCAAGGCACTGACAAAGAAGTAGCATCCTCCAGCCATGAACCACCTGGACTCCAGCAGCAACCCGTCCTCCACTACGTCCTCCATGCCCTCTTTGCCAGGACCCTTCCCAACATCATCCAACCCATCCAGTGCCACCACAACCTCCATCCCCTCACCTGGCCAGTGGGACAGCAGGTTCAACTTCCCAGACATTTCAGTCTTTCCACAGGCAGCCCCACTCCAAGATGCTGCTGACAGTGCCCGCCCAGTGACCAGCCAAAAGCCGAGGTGCTGGAGAATCATGAGGTGGAGGCTGAGGAGCCAGAGGCTGGCAAGTCAGAGGCAAAAGATGATGAGGATGGGGTGGACAACCTGCCGAGCTCCTGCTGGCCCTGGTGGGGCCCCATCTCCCACAAGGCCAGCCAGACCAGCATATACCTGCAGGAGTGGGCCATCCCCTTCAAGCAGGTGGAGCTGGGTGAGCTCACTGGGCAGGGCTGTTGGGGCCGGGTGCACCGTGGCCACTGGCATGGCGAGGTGGCCACTCACCTGCTGGAGATAGACGGCCAGAACCAGGACCACCTGAAGTTGTTCAAGAAGGAGGCAATGAACTTGTGGCAGACATGGCACGAGAACATGGTGCTCTTCTCAGGCGCCTGCAGGAACCCTCCCCACCTAGCCATCATCACCAGCTTCTGCAAGGGGCAGACATTGCAGTCATTTGTGAGGGACCCCAAGACATCGCTGGACGTCAACAAGACGAGGCAGATTGCTCAGGACATCATCAAGGGCATGGGCTACCTGCATGCCAAGGGCATCATGCACAAAGACCTCACACCCAAGAATGTCTTTTATGACAATGGCAAAGAGGCCATCACAGACTTCAGACTGTTTGGGGTCTTGGGTATGGTCCGAGACAAATGGCATGAGAATCAGCTGAAGCTGTCCCATGACTGGCTGTGCCACCTGGCCCCTGAGATTGTGCACAAGATGACCCCTGGGAAGGACAAGGACCAGCTGCCCTTCTCCAAGGGTGCAGAAATCTATGCATTTGGGACTGTGTGGTGTAAGCTAAAAGCAAGAGACTGGCCCTTTAAGCACCAGCCTGCAGAGACCCTGATCTGGCAGATCAGAAACAGGAAGGAATGGAGTAGGTCCTGGGCTCCATCAGCTTGGGGAAGGAAGTCAGTGAGATCCTGTCTGCCTGCTGGGCTTTTGACCTGCAGGAGAGACCCTGCTTCAGCCTGCTGGTGGACCTGCTGGAGAAGATGCTCAAGCTGAACCGGTGGCTCTTGAAAGCCGGGCACTTCTGGAAGTCAGCTCACATTAACAGCAGCAAAGTTGTACCCTGTTTTGAGAGGTTTGGCCTCAGTGCCCTGGAGTCCAGTAACCAAAAGATGTAGCCAGATGTGCAGTTGTTCTGCTGCCTGCTTGTTTTTTAAATGTGTTTTAAAAACACACAAACAACCATCACAGCAACAACAAAAATGAGAAACCACTCCACCTGTCCAACAGTGCAAACCAGGAGGGCAAGTCCTCCATTCCGACTGTTTGTCACAAAGACACATGGGTCCCCGGAGATAGAACCATTCCTGCCATCTTAGTAAGACCCCAACAAAAACCAGACTGGTCCTAACTGACAGCAAATGTTCAGACATATATTTCTGCCAAGTGAACTTGATGTTTTATAATAGATAATAACACAGTCCGTGCATAAGGGCACTTGCACCTGGGGATGGAAGAAGGCACTTGGAGAATCTTATAGGGCTGGGGAGCCCAATGCTTGGCCAGAAGGAAGAAAAACGTGGTTATGGCTGGGTTAAGGGTAGGGCTGGAAGAGGTGGGAGCACAAGGTTTGACCTGGCCCCTGCTTTGGCCAGGTCCCTTCCTTGTCTTGCCGAGAAAATCCTGCCTAGGAACTGAGGCAAATTACAGGGGATAAGAAGTCCTGGAGACCTTGGCTTCACCTTCCAACCCCTCTAATCCAGTGGAACAGTAGACAGAATCCAAGTAATATCGGGACAGATCTAGTGGTTCCTAGCCAGGGCTTCTGTTGCCAGCTGAGGTGATATCTTTGAGCTAGTGTTTCTTGTGTGAAGCCCTGGGGCAAACCCTGGGAGCCAGGGCCCCTTGCCGGCATCTGACCCTACAGCTGAGGGCACCATAAGGCTTAATGAGTGAGAACAGAGAAAATGGTGGAGGGAGAGAGAGAGGCAGAAGTGGACAGCAAGTACCTGAACCCCTGTCCTAGCTACAGGGTGACCCTGGCACTTTAGAAACCCATTGTCAGTCATGGTAGAAGGTTCTAGACCTGTCCACCTCTTCCACTTCCCTGCCCTAGTGAAACTCTTTTTCCTCTTCCAGATTGTTTAGTCCAAGGTCTAAGCTCAGCTGAGGGCATGAGACTGTCCCTCCCTGTCTCCCCACCTCATGAGCCCTGTCTGCAGACCCCTTCCCAACAGTGCCAGGCCTTCTGCTTATGTCAAACGAGTAGGAGGAGCTGGATCTGGAGAGTCTTTGATGTGAGAGCATCCCGCCTGGCCTTGCCAGAGACCATCACCTACAGAGGAAAGTTCCCAGTGGCAAAGAGGCCCACCAGTGGAGGTTAGGCTGCAGGAGGCTCCACATCCAGAAAGGAAAAGTGCGATGGGAGTGGACGGGGTTGGATCCAGGCTCTGTCCTCTGAGCTCAGAAGAGGGTGACCATGTGGCTGCTCCCCTTCAGTGAGATCCATCTGGCAAAGCCACAGTCTTCAGAGCCATTCCTAGCATCAGAGTCCAGTTCACAAGTCACATAAAATGAGCCACTGATGAAAAGCTGTGGAGCTGCCTCTCTACTCTCCATGCCAAGCAGCCTTGCTCCCCTTGGGTCGGGGGCTTTGAAATCTTTCCACTCAGTGTGGGGAGAAGAAAGAGGAGCCATAAAACATTTGGGTTCAGCTCTGTGTGGATGACTTGTGTTCCATGACAGGACTGTAATTTTACCCCCATGATCCCTTTGGTCTCCCACATCACCTCTCCAGAGTGACCTTGCCAACCCACATGTGTGATATGTGGCCATTGCCTCTATGGCTGTCACATCCCTGCCTCTTCGCAGAGGTGGCAGTGCATATCACTCCAGCCTTTCACCTTTCTGTTGTGACATTGGCCTTCCCTGCCAGATGGACACAGATGAACAAATCAGGCTCACCTCCCCGCTCTCAGATCCAGGCCACAGTGGGTGTCACATGACCCATAGAAAGTCAGCCTGGGTTTGGCTGTGTCTCCCGAGTGAGTGCCACAGTTCAGGAAATCCCCACTGAGCCCCTGCTGTGTGTGCCATCTTGTGCAAGTGCTGGGGCCCCCTGGGGACAGGAACAGCACAAGTCCCCACCTTAGGAAATGATGATTTTGCTGAGGGCCTGCATTAGGCCTGGAACCAGGAGCCACTTGGCTCCGAGGGTGGGGCTAAGGTCCTTGGGCCCCTCCCCTGTCCTCTCCAAGGCCTGGCTCTCAGCTGGCCACTTCTGCAATGGCTGTCATTTAAGAAGATCCCCCACAATAGTTCCCCTTCTCTCATTTTTATGTAAGTGACTGTGAATTGAGGTTAGGAAGATGTTCTTGCCCTTCTGTGTGCTCTGCCTGTCTGCCTTGGAAACACATGAAGGATGACGGATACTGTGAATTCCACCCTCATGGCCCACTGTGAAGGGGATGGAGAAGGCCAAATTATTAATGAAAAAAAAGTGATTTATTATTCTCTTTGGAAAAACCTGGATCAAGGGTACATGGGAACCATCTGTGTTCTCCTTGTAATTTCCTGTAAGTCTTAAACTGTTTCAAAATAAAAAGTTATAATAAAATGCAAACATTAGATGGAAAAGATGACTTCTTGAGAGTTATAAAATGCAAATGGAATTGAGGTTACCTGGGTAGGCAAGCATCAAAGCTGAGGACATAGACTGCATTTTCAGGGGGCAGCAGCTGCTTGGTTTCAGTCCAATGTTGCACATGAAAATGTAGCCGAGTACTGCAGAAATGTCCAAATTTTCAAAAGAAGCTAGAGATGTGAAGTCTGGATTTTATGTGAAATCTCTCAGTGTGCAAAATGAATTTTAAAACGTTTTCCAGTGCAGATGATTGAACTCAGAGGCACCCACACACAAGCACACTACCACTGAGCTACAGCCCAGCAATTTTTATTTTGCAACAATTTTTATTTTCTCACTAAGTTACCCAGGCTGGCCTCAAACTTGTGATCCTCCTGCCTCTGTCTCCTGAAGAGCTGGGATTATGGGCATATGGCACTATGCCTTATGCCTAGGTTCAAAAGCATTTTGAACACCATGTAGGTAAAACAAATTATGTCTGTGAAAGATTTCAGTTCTGTTGATCCCTGCTGTTGGTTATCCCTCTTGTTCATGTAAAAGTTTGGGAGTTGAGGGGAATTTGTGTTTGCAAGTTGTAGCTCCAAACAGAAATCCAAATCACTTACAGGTTGATGCTGAAAATGATATATTTCCAAGGTCACAATAAATTATTCTTATTCTTAGTAACATGATAAGAGGTAAAGTAGAATGCTTAAGAATTCCTTACCTTACATGGAAACTTATTAAAGCTTAGCAGCCTCTCTCTCTCTCTCTCTCTCTCTCTCTCTCGTGATTTTCACATCAGCACAGCTCTCTCCACAGAGAAGCCACTTACATTCATAACATTTCTGTTTAAATATTAGCAATCTTACTTCTTTAGGAAGTTTGAAATGGCTTTTATATGGCAAGTGTTACTTTTTCTTCTTAGTGGTAATTCACAGGTGTCCTAAGCTAACATGTTAAGAATTAGAAGAAACAAAGCAATGTTTATGAACTGACATGGCCTGATTAAAAAAAAATGCTTATAGCAGCAGCCTCCTTAACCAGAACATGTGCTTATTGATCTTAGACAGTTGTTTTCAAATTTGAGTGTGCATACCTAGGGCTTGTTAAAATTCAGATAGCCAAGTCTCAGCCCCAGAGTTTCTGATTCAGTATTTCTAAAAAGTTTCTACTTTGAGAAACACTGCTTTAAACATTACTGAAGGAACAAATCAACACATGACAGTTTTGTTTCAGCTGAGGTAGAATTAACTTTTAAATTTCACATGGAATCCAGTTGTGGTGACACACGCCTATAATCTCACCATAACAGAGGCAGAGGCAGGAGGATTGTCACAAGTTCAAGGCCAGCCTGGGCTACATAGTGAGTTCTAGGCCAGCCTGGACTACACAGCAAGACCCTGTCTCAAAGAAAACCCAAATACAATTTTTTTTTAAATTCCATGTGGATTTAACACTGAGATTTGTTTTTGTTTCATTTTTAATAGCAAAACATTTATTGGTACATTTAACGATACATAATGATTACATTCATGGTAGGCAATTTGTGCCTGTACATGATACATCCCACCTCTCTTTTCCCATTCCTTTCCTCCCCTCAAGCCCTCTTCCCTCCCTAAGTACAAAAGCTTTGTTTCCATATTTTCCTTCTTTTTTTCTTGTAACTTTCTTCCTTTCTCCCTCCCCCCGCCCTTGTTCCCCTTCCCATTTGAACATTTTCTTCCCATTTCCCAATATCTAGTATACATTTTAGTCCTTATTTCCACTTTTGATTTCTCACACCAGAGAAACAATGCAGTATTTAAGCATGTATGTCTGATTTATTTCACTTAAGAGTATGGTCTCAAGGTCCATCCATTTAGCTATAAACGTCTGAAGCACATCCTTCTTTATGGCAGAGTGGTACTTCATTGTATACAAAATACCACATCTTTATCCATTCATCGCTTAATGGGCACTTGGGCTGTTTCCAAGCTTTAGCTATTACAAACTGTGCCTCTATAAATATGGGTGTACGTATATCTCTGTGGTATGATGCTTTTAGTTCTTTCAGGAAGATAACAAGAAGGGGAATAGCTGGGTCAAATGGGATCTCTAGTTTTAGGTTTCTTGAGAAATCTCCACACTGATTTCCACAGTGGTTGCACCAGTCTACACTCCCACCAGCAGTGGAGAAGGGTTCCTTTCTCCCCACAGCCCCTCCAGCATTTGTTATTGGTTGAATTCATGATAGCAGCCATTCTTTCTGGAGTGAGATGGAATCTCAGTGTTGTTTTCATTTGCATTTCTTGAATGACCTGTGATGGTGAAAATTTTTTCATGTATCTATTTGCTGTTTCTACTTCTTCATTTGAGAAGTGTCTATTCATTTCAGATGCCCATTTTTCGATTGGGTCTTTAAATTTAGGGGGGAGTCTGATTTTCTTGAGTTCTCTATATATTCTGGATAGTAGTTCTTTGTCTGATGAATAGCTGGTAAAATTTTTTCCCCATGATGTGGGCTGTCTCTTAACTTTCTTGGTGGTTTCTCTTGCTTTCTAAATTATTTTTAATAAGATGAGGTCCCAGTTGCTGATTCTTTGTAGTATTTCCCCTGTGGTCTGGGTTTTGTTCATGAAGTCTTTGCCTCCTCCTATATCCTCAAATGTTCTACCTATTCCCTCTTTCAGCAGATTCAGTGTCTCTGTTTTAATATCTAGACCTTTGATCCATTTTGATTTTAGGTTAGTGCATGATGAAAGATATAGGTCTAGTTTCAATCTTCGGCATGTGGAAAGCCAGTTTTTCCAGCACCATTTATTAAAGAAGCTATCTTTCTTCCAGTGGAGGTGTTTGGCTCCTTTGTCAAAGATAAGGTGTATGAGTATGTCTGGAGTTGTTTCTGCATCTTCTAATCTGTTCCATTGATCCTCAGGTCTGTTTCTTTGCCAGTACCATGCTGTTTCTATCACCATAGCTTTGTAGTATAATTTATAGCTAAATGGATGCACATTGAGGCGATACTCTTAAGTGAAATAAATAGGACACACATGTGTAAATACTGAATAGTTTCTCTAGTGTGAGAACCTGAAAGTGTAAATAAGGACTAAAAGGTATAATAGATAATATGAAATAGGAAGAAAAGGGGCAAAAGGGAGAGGGAAGTGGGAGGGGTAGGGGAAAGGAAAGAAGGGAATGGAATTAATATGAGAAAATAAAAAAATGGAAACAAAGTCTTTGTAAATAAGGAGGAATGGAGGGGTTGAAGGGAGGGCAGGGAAGGGGGAAAAATAAGAACCAAGAGAGATTATGAAAAGGTGCAAACTTCCACTGATGAATGTCATTATATTGTATACCTAAAATGTACCAATAAAATAAAATTTAAAAAAAAGAATTCAAAGCAATAACTAGTTTAAGCAGATAACGATAAAACATCTTTTAGCAAACCAAATAAATAAATAAAGTCATGGATTGTGATACTCCCTGTTTTGCCTTTGTTGTCCAGAATTGCCTTTGGTATTCTAGCTCTCTTCTGGTTCCAAATAAATTTTAGGATTGTTTTTTCTAATTCTGTGAGATATACTATTGGAATTTTGATTGGGGTTGCATTAAATCTCTATAACAATTTTGGAAGTGTGGCTATTTTCACTATATTGGTTCTTCCTCTCCAAGAACAAGGGGTATCTTTCCATTTTTTGATATCCTCTTGGATCTTCTTTTCAGAGTACCTTAGTTTTCAATGTGAAGGCTTTTTACTTCCTTCATTAGATTGATTCCTAGGGATTTCATTTTTTTTTGGATGCTATTGTAAAAGGTGTTGTTTCCCTAAGTTCTCTGTCAGTGAGTTTGTTATTTGTGTACAAGAAGGCTATTGATTTTGAGTGTTGACCTTGTATCCAGCTACTCTACTTAATTTGGGTATGAAATCTAGGAGTCTTTTGGTGGGGTTTTTGGGGTCTTCTATGTAGAGTATCATGCCATTTGCAAATAATAATTTAACTTCTCCCTTTCCTATCCTTATTCTTTTTATTTCTTTCTCTTGTTTAACTGCTGTGACTAATGTTTCCAGAGCTATATTGAATAAGACTGGTGACAGTGGACATCCTTGTCTAGTTCCTGACTTTAAAGTGAAAGCTTTCAGTTTTTGTCCATTTAGTATGATGTTGACTGTTGGTTTGCTGTAGATGGCTTTTATCAGATTGAGATAATGACCTTCTATTCTGCTAGTCTTGGTGGCACATGCCTGTAAATCCACCACTAGGGAGGCAGAGTCAGGAGAATCACCATGAGGCCAACCTGGACTAAATAATGAGTTCAATTGCAAGACCCTGTCTCAAAAAAACAAAAACAAAACGAAAAGACCCATTCCAACTTTCTGTATGGTGTTTCATCATGAATGGGTGTTGAACTTTGTCAGATGCTTTTTCTGCATCTTTTGAGATGATCATGTGATTTTTGTCCTTGGTTCTGTTAATGTGGTGCATTACATTTATCGATCTATGTATGTTGAAGCATGCCTGAAATAAAACCTACTTGTTCATGATATATAATCTTTTTTATTATTTGCTGTATTCTGTTTGCCAGTATCTTATTGAGGATTTTTGCATTTATGTTCATTAAGGAGATTGGCCTATAGTTCTCTTTTTCGGTTGGATCTTTCTCTGGTTTTGGTATCAGGGTAATGTTTGCTTCCAGTAATGATTTGGGGAGTGTTTCTTTTCTTTAAATTTCATTAAAGAGTTTGAGGACTAGTAGCATTACAACTTCTTTAAAATTCTTGTAGAATTCAGCAGTGAATCCATGAGACCTGGGCTTCTCTTTGTTGGTAGTTTCTTTTATGACTTCTTCAATTTCCTTGTCTGATATTGGGTTATTTAGAATTTCTGTATCTTCTTAATTCAGCTTTGGTAATACATATGCATGTAGGAATTTGTCCATTTCTTCTGAGTTTTCTATCTTATTAGAGAACAAGTTCTCAAAGTAGATATTGATCTTCTGGATTTCTGTGGGATCCATTGTTATTTCACCCTTTTCATTCAATTTTTTAAAAAAAATTATTGGTACATTTTAGATATACATAATGATAACATTCATCATAGGGAATTTGTACCTGTACATGATATATCTTGCTTCTCCTTTTTTCCCATTTCCTAATTGCATGGTTCGCATCTTTTCTTTCCTTTTCGGATAAGGTTGTCTAAGGGCTAGTCTATTTCATTTTATCTTTCAAAGAACCAATTTGCTGATCCATTGATTCTTTGTATTGTTTTCTTAGTCTCAATTGTATTGATCTCTGATCTAATCTTTATAATTTCCTTCCTTGTATGAGATTTGGGATTAACTTGTTCTTTTTCTAGAAACTTGAGGTTCAACATTGTTATTTATTTGAGCTTGCCCTATTTTTCTGATGTGGGAATTCACTGCTATAAATTTCTCTTGTAGGACTGCTTTCATAGCATCTCCTAAGTACCAGTATATCATATTAGTTATAGTTTATTTGTAGAAACTGTATAGTTTCGTCTTTAATTTTATCCATGACCCATTGGTTGTCTGAGAGTGTGTTAGTTAATATCCATATATTTATGAAGTTTTTAAGCATTGATTTGCAATTTCATTGTATTATTATCTGATGATATGCATGGGATAATTTCCATTTCTTTGAATTTACTTAAGCATGTTTTATGAGCTAGTATATTTTCTATTTTGAAGAAAGTCCCATGTTCTGGTGAGAAGAATGTGTATTCTATTGTTGGAGAGCTGCGGAGTGTTGCGGAACACTCTGTAGATATCCACTAAATTCCTTTATTGAAAGGTTTGGTTCAGCTCTGATATTTCTTTGTTGATTTTTTTGTCTAGATGATCTGTATATTTGTGCCAGTGGGGTATTGAGGTCCCGCAATACAACTGTATTAGTGCTTATCTGATTTTTCATATCCACTAATGTTTGTTTTATATTATATATATTCTATTTATATTTTATATATATTTATGATTGTTGTCTTTTTTTCTAAGATTGTTCACTTAACAAGTATGTAGTGATCTTCTTTGTCTCTTCTGATCAGTCTTGGCTTGAAATTCATTTTGTCTGCAAATAGAATAGCTACTCGTGCTTTTTTCCAGGTTCCTGTCACATGGAGTATTGTATTGCCTTTCAGTCTATGAATTTCTCTTTTAATTAAATGTGCTTCTTGTATGCAGTATATTGGTTTGTTGAAATTAACTTTATTGGTACATTTTAGATATACATAATGATCACATTCATCATAGGGAATTTGTATTTGTACAGAATATATCTTGATTCTTCTTTTTTCACCAGTCCCCTCCTCTCTTTTCAACCCCTCTTCCTCTCCTTATTTACAAAAGCTTTGTTTCCACTTTTCCCCTTCTATTCTCTTTTTTTCTTTTCCCTTCCTTCCTTTCTCCTTCTCCCTTCCCTTGTTCCCTCCCACTTGAACATTTTCTTCCTATTTCCCAATGTCTATTATGTACTTTGGTCCTAATTTACCCTTTTGGTTCCTCACACTAGAGAACCAATGTGATATTTAAACATGTGTGTCCGATTTATTTCACTTAAGAGTATGATCTCAAAGTGCATCCATTTAGCTAGAAATGTCTCAAGTTTATCCTTCTTTGTGGCAGAGTAGTATGCCATTGTATAAAATAACCACATCTTTATCCATTCATCAGTTGATGGGCATTTGAGCTGTTTCCTGCAGTATATTGTTGGATCTTGTTTATTGATCCATTCTGCCAATCTGTTTCTTTTGATTGGTGAGTTGAGACTATTTACATTACTTGTTACAAGTCATATGTTTTACTTATCCTTTTCATATTATTTTCCCTTTTTGGTTCCCTTTCTTTCTCTTCTGTTTTCTTGCTTGGCTTGCCTGGTGGATTCATTTTATTGGGATTCTTGGAATTGTCTTCATTATCTTTTTCTAGAATATCCTTCAGAACTTTCTGGAGTTTTGGTTTGGTGGTCATGAATTTCATCAGGTGCTCTTTATCACGGAGGTATCTTATTTCTCCAGCAATTTTGAAAGATATTTTGCAGGGTATACAAATCTGGGTTGAGGGTTGTTTTCTTTTAGAGCTTGAAATACTTCACCCTAAGCTCTCCTTGACCTAGGTGTTTGCATTGAGAAGTCTATTGGGATTTTGATGAGTTTTCCTTTGTAGGTGATTTGTTTATTTTCTCTAATAGCTTTTAGTATTTTGTTCTTGTATTAAATTTCTAGAATCTTGCCTATTATATGCCTTGGTGTAGTTTTTTTCTGATTATAACTATTTGAAGTTCAACATGCCTCACTTATCTGTATGTCAAATTCCTTTTCCACACCTGGAAAGTTTTCTGCTGTTACTCCTGTGAACAGGATTTTATGGCCTTTGTGCTAGCTTCTGATTCTTTTTTGATTCCAATTAATCTTATATTAGTCTTCTTTGCATCATCAGGCAGCTGTTGGATTGATTTTTCATGGTCCCTTGCTCTTTTTTTTTTTTTTTTTGTACCAGGGATCGAACTCAGGACCTTTAGCTTTCGAGGCAGGAGGTGGAACCACTGAGCTAAATCCCTGGGGTTTTTTTTTGGTGGTGGTGGTGGTGCCAAGGATTGAACTCGGGACCTCTTGCTCTTTTTCAGCGATCTTTCATTTAATGATCACCAACCATAACACTGAATTCTAGGTCTGATATTCTATCTTCACTTTGGTTGACTCTGCTGTGTATACTTTCAGTAATATTTTCCATCTCCTGGATTTCTATTTGAATCTGTTTTATGGAATACAGTTCTTTTTTATGTTGAGCATTCATGGTTTCCATGTCTTTCCTAAGCTCCTCTATATTTTAATCTGTATTAAAATCTCTAGATTCACTAACCAAATCCTTCATTATGATCTTCATTTCTTTAATTATCTGTTTTGTTTTTGTCAGGAGTCTTATTCATCTGTTTTTTTACTTTCACTGCTACCACATCATAAAAGTCGTGGCTTTTGATTTCTTCCATCTTGATGACCCTTGCCACCTTGATTTTCCTAGGGTGAGTTGGGGTTACGGTTGCATCTTGCTTCCATGTATTCTCATTTTCTACTTTTTAAAATTTGTTTTCTGCATTGAGCCTTGTAAATTGCTTATAGATTACTTTACTACTAGTATCAAAACCTCCTTAAGAAATTTTTACTTTTCAGAAATGTCTTCTAGGTGTGGCTGGCTGTTGGCTTTTGAGTCTGTCCCAGGATCCTGCCTCTTCAATTTATTAGGAGTGAATTGTTATTGCCTATTTGGCCTAGCACCCAGTTCTTTGGTACTGGACTAGAGTATTGTTTATGGCCTTCAGACAATCTAAATATTAGCATACAGGGAAGATCAATTGATTACAATTGTGTCACCTTGGCTAAAGTAGTACAATCAGTAATAACAATAGCATCAAACATAGACTGGAAAATGACAAACTGTGATAGCTATTAATTTGCCACTTTTAACCATAGGTACAAAATTTATAGTTACATAACAAAATCTAAAACAAAGCACAGAAATATATACAGTCAATATCCACTCAGTAGAGTACTTTTACCATAAGGGAAGAAAATTTAAAAGGGATAAAAAGAAAAAATAGAGAACTAAAAGAGAACTAAAAGAGAAAATGATCAGGAGCAAGGCTGAGGGACAATGGAAGATTACTCAAGCCTTTAGAAACTAGTCAAGAAGATAGGAGGGAAAGAAAAAGGGAAAAAACAAAAACAAAAACAAAACAGAACATGTTCACACTCACACACACACACAAAATAAACAACCCAAAACAAAAATAAAACCCAAATGAAACCCAAATGAACAAAAAAGGAAAAACTCTAAAAGCACCGAAAAAAAAAGTTTCTCCATGATTTCAAGCCTGTGGTTATCTTCTTGGGTCTACAGTTTTGTGCTGGTGTCCAATTCAGCGCATGATTCTGCTCTTGCTGGTAGACAAAGGAGGCAGTCAGAGCCCAGATCTGTGCTGGATAATCCTAGCAAGCTAGCAGCAGGATTAGGGCTCGGTAACAGTTCTGGTACTTTCAAATCCACAGAAGTTCAGGCTGATCCTAGCCTCTGGTTGTGGGGTTGGGGCCTGAGTTGTTTAGATTATAACACTCTGGGTGTCTCTTGCTGGCCTAACTGTGGCTCTCTCACCCTAGACATCTCCTGTTGTTGTCCATCACCCAGTCACTGTGGGAGCCCTGAGATGAAGCCAACTATGGCTGCTCTGAGCCCCAGGCTCAGTTGGCTTCTCCCTAAAATGACATCTGACCAAGCACTGTTTCCAGAGGTCACCACAGTTGCTTAGATCAGTGTCAATCACCAGCCATTGGTAGCACAGAGCATCCACTGCTCTGTTGTACTGGTGGAATTCTCCCTGGAGGCCTCTGAAGTCACCTGCTTTCACTGTGTCTCTGTAGATTCAATCTTCCTTTCTCTTGCCATGACCCAGGACCTGGGGAGAAAGTGCAGATTGCCCCTTCCTTTTTCTGTGCTGTTGTCTGTCTCTTCACTTTCTTTGCAGGCTCCAATTTTCCCTTTGGATCCTTCCTGAGTCCCAGAGATCCACCTCCCTCTTTCTTTTCTTCCCCAAGTTGTTATTTCTAGTGTCTGGATTTCCAACCTTGGAGAGATTGATTTGTTGCTGCTTACCACTCTGCTGTCTCCTGGAAGTCTCTCTTCAATTTTTTACCATTGACTATGATGTTAGCTCTGGGTTTTGGGTAAATGCCCTTTATCATGTTTAGGAGTTCCCTTTCTACTCCTATTCACTGAGTTTTTTTTTTTTTATCACAAAAGGATATTGGATTATTGCAACGGCTTTTAAATATTTTTGAGATGATCATGTGTTTTCCTCTTTTGTTCTATAATATAATGTATTACATAGATTTTTTTATGTTGAACCACTCTAGAATTCCTGGGATAAATCTTTTTGCGTCTATATTCATAAGGAGCATTGGTCTGTATTTTTCTTTTCTTGTGGTATTTTTGCTGGCTTTGGTATCTGGGTAATGCTGCCCTTGTTCAATGTATTAGAAAGTTTTCCTTCCACATTAAAAAACAATAAGCCTGGGCCGGGGATTTAGCTCAGTGGTTTCGCTGCCTGCTTCACAAGCGCAAGGACCCGAGTTCAATCCCCAGTACCAAAAAACAAAACAAAAAAAATAAATAAAATAAGCCTTTCTTGCAGGAGTGAGAATTGAACCTAGGGCCTCATGCATGCTAAACTCATGATCTAACACTGAGCTACACCCTTAATCCCTCCTGTTCTATTTTTGGAATAGTTTGAGTAGGATTGTTATTGACTCTTAAATGTTTCGTGCATTTCACCAATGAAGCTATCTATTCCTGGACATTATTACTATTATTATTATTTTTTTGGTACTGGGGATCAAACTCGGGACCTTGCGCTTGCGAGGCAGGCGCCTAAACTGGACATTATTTTTGTTGGGAAGATTTAACTACAGATTCTATCTGTTGTTATAGTTTTGAATCAGTTCTGTAATTTATATGTTTCTAGGAATTTCTCCATTTCATATAGATTATCTAACTTGTCATGTAATTATTCATAATTTCTCTTATGAATTTCTGTTTGAATTGATAGAATCTATTTCATTGAAACATTACAGCTTGGAACCAATTTAAAAATATTATCTCCTAATCTTAAAACTGGACATTTTCTTCTTCATAGGATGATATGCAATATTACTCTCACAAGTGCATTAAAGTTATGGTAAGAAAAATTAGAATTGATCATTTTTAAATATTTTGTCATTTACATATTCATTCAGTATTATCTATTGAGCAACTACTTGCTTATTAAAGTTCCCCGTACCTAACCCATCTTTCCACTTGGCCAAGTCAACAAATATTTTAGAACCTAATATGTATTAGGACATGATCTAAGTGCCAAGATGTACTAACCTAGTTTTGGGAGTTTAGGAAGGAAATGACATGTTAGTTGAGATATTACTTGTATAGGAGTTAGCTCGTTTGGGATATTGGTGGCAGGACAGACAATATTCCCATTAGAAAATAGCATGTTGGAAGGGCTTGAAGTGAAAAGAATGCAGTGTATAGAAAATGGAGTGTGTACAGACTAGGAAGAAGCACATTATAGCCACAGTAGAGGTTGAGACAAAGTAATGCGAAGTATGGTTGGAGCAGTAGACTAGTACAAAATCTGGTAGGGCCTTCAAGTCATACTAAAGATTTTTCACTTTATCCTATAGCCAATAAGAAGCATTTGAAGAATTCTAAGTCAGTGGTTGGCATGAACATATTTGCATTTTTAAATGATTGCCTTGGATGCAGATTGGAAAGTGGATTGGAGGAGGGCAAATATGAATGCAAAATATTGGACAGGAGGCTCCTGCAATAACCCTGACAAAGAGCTGATTGTAACTTGGACTAATATGGTGGTAGTGGGAAGGGACAAAAGTGGAAGATTAATGAGATATTTCAAACAGACTCAACAATGTTAGATTCAATGGAGGGTACGAAACAGTGGAGGCAAGGATGACTCCTAGATCTCTGGTTTATGCAACTGAGGAGACAGTGATCGTATAGAACAACAAGGCAATATTGCATGGTGACGGAATCCTGTAATCACAGCACTTGGAAGGCTGAGGAAGGAGGAATGTGAGTTTGTGATCTGCATAGGCTACATTCAAAGGAAGGCAATATTGGAACTAGAGGAGATTTAGAAAGATTTAGCACTGGAGCTGATATATTTGAGGTTCTTTGGGACCTCTAAATGGAGATGTTGGATATACTAGTTTGAACCTCATGATAAAAATCTGGGTTAGGGATACATATTTTGGAACCATCAGTAGATCATTATTTAAAGCTATGACATGTTAGGTAGCTTTTGTTACTGTGACAAAATACTTGAGAATATCAAATTAAAGGAAGTGTGATAGTTAAATGTATCAACTTGAGTAAGAAATGCCCAAATAAATTGGAGCAGCATAGTTCTGGGTGTGGCTGAAGGGTTCTACTGAATACAGAAGATACATCCTGTGTGTGAGTGGCACCAACCAATAGGCTTTTTGCCTAAATGCCAACAAAAGGGAAATGAAGGAAGGCTCACTTCTGTTTCTTCAGAGGAGCTCGTCTTCATCTTCACCTTCACCTTGGACATCATCTCCTGGCTTCTAGTGCAGACTTTTCAGCCTTCCAGAGCAGACCCTTCAGCCTCCTGATCCAGACTTGCACGGGACACTGCAGTGAGCACCATGCCTTTGGCTGGATCCTTCAGATCTCCAGCATACAGATAGCTCTTTTGCACTCTTTCATTCCTGACTCTGTGGGCGGCCATTGTAAGCCTATCTTGTAAATACTTATATATTTGTATATCTTGTATTAAACCTATTTCTCTAGTAAGCACTGACTGATACGGAAGGAAATATTTATTTTGGCTCACAGCTTAAGAGGTTTTGGTCCATGGTCAGCTGGCTCCATTACTTTTAGGATATGGTGAGACAGAACCTCATGGCAGCAGTGTGTGGCAGAGGAAAGTTGTTCACCTTTTGGAAACCAGGAAATAGAGAGGAGGGGGGAGATGCCAAAGAGAAAAGGGACTAAGAACAAAATATTTCCATCCTTTAAAGCCACACCCTCGGTGAGCTGCTTCATCCAATTGGCCCCACCTCCTAATAAGGTCATTGAGCTATAAACTCATTAATAAATTAACTCATTGATGAAGTTAGAACCCTCATGATCTAGTCACTTCCCCAAATCCCCACCTCTGAACATTTCTGCATTGGGGATCAAATACCTAAAATATGAGATTTTTGGAGAACAGTTTGGATCCAGTTCATAACATATTGAAATGAATGACATTACCTAGAGAGAGAGAGAGAGAGTATTGAAGAAAGCTTTAAAGATTACCAGGACTTAAACATCAGTCAGAAGAACCCAACGACTACAATGGGAGAGTGAGACAGACAGAAGGAAACTCAGAAGAGAGTTTAAGAAAAACCATAGAAAATAATAAGTCATATGCTGTCAAGTGGTCAGATTGAAAAGTGTCCTTTGGGTTACTGAAACTGAGATTGTTCACGAGTTTCTTATATTTGAAAGCAATTTCAGTGGAAAGAGGGGCGGGGTGCAATGAAGCCATGTTGTATTGTGTTGAAGAATGACTGAGAGCTGAGTACCTATAAATAGCACTATACATACAAGCTCAGTTCCTTGGGGGGGCATATTACCCTTTCTATGCCTTAATTCCTTCATTTGTAAAATGAGAATGCAATAATATCTGCCATATAGATTTGTTGTGCTGATTGCATTAATCAGTGTAAAGCACTTGGCACAGCATTGGAACATACTAAATGCTTAATAAATATTAGACCTCTTTATTCATAATAGTATATCATATATGTGACATTTTTAATGCAAAAATGTTCCTTAGGAATCTTACGCTCTTAATTTGTGTAATGTTCAGTTTAATATAATGATTAGTTAAAATAAATTATCTTACATAACAGAATATGTTTGACAGAATGGAAGTCATTTTAACTTATTTGATGATAGGAATTTCAAGGCTTATTGGTCTAACTTGCTGCAGCAGCACCAAGCAAAAGTTTATATTGTGTCAAAGTATCACTTCATTATTATAAGACTAATGTAAGTATAGGTTTGTCTTTAGTGTAGAAATGCTGACTTATCTAGGAGAATGATATGATGAGGTAGAAGGCTTTTTGCAAAAGCAACAAAATTCAATTAGAAAAGACTTAAACAAGAAGGAATACCGTATTTATTACTTCATATAGTAAGATAACCCAAGGAAAGGAAGTTCCAAGTTTGGTTAACTCATGGAGCATAACGCTAATTTTCTCATAAAGGTACATAAACGTGGGTCTGTTAGATCCATGTTTAGTTTTTAGAAT
>NW_004624797.1:14523081-14539143 GCF_000247695.1 Heterocephalus glaber
ATTGAATGAACCTTATTTACACTTTCAGTTTCTCACACTAGAGAAATTATTTGGTATTTACACGTGTGTCCTATTTATTTCACTTAAGAGTATGGCCTCAATGTGCATCTATTTAGCTATAAATGTCTCTAGTTTCTCATTCTTTATGGCTGAGTAGTACTCCATTTTATAGAAAAACCACATCTTCTTTATTCAGTCTCCTGTTGATGGGCATTTGGGCTGTTTCCAAGTTTTAGCTATTACAAACTGTGCCGCTATAAACATGGGTGTGCATATATCACTGTGGTATGATTCTTTTAATTCTTTTGGAAAGATTTCCAGCAGGAGAATAGCTGGGTCAAATGGGACCTCTAAACCTAGTTTTTTGAGGTATCTCCATATCGATTTCCACAGTGGTTGCACAAGTCTGCACTCCCACCAGCAATGGAGGGTTCCTTTCTGCCCCCAGCCCCTGTGAAATAGGAAGAAAAGGTCTAAAGGAGTTGGGGAAGTGGGAAGGGTAGGGCAAAGGAAAGAAGGGAAAAGGGAAAATATGAGAAAAGGAAAAAATGGAAACAAAGTCTCTGTAAATAGGGAAGGGTAGAGGGGGTGAAGGGAGGGCAGGGAAATGGGGAAAAAATAAGAACTAAGATACATCATGTAAAGGTACAAGATCCGAACGATGAATGTAACTGTATTTTATAACTAAAATGTACCAATACACTTAATGAAAGAAAAAAAAAAGAGCATCAAAATTTTCAACGTGGACTGTTTTTTGGTATACAAAGTCTAAAAAAGAACAACAAAAGTAAATTCTTATATGAACTACAATGAAAATACCAACAGCACTTTACAAAAAAACCCCTTTACTTCAATTATCACACCTAAGTCAGTCTGCACGAATGACAACAGCTCATTCCATACACACGTATCACTTAGATTGACAGCACATGTGTTTTGCTTTCCTGGTTCTTTTGTAGGACATACTTGACATCTCATTGGTCTTGCTGTTTTGTCAGGAGTTTCTTATTATATTATACAATGTGCAGTTAACAGGAACATAAAATATCAATAAAAAGTATTAAATTCTTAATATGTATTGTACATATAGAATAGACATCAACATTTTCACATCAGCTGTGTACTTGCTTACAAAACCCAAAAGATAACATCATAAATAAAATCCTATGGAAACACAAACAAAAGTCTACCACAGAAATAATCTTTCCTTCAACTATCACACCCAAGGGAGTCTTCACACATGACAGCTGCATGTTCCATACACAAGTATTGCTTACACTGATAGCACATACGTTTTGTTCTCCTGTCCTGTCATGTAGGGCACAGTTGACATCTGTTTGGTTTTCTTGTTGTCGTAGTAGGTCTTTGGGATGCTGCACCTGCCTGTTCACATGTCAGCTCACCAGCGTGCTCCAAAATCTTTTTGCATAGTTCCCTGGGCAGAAATATTTTGTTTTTCCTCTGCTGTAAATGATCTCTTATTTGACTTCCAGTCCCAATCCTCTAAGAAAATTTATCTGTGATATTTGACACTTGTTATTTTCTTTGTAAACTATCAAACTATTTATGCCACACATGTTTTGGATGGAGTAAAGCACAACCATTGGCCAACGCTTTGTGTTTTGAATGACATAATAGTTGCTGCATAACTCATCAATAACATCTACTCCACCTTTGGTTTTGTTGTAGAAAGTTTCCATCTCAGCCTTCTTCTTTATTGAGGTTTCCCTATCAATATTTCCATCATGGTGCAATGTTGACATGAGTAGTACCAGTTTATTTTTCTTTGCCATATACAAGGCCAATGTAAATCTTTCTGATATCCAAAGATTGTACTATACAATTCTCTGTTTTGAAATTGCAACCTTTCATTGGGAATTTCTGTTTTGTTCTTGCATGCAGTTCCTGCACTGGTCAACTTGTGCTCTGTTACCAATTGTAACATCAACTGGAAACTGGTAAACCAAATACCAAATGTCACATTCTGATTAGTTTGGGAGATGGGAGCAACAAGTCTGTTCACAGCATCATTCAGTTTATTACTATATGAATAAGGACCTGATGGTTGAGTTCTAGGACAAATGTCCAAATTGAATGGCAGTGCTGGCATTCTGTCCAATACATTTCACCCCTGCCAAGACCCTTGCTATATTTTTGGACCTAGTTCTAACACTGGATCATTCCATTTGGTTGCATGGCCATTTTGCAACATTTCAACTCGTCAAATATGTACTCACATTGCTGTGTTCTTCATCATCTGAATCAAGGAAGTCTGCATTCCCTGTGTCTGCGTCAGTCAGTTCTTGGTCCATTTCAATGTCACAGGAACTTTCGCTCACATGGCCAATGTCAAAGTCGTCATCATCATCATCATCATCATAATCATCATCGTACACGCACACCACTCTTCTGTTATGCAAACATGTATTTTACCGTAATGGATCATCTTCATCATCCATGCATGAGTAATCTGATGATTCACTTTCGACTTCCTCCAAAACTTGCAAATCGGGTTTTTCATGTGCTATTGTACTGAATCGGGCTACTTCTACCAGAAAAATCAAAAGAAAAGTTTTTTAAACAAACCCTGGAGTGGTGTGCTTCTATTGGACTCTCTGTGTTTCTTAAGTAAGCATATGCAAAACCAGTTAAATGGAGCCTAATGTGGGTAAAAATCCCATTTTTTCACTTTTGCACACATGTACACACCTTGTTGTTCATCATGCCAAGGGGGTAAACACATACATTGCTTCCTGTATCCCTCAGGGAAAGGTACTGTGACACACAGCCAGCTACTATTATGCTAAAGTACAAATTTACAGTAGAAAAGGAAGGGATGGGTCCACTGGACCCAATGTCATGCTTGGTGGGTTCAGTGGCTCAGCAATGTCATCAGAAACCCAAGCTCTTTTCATTTTTTCACTTTCTTATTGTCAGCAGCCTCACTAACGAATGCCCCTAGTAATTGACCCAAGCCTCAAGATCTATGAGTAGTATGATTTCATATATATTATAGATGGCAACAAAGATATGTATCAATGTATTATTAACAGTTATCTCTAGAACATAAAATTATAGGAAGAATGTAACTTGTTTTGATCATTTCTATAGTACTTATATATTTTTCACAAAGTATGAAGAATAAAATATGGTTTCATTCCTAGCTAACGTATAACATTACAAAATAAAACCATTATTCCTGAAAAACATAAGTATTGAGGGATAGCATAAACTATATTTGAAGAGTCTTAGCTCATATTGAATTATCCTTAAAAATGATACTGATGGTACTTAGAGCAGTCAATTTCATAGAGACAGAAAGTAGAATGGTAGTTGCCAGGGGCTAGGAAGAAGAAGAAAGGAAGAGGTATTATTCAATAGTTATAAGTTTCAGTTTTGGAAGATGGAAAAAGTTCTGGTGATCCGTTGCACAATGTGCATGTATGTAAAATTATTGAATTGTACACTTAAACCTAGTTAAGATTATAAATTTAACCACAATTAAAATCTGTGCTACTTTCCATGTATTTTAGTATAGGTAAAACATATTTTAGAAAAAAACTCTGTGAGAAAAGGCATTAGAGAACCATGGATTTCATGGTCTCTACACACAAGATAAACATTTCTCAAGCATTGTAAAAAACAGTTATTTCACAATTATTTTGTTTAAGCATTATTTTCTTCACTGCTCTCAAGAGATTACTTCATTCCAGTCTTGACAAGCAGAAACCCAAGGGCCTCTCCAGACTATTGGGACTATGCCTTTCCTCTAAATCAGCCCTTCTGTCTCTTAAGAATTCTAAGATTGGCATGCCTGTTCCCCACCCCTCCACCAGGAATTCTCCTCCTGGCACTTTTGCTGAAACTGTGTGCAGCTGTAACATTTCTCCATCCCCACCTGCCCCCTCCTATTCCAAAAGAAGAAGCAGCAAAAATGTCTTATCTTCCTAGTGAAAGATTGTGCTTTTCTTGAGCAATTCATCTATTTTAATTTCATGGCTACTGATCTTTATCAGATTAGGCTTTGCTTTTCACATTGGCAGCTACAAACCCTAAATCCAGTAACAAGTGTATAATTCATTCCAGGCCTTGCTTTGTGCCCTGTCCATCCAGCCTGCATTCAATTCTTGTTAACTACCATTGTAAGCCATCTACAGTCATTTCTGGAACCAAGCAAAGACATTTCTAAACATAGCGTGCAAACCTTCATTTAGGATTTTCCAAATGTTTTGTCTCTGGTAACTACAGTTTAAAATGAGCTAAATATAGCAAACTTAGGAAGTTAAAATTATTTTTAAAAATTGAATGTCTACAATATTAATTTTGTGGTTTCTCTCGAATGGTGCATGTTGTTCTTTCCTCCTATCTTAATTTCTTCACTGGAAATAATTCTTGGGAATCAGTTTCCCCTGGAGTCCAGGTAAAAAACCCATCTTACCTCTGTCCCCCTCAGCTCACATGCACACACACATACACACACACATACACATACACACACACACACACCCCATGATATCAGTACTTGGGGTGGACTCTGGCTTCCTTCCAAAGACTTTTTCCCCCTAAAATGTAAGAGAAAGGCACAGTGAAAATTGTGCACAAAAGATACTAGAGAGTATTATTAACATCTCAAGAAATTCTATTTCTAAGGAAGAAAAGTTCCAAAGGGGTAGGGGTAGTGGGAGGCACAGGGGAAAGGAAAGAAGGGAAAGGAAAAAATGATGAGAAATGGAAATAAAGTCTTTGTAAATAGGGAAGGGTGGAGGGCATGAAGGGAGGGCTAGGAATGGGGAAAAAATAAGAAACAAGATGCATTATATAAAGGTACAATTCCCAATGAGAAATGTAATTGTGTTGTATGCCTACAATGTACCAATAAAAGAATTTAATAAAAAAAAAAGAAATTCTATTTCTATTTTAGTACATACTTTAATGTAGAAAAAATTATCTAAAGCAATCCCTTGCAAGCACCACCTGTATACTTAACCTTGGAGAAAATTCTCTTCCAGAAGCCTTGTTTTCTCCAACTAATTTCCTACACAGTTACTTAAAGAATCAGCTAATTGAACATTTGATCTACATTTTGTTAAATTAAAAAAACTTTCTTGTGGCTTATGATTCTGTAGCTCATGTTTAAATCCTACCCAATGTAGATATTTCACACTACAGCCCTGTCAATGTCATCAGTTTCAGTCAGGTGATCTTGTGATTTCCTGGATAAAGTCTTCCAAAGGGAAATTCTGAGTCTTTACCTGAAACTAAACTGGTTCCTTCCCGTCTTTTAAGTAGCGGTTAAAAGCAATCTCTTCCAGGATATCTTTCACAATTAGTTTAGAACAATTTGCCACATTATTGCAATTCCTTGTGAAAAAAATAACGTGTTTTATAATGCAGCTAAAGTACCACAATTTCTTTCTTTTTTTTTTTTTTTTTTGGTACCTGGGATCAAACTCGGGACCTTGCACTTTCGAGGCAAGCAGCGGAACCACTGAGCTAAATCCCCGGCCCAGTACCACAATTTCTATATAAAGAGTATATGTATATATTTAAATTTAGGTTAGCATGTCTCCTCAATTAGATTATAAATCTTAGTGTTTTATCATATATTGTGAGCTTTCTGGACATTTGAATGATGAAGGTATGAACATCAGTAGAGTGAATTAAATTTAATAAAATTCTCCCTGTTTAAAGAAATGTATATGTGCACACACATATAGTTGAGAGTTTGAGGAGGAGCAAAACAAAATGTTCAGATTCAGTTCATGTCACTGCACAACTTCTCAATGATTAGTGCTACTGAAGGAGAACACTGAGGATGAATATCCAAAACTGTGTATAAATCACACTTTCGCTTTGGAAGGTTATTTATTTTCATAATGTGCCTGGTTTTCCTTAACACACACTGGATGTCTCAAGGACAGGAAAATGGTTTATTTATCTGTGGATCCTCAAGACTTAGCACAATACTTTAGCACATAGTAGGTGCTCATTAAATAATTTTGAATGCACAATTCTGTGTACTTCTAAGATATACTATAATGTGAAAGTTTAATATGATAAATTCACTATCTAACATTTCCAAAAACAACCAGGGTACAGATAGAATGGGTAAATAAATTCTGAGAGTGATTTTCAAGTTCCATATTCACACTTAGCTTTAAATCCCTCCATTGTTTGTGCCCCTCTTGTATGGGTACTCATAAGCACTGAGAAAAGACCTAAAGGGAGAAAATAGCCTTGAAACAGAGAAAGGATTCAAACAAGTATCTTAGCAACCAAGAATGAAATGTGCTAAACTACTTGCAAGTGATTGCCTTAAGTCAATCCATATTATGAGAATTTGGTTTACCTGGCTAGATTCCAAGATATTTGATGAAGTTATTCTGTTTGTTTTGTTTTGTTTTGTTTTGTTTTTGTATGCTTGGCAAATTAGCTGCTGGTATAATGACTGTTTCAGCTGTTTGTTCTGGTAATGCCTCACTAAGCTTTAATGATGGGCTATAATGGGCGAGAAAAATGAGGTGATTTTAAGATGTTGTGCCTTAGGAAAGGTAGAGATAAAATATTTTATTGATGTTCTGTCCCATATTTCTTATGTTAAGTTATTTTATTATATTTTGAAACATATAGACATCTGATTTCAGTAATTTAGTGAAGAATTAATTGAATTTTTAAAAATTTGAATTTAACTCTTACCATTGCTGGCATACCTTAAGCACCCAATAAATATTTTCGGTAAGTCAACATTGCCGTGTTGTTTAGAACTAATAAGAAACATTAAAGCGTGCTTGATTTTTATGTTTTAAATTTCAGTTGTTTCTACTTCTATTTGTCCTTCTGCCAACTGCCTGCATCAAATTGAACAGGTAAGGAGAGCTTCAAAATTGACAGCTGTTCATTAACAAAAGTAAAATCTTATTTTATTTTTTAAAAAGACTTATGCTTTAGTAATTTCAAACCAGATCATGTTATTAAGTTTTTAATCCCAGGATTGGTTTCTTATGAAAACCAAACTACAAAACCTTCTATTTATTTGAATTACTATTTTAATGCATTGATAGTTTTCAGAAATACTACATACCGTTCTATCTTGAATCCAGCTTCTTTCTTCCAAGAGCCTCAGAGAAGAATGCTAGATATAAAAATTAATTTGGGGCTTCATAATAAACAGCTATCACTTTAAAAAAATTCTCAGATGAAGAATTTGTTTTTTGACAGATAAAATGGTGTTATGCAAGTGTTTTGTGTTAAGTTCTTAGTGATCTGAGTTCAAGGACACATTGTACCTCACTGGTTTATGTGTGCATGCATGTGTATGTGTGTGTATGTGTGTTTAATAGCACAAGCCAAGTACAGAATTAAATCTTTTAATTATCTGAGGATTAGCCACAGAACTCAAAAGATCAAATCACCACTCCACCACAGGTGGTAGGATTTTTCAGCCCCAGCTACAAGCAGACTTTTTTCAAGGAGCTGCTTAACAGTTTTAAGGCTTTTATTATTCACTTAGCACTATAATAGGTACTTTACATCTGTGGTCTCATTCAATCTCACAACTTTATACGGTCAGAGATTAAAGATGGGAGAAATGTAGTGATTTACCCAAAGTCCAGATTTCATGAATGTTAGAGCCAAGATGGAGCCCCAAATTACTAGATCCTTTCTGACTCCCTTTTGCCTATTTCAGTGGCACAAACCCTGTAACAGTTTTGTAATCCTAGTTGTTAGCTCTCCAACTCTTGCTTCCTTTTCCTCTTATTCTCTCTCTCTCCTGAACCATGCTTCCCTAAGGTTGAGGTTACCAACCACTAGGAAGAAAGTATGACAAAAATATTCTTTTTTTTATATATGACAAGATTTCTTTATTTATTTATTTTGCTTAAATTCTTTTATTGGTACATTTTAGGTATACAATACATTTACATTTATCATTGGGTGCTTGTACCTGTACATGATGTATCTTGGTTCTTATTTTTTCCCCATTACCTGTGCGCTCTTCACCCCCTCCACTCTTCCCTATTTACATAGACTTTGTTTCCATTTTTTTCTTTTCTTTATTTTTAGACTAAATAACATTCCATTATATAGTGTAAACAATCATTTCTTGTACTGATGGATGTGTAGTGTTTTTTTCCAATCTCTTGACTGTTAATTGAAATTTTAAAAATTCTTTTTACAGATACAACTTTTTTCTTTTTTATTGGTCTTTGCGAATACGAGGCTATTTTAGAGATTCTTAAAGAATGAAAGATCTTCAAACTAGAACTTAAAATAACCTCTGATATATCTGTGCACATTGTATCTTTGCTTCCTCTAAATTAAACTGAGAATATGAAAATTGACTGTGTGGTACTGTTTGTTCATGAAATTTGAAACAAAGTCTAATTGAACCTGTTAGTAATACAGGTTGTAAAGCAGCTTATTTCTATAGTGATGGAATATATGTTATAAACATTTAAAGTGAAAATCAAGTAGAAAATGAATGAGATAAGAAAATAGAAATAGCATTAATCTTCAACCTGAGTACTGATTAAATGGAAAATAATGACTTATTCTCAGCAATTTCATGGTCTAATAGATATCTTAAGTTGAATGTTTCTTTATATACATTATTTAACCATGACTTTTTTTGTTATTGAACTTAACCTTTTAAGTATAAAACAGAAATCTCTGGTTCTGTCCCCCATTAAATTCCTGAATGTTTCAGTAAAAATGAAAGAAATAATAATAGGTATATCAGGACTGTTTTGCACGTGAAATGAATTAATGTATATATGTTCCAGGCATACTGCATTAATGTTTTAATGGAAATTTTAAAACATATATATATATATATATATATATATATATATATATATAAATAGAACTCCCATATACCCAACACTCAAATTTAAAAATTATCCACATTTAAAAAATCATTTTTCAAAACAACAATAAAAAAATGAAATGTCACTTTGTCATCTAGCCCTTTCTATTTGGGGTAGGGAAGGAGGGAAAGTACTTTAAAGTAAATCCCTAACATATCTTTTTACTTAAGTTTATGGACATGAGAAAGACATCTTCACCGTACCATCAGTACATGTAACACATTAATTTCTTAATGTCATCTAAATTCATGTGAGATTTTTCCTGATTCTTGAAAATCCTTTTTTTTTTACTGATTCAAACACGATCAAACATGACATTTGGTTTGATATATCTTTTAGATCTCTATTTAAGGTAGCCTTTTCCTCCTGTTTTTTTTAATGCCATTTATTTATTGACAAAACCAGGCCATTTGTCCTGTAGAATGACCCACTTTTTGATTTTGCTTCCATGTGGTGTTGATATGTTTTTTATTCCTTGTATTTTCTGTAAATTGATTTTATGAAATTTGATTTTATTTTTAAAACCACACAGCTCCAAGTCAATGTTAGGTTCTGTGTTAACATTTAGGACAGTGTATGATTTAAATTGGACTTTTCCTATTAGACAGCTAATAAACAATTTCTTCTTAGCTGTAGTTATGAGCTGTTTTCTAGGTTAATTAGAGAGTTGAAGTTAATTTTACAAGCATATAATAACTCTTCCTAAGTATTCAGGCATTATTTTATTTGTGTAGTTTTCCTTTCCTAATAACAACTTAGCTTGCATTTCAAGAGATTTGAAAGCATTCAATCTATAGTTAATTATCTCCTAAAGTCTAAACATAAATATATGCTGGGCAGAAACAAGTTGTATATGAATTTCTCAAGCTGCTGTAACAAAATACCACAAACTGGATGTCTTAGACAACATAAATGTATTGTTTCACAGTTTTAGGGTCTAGAAGTTTAAAATCAAAGTGTTGGCAGGATTGGTTCCTCATGAGGGAAACCTGGCTAATGTTCTCATTTTCAACTGGCAAAATATTAGGCAAAATTCTGTTTCTGTTCCAGAAAAACTTGCTCTTTGTTCATTGATTGAATTACAAAATACCTTGAGCTTCTCACTCGATGAAAACATCTATATAAATATTAAATGGAAGAACTATGCTGACAATTACATTTTGCTGAAAAGATTTATTGTTATCCTGTTCTTCTAAAAGGTTGATTATCTTTTTAAAGTACCTTTCCCAGTTCCCCTCATTTTCCACAATGGTATGGAAACAGTAACAGTCACACTTTTAAGACTCAATCTTCAGTTTTTATTTTTCCACTGTGTTCAATTAGGCTTCTAATCCTATTAATTCTTCTTGACAATGTCCTCTCTGTTCTCACTGCCACTTTGTTCTTCTGTCCCTTGGGCCTTGATTACTGAGATAATATCCTAATAGATTTCCTATCTCTTCCAGTTTAATCTGACTTCCTCAATCAACACCAAGATAATTTTTAAAAATAACATCATGTTTTTCTTTCCTACACAAAAATTTCAGTGTCTTCCCATTCCCTATAAAATAATGAGAAGAACAGCTAATATAAATTGAGCACTTACCGTGTTCAGCACAGTATGATAAGAGCTGTATAACCTCCTGAATGTTCTCATTATTTTCACCTTCATATAGATAAATAAACCAAGGCTCAGGATTTGACAAAGTTCTGTTTTGCTCCAAAGCCTATGGTCCTAACAACTATGCTATTCTGCCCAAATTCTTCAATTATTTATGGTCTTTTAAATCTGGCCCTGATTTACCTCTCTGGCTTTATTTCTCATACTTTGTAGTACAAACTCTGTTTCAGCTAAGCTAGACTCACTATCTCCAAATCATCCATATTCTTTCCCTTCTCTGAACTTTCGTTCATATGGATTCTTTTGCTTTGAATATTCTCTGCTCCACTCTCTGTCCATATTTAAGCATCTTGGAAGACCTAGATCAAATTTTATTTCTTTCACACAATTCACACCACTCTTCTTTTATGGACTACCCAAAGCATTTATTATTTATACTATATACAACAATCTTAAAACTCTTTTGATCACACACCACATAAATTAAAAGTGTTTCAGCACTTGCCATATGTATGTGTGTGTATGTGTGTGTGTGTGTGCGTGTGTGTGTGTGTGCACGTGTGTGTATACATACATGTGCTGCATTTACTTATACATTTTGAACATAGACAACTGTGTCAGTATATTATGACTCATAGACTATATACAAAATAGAAAAATAAAAAAGATGAGTAAAGAAATATTTTTAGAAAATTTAAAACTTTTTAAACTATAGTTCATTATTGAGAGTAAACATGAATTTATATTTTCAATAGTGTTCATGATTTAAAATTATTTTAGCCAGCTCTTGATAGATTAAAGTGGCCCAGCATTATATCTTTTCACAGTGATGTGGCTAACATGAGTTTTGCTAGCAGTAGAACAAGTTTGATCTTTGCTATTTTCCCAGTATTTGCTGCAACTTGCATTACCGGTATTATCTTCTATCCAAGGTTTCTTTGTAGAAATATTCTTCTCCTCTCCCCTCTCCTTCCTCCTATTTTTTTCTCCTCCTCCTTCTTCTTCAGAGATGAGAGCTCACTGTGTTGCCCAGGCTGGTCCCAAACTCCTGGGCTCAAGTGATCCTCCTTCCTCAGCATTCCAAATAGCTAGAGCAACAGATGCTTACCACTGTGCCCAGCCTGTAAGAATCTTGTTAAGACACATGTCCATTTTGTGGGGAGTGGTTTAGTTAAAACTGGACATTATATCCACATATCTACTTAACTTGGTACGGGTAAACTTCAGTCAGGAGTAATAAGGTAAAGACCCTCCCAAAATGCTCTTCCATCACAAGATCTCTGGAATCTATAGGCTGTGTGAGTGCACCTGTGTTGGGAACAATTCTACATAATTTTGGGGAAAAATCATTTCACAATTAAATTATGATTAGTCCTAGTTTTCCTGCCTACAGGCTGGCTATGGCACATGGAGACATAACTCTATTTTCACCTCCAGTCACAGCTAAAACCTCAATGGTCCCACGATGGATGCTGTGACACTCCAGGGCAGGATTGCATCGGCTGAAGACATCCTGGGGAGGAACAAAATCTTCGTCTGCATAGTTCCTCATAGTTCTTGGATTATCGCTGCTGCTGCCCTCTGAGTCATCTATTACATTTGTTACTTCCGATGTACTGAATAAGGGTGCGATAAGCTCAAGGGCTTTCGTCTTTGCAGCCCAGAGCAGCATGGATCAGGTACAAAGCTCAGCTTCTTCTCTAAGTATCATTTTTCTATCTTTTCTGTCTAAATTAATTAATTCTCCTTGGGCTGTCGTGGTTCACAGGAGACTAGGACGTACTGCAGAAGTTCTAGTAACGTCCCCTTTCCCTGCCCCCTACACGCCTGTGTCAATCTGTATATCTAATATCAGAAAACCTTCATTTCTTATGCTCTTTAAATAAACATATATTTATAAATTGATATATAGCCATGTAAATTGAATTTCTGTTTTTGTCTTTTTGCTTCTCAGTGGATCATCTTGTGTACTACTTGGGCCATGTTCATACTGTGGAGAGCGTCAACTTCCTATATATAAAACTTGTCTCTCATGTATGATTTGAGGACTCTTGGGAAGGCTTATCTGCTTCCCCACAATGTTTGGGACCACATTTGTCCTACATTATTGGAGACATTTATTATGTATGGAATGTGTTTTTAAGCTTGCTTGGATGGATTTAAACTCTGCTTGTTTTTGTTTTACCCTTTAAGTTTTGTTTTGATTTGTTTTTTTGAGACAGAATTTTGCTAAATTGCCAAAGCTGGCCTTGAATTCATGATCCTTCTGCCCCAGCCTTCCAACTAGCTGGGATTATAGGCATGTGCCACCATGCCCAACCCCTTTTAACCTTTTAAAAGTGCACAATAAGCAGTGTTAAGAATATTCACAATGTTGGCCAAACAGCTCCATTTCTAGAACCATTTGCTCATCTTGAACATTCTCTATGTACTCATATGAACAATAACTCTCATTCTCACTACTTCTCTAACCCTACTCTGTGGCCTCTATTCTACTTTCTTTATAAATTTGACTACCTTATATAAATTGACTCATACAATGTTTGTCTGTATTTATTTTACTTAGCATGTTTTCAAGATTCATCCATGTTGTAGCATATGCCAGAACTTTATTTCCTTTTATGGCTGATTAAGTTCCATTATATGGATGTACCACCTTTTGTTATTAAAAATATATTATAGGAAAAGATACATTGCCATTAATTCCCCTCAAAATACTCTCCCTTGCTTTGGGCCACTTATGCCGTCTTTCTTACCATTTTCTGAAGCAGTCCTGGAAATCCTGCTTCTTGAGTGTCTTTATGATGTCTGATAAAAAAATGCAATGAATGCTGCTGCCAAGTGCCAAGCAACAGAAAGACCGGCTTGTAAAAACATTGTGCTGTGTCCTCATCCACCTTATTCACCTGACCTGGCACTGTGTGACTTCTGACTCTTCCCCAAAGTCAAATGACCATGAAAAGTAATTTTTTGCTTTGTTTCTATCTTTTTTATTGGTTATAAAATAATGTTTCTTATTTTGGCAGATTCACACATACACATAATATACTGTAGTTATTTTCATCCTCACATCAAACCCCTTGTGCCACAGTTTCACATTTTTGAGGGGTTTCAATGCATATAATGTATTTTGTTCATACCCGCTCCCATTACCTGCCCTTATAGCCAAGCATGGTGGTGCATGCCTGTAATCATAGCACTCAGGAGGCTGAGGCAGAAGGATAACAGTGAGTTTGAGGCCAGCTTGGGCTACATAGTGAGTTCAAGGCCAGCCTGAACTACATAGTGAGAGCAAAGGTACTTTTCTCTATTGGCAGAAATAAGTATAATTTTAGATTTTTCTTTTTATACCAGGGATCAAACTTGGGACCTTGCAGTTTTGAGGCAGGCGCCAGAACCACTGAGCTAAATCCCTGGCCTTTTAGATCATTTTTATAAAATAGGTAAAATCAAGTGTTATACAAAAAATTGTTTTTCAATGATCTATTTATTTAAAGTATATTTGATCAGTTACTATAGGTCCTTCACCCAAAGGGAAATATTTATAAATACATATAGAAATCTATAAAGTTCTAAGAAAGTTAATGCCAGGTTTGTCAGCTATTATGATTTTCATTATATAAGTATGATTCATCAAGCTAGCTGCTTTAAATACTTACTGAAATAAAGTAGGAAATGGATGAATGAATGAACAAATAGAGTGAGTTGGTCATCAAATATTTTCCTGAATCTCAATCCCTACCCCATTACCACACATACATACATTGATATCTTATGAATAAATTGACACAAATTAGATTGACTTGCAACACTAATAATATATGTGAAGGTATATGTTCTTTTTGATTAAATGTATGAAAAAGGACCTACCTACCAAGTGGTAAAAGGGCAGTGGAAAGAACAGGATTATCTTTTTAAAACGTCCACATTCCTGGATCCTACCTTCAATACTACCTTACTAAGTGATGTTCCTTCCTTTATAAATACCACTATTGAATTATATGCATAGTACAAAGTTTAACTACAGCAGAGAAGAAGAAATGGGTTATTAGAAGGGAGATTATGTTTTAAAATATGTGCCTGTGCTGGGGATTTAGCTCAGTGGCATTGCACCTGCCTGGCAAGCACAAGGTCCCGAGTTTGATTCCCGGTATCAAAAATTATAATAATAGTAAAATAAAATAAAATATGTGACTGTGAAAACCTCATTATGGTGAAAAAGAGGAAGAAGAAACTATAGGGAAAGAAGTTGAAATATACTTTAATGAGGTGGGCGTGATGGTACATGCTGTAATCCCAGCACTTGGGAGGTTGAAGCACGTGGATCACTATGACTTTAAGGCCAGCCTGGCCTACATAGTGAATTCAAGGCCAGCCTGAACTACACATCAAGACTGTGTCAAAAAGCAAAAAAAGAAATACACTTCAATGATTTGTGTATTTTGGATTAATTATTGGCAATCTTCCTAACAATGTACCAAATTCAATATGTACTTTTTGTATTCTAAGACTAAGACTAGACAAATTCTGGAACATACTCTCTCTAAACTAAACTAAGTACTGTACATTGTTTTATGAAGATCCATCAATGACTAAAATTAAGGGTCTTTTGCCTGTGCTGTGAAGTTTGGGCTAGTATTAAAAAAATTCACACATATCAGCCGTTTAAGTGCTGTCAGGGAACGGGTATGGGGTCACATACCTATAATCCTAGCCTTCTGTGAGCTTGAACCAGGAGGATCACAAGTTTGAGTTCATCCTGAGCAGTTTAGTGACTTAGCAAGACCATATCTCAAATTTAAAAGGGTTGGGATATAGCTCAGTGGGAAGGCCAGTTCAATCCCCAGTACCACCAAGAAAAAACAAAACCTTTAGGAATTTGAGGTGACTTCAGTGTTTAAAACACAATATGCTTAGGACTGGGGATGTGGCTCAAGGATGGAGCAATTGCTTAGTATGTGTACAGATCCTGGGTTTGATTCCCAGCACCATCAAAACTTGTTCTTGATTGTTGAATTTTGAGACAGTAGATTTGGTCTCTGTTCAGTGTCCTAGTAGATGTGATGTGTCTCACACAGACCACTCAGACCTGGTTTTCAGATGCTCTGTAGAATGAGTGCCTTGTTTCTTTGAGGTGTCCCTAAGGGAATTCTGAATTCTATTTCTACCTCTCTCATCTATAGTCTAAGGCAGACCGTTCCTAGCATACCCCGTACACATCTGGTAAAATTTCACCCAGCATTCTTGATTAGATGCAATATCAGATAAATCAAATCTAATCAATATATTTTGGAATATGAACATTCATTTGGGAAACAACAACCTGTGTCCTATTAGGGGACCATTAACAGAAATAGCATGTAAGGAAAGATGGTATAAAAAGAAAAAGGAAGTCTTTTCCTACACCAATGTCTTCAAGACTTCTACCTAACCTCTCTTCCAGCCAGTTTAGTGTTTCTGTTTTAATATTTAGATCTTTAATCCATTTCAATTTTAGTTCAGTGCATGGTGAGAGATACAGGTCTAGTTTTAATCTTTGGCAAGTTGAAAGCCAATTTTTCCAGCACCATTTATTAAAGAGGCTATCTTTCCTCC
>NW_004624797.1:14565458-14633597 GCF_000247695.1 Heterocephalus glaber
TGAAGGGAGGGCTAGGAATGGGGAAAAAATAAGAACCAAGATGCATTATATAAAGGTACAGTTCCCAATGAGATATGTAATTGTGTTGTATACCTACAATGTACCAATAAAAGAATTTAATACAAAAAAAAAAGTTCTCAGAAATAATGGCAGAAAAAAGAATTTGACATACTGATAAGTAAGGTATATAGGACTTCAATTAGCCATGATCAAAAAACGTCTTCCCCAAGGCATAAATTGTCAAGATTCCAGAAATTCAACACAAGGACAAAATACTAAAAGCTGTTAGAGAAAAGAAACAAATCACTTATAAAGGAAAGCCCATCAGAATCACAGCAGACCTCTCAACACAGACTCTCAAGTCAAGGAGAGCTTGGAGTGAAGTATTTCAAGCCCTAAAGGAAAACAACTTCCAACTCAGATTGATGTACCCTGCAAAATGATCTTTCAAAATTGATGGAGAAATAAGATACTTCCATGACAAAGAACACCTGAAGAGATTCATCACCACCAAACCAGCACTCCAAAGTGTTCTGATGGATATTCTAGAAAGAGACAATAAGGATTACAATTCCATGAACCCTAACAGAGCGAATCCACCAGGCAAGGCAAGAAATTAAACAGAAAAGGAAAGAAGGAAGCCAACAGCAGGAAAATAACATGACAGAGATAAGATGATACATATCAGTTATAACCATCAATGTTAATGATTTCAATTCACCAATCAAAGAAAACAGACTGGCAGAATGGATCAAGAAGCAAGATCTAACAATATGCTGCATACAAGCAACACATTTAATTGAAAAACATACTCACAGACTGAAAGTCAAGGGATGGAAAACAATATTCCGTGCAACAGGAAACTGGAAAAAAGCAGGAGTAGCTATTCTGTTTGCAGACAAAGTGGATTTCAAGCCAAGGCTGATTATGAGAGAAAAGAAGGTCACTACATCCTGGTAAAGGGAACAATCCAAGAGGAAGCTATAACAATCATAAGTATCTATGCACCAAATAGCAGCACACCCAACCATACAAAACAAATATTAATGGACATGAAAATTCATATAAGCACTAATATAGTTGTAATGGGGGACCTCAATACCCCACTGTCACATATAGACAGATCAACTAGACAAAAAACATCCATACTGATTTTCATAATGGCTGTACTAATTTACAGGTGGATAAAAGTGCTAATTTACAGAAGTGAATAAAAGGGTTCTTTTTTCCCTGACACCCTCACCAACATTTATTGTGTTCTTGCTGATAGCCATTCTGACAGACTCTTAATGTAATTTTGATCTGCATTTCCTTGATGGCACAGGAAGATTACCATGACCAATAGATTTAATTCTGGGGGAGGTATTTTAAAGCACTAATTTATCTTTTTATTTTCTAGCAAATTTTATTTTAAAGCAGTAATTTAGTTCTAATCTCAATCACTGACCCTTGGTGGGTCAGGGAATGATGTAGCTGGAAATCTCAGTCCCTTTTTTGCCCCTTCTCCAAGTTTCCCTTAAGAGTGATGTGAAGTAAGCAGAAGCCAATGGGCCCTTTTCTCTTATATCCCCATTATCATCCCCATTACTTTAGGAGGAAACTGAGGCTTGAGAAAGATACTCACTTTACTCAGGTTTCCTGCTGAAAGAATGGGGACAATGATAGCACATACCTACCTCATAAGGTTATTGTGAAAATGAAAAGATCTGCTCCATGTAAACAGCAAACTGGCCAGAAAGTTCTGCTGCTTCTGATGTATAAACTGGTCTCTGAAAGGAGGGACGAAGACCAGTTCTAGTATCTCCAGATCTCCCTTTCAAGGCTTTTATGGCATGTGACACTGGATTTCCATTTCTTCTTGTCTTATAAAGTTTCCTTTAAAATAGATTTAAGTAAGGAAGTAAGTTGATTTAAAGAAAATCAGCAGGTGTCAGATCATATGAGGATATGTCAAAGATAATAAATAAAAGTAAATGCTGAGACGGGGATTTAGCTCAGTGGTGCTGCCAGATCCGGAGTTCGATCCCTGGTACAGAGGACAAAAAAAAAAAAAGAAATGCTTATTTCAGTGATTTCTTCCTTTTAGAATAAGTTCAAAGTCCATAATGCAGTAACCACGGTATTTAATACCGCACCTTGCCTGCCCTCACTTCCAGTACTCTTGATCTGCTTTGAGCTGCTGTTTTTCTTTGTTTCACAGTAATCAATAGTGATATTGTTGTTATTGTTTGTATCTTTCTGATAGAATATAAGCTAGTGAGGGCAGGGATCTTTTCCTATTTTGGTTCAGTAAGTGAACAGGTATCTAAAACATTGCCTGGTCTATAGTATGTGGTCAATAAATATTTGGTGACTGAACATCTGAATGACTGCTGCATTCACAATCCCTCCTAATCCGGTTCCACTTTATTTTGTAGTCTCACCTCTTGCCATTCTCACCTTTCTGAGTCACCAGTTCTAGAAGTTTCCCATGCCTGCCATTTGTACTTCATCCTTGTGTATTTATTCACACTCTTCTCTCTGTCTTGGATAAATAACCATAGACCTATGCAAAGACTTAGCTGTAAGATGTTCTTCACAGACTGGACTTGTATTAGTGAAAAGTGTGAAATAGCCTCAGTCTCCATCAATGATTTGTAATTTAAAGAAATCATGGTAACTGGCACTTGATGGAGGAACATTTAGCAATATCTAATAAAATTACAAATACACATTGCGTTGATCCAGGAATTCTGCTTTGGGGCGTTTATCCCACATACCCTTGCTTGTGTGCCAACTGAGTATGTGTTGGCGAGTCACTGCAGTGCTTTTAGTCACTCCTGTTAGACACAGCAGCGACATAATTTGTTAAATTATTAGATAGCACTATATTTGTTGATGTGGGAAGATCATAATAGCTAACAATTTAACTTGCTATGTGTCAGGCAGTTTTATATATTTTTATCTCGCTTCATCCACATAACAACCCTGTGAGGTAGTTACTATAATAGTCCACATTTTACACAGGAAGAAGCATAATCATCCATAGAAGTTAATGTACTAACCAAGGTCAGACAACTAATAGCAGAGCAGCAATGCCCAAAGCATATTATAACAAAGCATTATGTATGACTATGATGCAATTTTGTAAAAAAAATGTTTTTATGTGCATATAAAAATTGGAAAGAAATACATCAAAATGTTAATAGTTGGACTGATAGCATTGTGGTTGATTTTTATTTTCTTCTTTTTACTTATTAGTATTTGTGATTTTTCTGTTAAATTTTCGGCCCAACGTGGAAGGAGAAAATGAAGCCAGGAGGCACATAAATTAGTTGTATAATTTTAGAGATTACTACACTTTTTTTTGTATTAAATTCTTTTATTGGTACATTGTAGGTATACAACACAATTACATTTCTCATTGGGAACTGTACCTTCATATAATGCATCTTGGTAAAGATTACTACATTTTAAAGGTTTGGTGGTGATGTAGAACAATGACACACATAAAAAGAAAGTGTTTTTAGGTTGAGAAGAAAAAAACAGTGGAGAGAGGGAAGGAGGGCGGCTCCTGGGGCCAAGTGAAGAGGAGGCAGGAGAACTTGGTGCCAAGTGCACCAGTGGAAGAGGTGGCCTGAAGAAGAAAGTACCTTCTTCATGTGGGGCTGGGGGTGGGGGGAAGTGAAAGGCATGGGGGAGTATGTAGAGAAGGTGAAGAGGGAGAGAGATTGAGGGAGTTCCTGCTTTGATGAATGATATCCTTTCATTGAAATCTAAAGCTAGGCCCTTGACTGAAGGGATCTGGAAAAGGGGTAGGTAGGGGATGTGAGGAGAGGGAAAGGATTTGGAACAATTGCCGAGAGAAATTTGATACAGATATATATAAAAGGGCTGTCTCAGAGCCCTTGGGGCCCTGCTGAGGTTGGCTTTGTAGCAGAGCCAACTTCATGACCTTCTCCTGCACTAGCTAGCAGTTTAGAGATGGTGATGGAGAGAATGCATGGTGGGGTTATCACAGGCTTGGGGATTGGCAGAGCAGGTGCTGGTGAAGGCCACTAGGAGAATGAGTCCAGGGGACCAACACTAGCAGCGTTTAAATGGCTGGTCACAGGGCCTACTTAGAAGGAAGAAAAGAAGCTGGGAAGCTACTGATGGCCTCTGGGAAAAGAGAAGGGAAGAAGGGTAGGCTGGTGGCTGTGGGGGCCAAAAGCAATAGAAAGAGACCAATAGGAAGCTGAGGTGAGAGGAGTGTTTCTGAATTTACTGACGTGGCCCCCTACGGCCATTATACCTGAAGTAGATGAGAAGGAGCAGCTAAGAAACTCCATGATCAGTGGGTACAAACAGCATTCAAACAACTCTCACCCGGGGGAGAAAAATTTCCAGAATTACAAATGCACATTCCCTTCTATCCAGCAACTCTACTTTAAATGAGTTTCTCCTACTGATATGCTTACTTGCTTTTGTGCAAGACGGTTGTGTAAGGCGAGTCATCGTCTGCAAAGCAGCAAATTGGAAACAGTCTGAAAGTCCATCAACAGTGATTTGATTAGCTAAATAAATTATCATTCAAAAAGGGAATGCGAGGTGATTGTTTAAAAAGGAGGAAGCTCTTTATGTGCTGATGTGGAATGCTTGCCACAATTTATTATTAAGTGGAAGAAGCAAGGCGCAGAAGAATGTGAGTAGTTTGTAACCTCTTTATTAACATATGCATAAAACAGCTCCAGCTCCGAAGAAGGATGCATAAAAAACAATTCAAATTGGTTGACTCTGAAAAGGAAGAGCTGCTGACAAATGGACAGGGATTGCAAGCTGTTGGCTAGGGGACCATGGTGGAGGGGGACTTTTCACTTGTCTATTTTTGGTGCATTTTGAATTTTCAGCCATGTGAATAGCTTACCAAGAAAATAAAGCACTTAACTAAAATGATATGTGTATACATAATTTGAAACTCTCAATCTGAATGCATAAATAATTTGGGACTCTTTTTATAGATATTAAATCACTAAAACAAAAGCCCAACAAAAAGTCCAGAGATTTGTTTTATACCAGTCAGCTTGCTAGGGTATTAGATGGGAATTTGGATGAAATGAAGCTGACCATGTGTCAATAATTGTTGAAGTTGGGTGATAGATGTATGGGAGTTTGTTTTTACTTGGAACATGAAATTGCCTGTTTTTGTAGGTCAAAAATGGTCAAATTTCAGCATTTCATGTGGTTTAAGATACCGGTATTTTCACTGTTTTTCTAAATTTTCATACTACTAAAGTTGAAAAAGAAGAAAAACACTCCCAGCAGGCACTTGCTAAGGACATTTGTGTACTTTCTCGTCCTGGCTCTAATATCTCATAACTGAGTGGAAATTCCCACTCCCTCATCTGAAACAGCAGTACTGCCTCACTGATTGCCCTTTATTATGGAACCCAGTATTCTTCTCAGGATTTTTCCTATTAACTACAATCTCTCCCCATCCTGTTGTGTGTTAATTGGCTAGTACCTTATCCTTTTGCCAGTAAAGCTCATCCTGTTCTCAAAAAAAAAAAAAAAAATCACTTCTTTAGTTTCTTATGATCACTTGACATTCTCCTTGTGCCTCATAGTTTATTATTAGCAACACTAATTTGGAGCTCTGCCCTGATCTGGATTACTTACATTTATCAATCTTGGGGGTTATGTCTCTTGGACATTCAGTATACATAACTTCAAAGGTCATCAGTAAGCACACTTGTGTTCAACCTTTTCGCCTCAAATAGTTGCTTATATCTGTGCTTCTTACATTACCTCACTGGCTATGGTGGCTTCAGCCTGGCCCCTGTCACCTGGTAATCTTATTGTCTGTCTTCAGGAGGCAGGGGGCTTCCTTTTGCTGCCCATAGGCCCAGGTATCCTTCCCATATCCCGTAGCCGGTCAGCCACCTCTGCTTGCAAGTCTCATTGATACCCAAAATTTCACAAGGTCTCCTAACTCTAAGCGCCCTCCTTCCCTCTTCTATAAAGAGCTTCTCTGACCCCTTACCCTGGAAGCCACCTTCAAGCTCTCCCAGCAGGACCACGTGACATCTCTCTTGCCCCTTTATGTCTTCCTCCTGCCGCAGGCTGCAACCTAAGGATAATGACCATGTTTTGTTCTCCCTTGAACATCTCGCATTTAGCACAACATCAGGCACATAGTTAAATGCTCAAAGTAAGGTGTGCGTGTGTATGTATGTGCATGTTTTCAAAGTTGTTTAGGATCAAACTCAGGGCCCTGAGCATGTTATGCAAGCACTCTACAACTAGGCTACACTCCAGCTCCAAAATAATATATTTTAAAAATATTAATTAGAAATACTTTCAACTTAAAAGAACTTGTATAAAAATAGTAAAAAGAGCTTTCACATAACCTTTGTCTAGATTTGTCTATTGTAAATATGTATCTTATTACATTTGCTTTCTCATTGTCTCTCTCCATACACACATACACAGGTTATCAAATATAGCACAGCCATCCAGTTATAAAGCCAAGTGCCTACTATGGCTGAATGAGTCAACAAATGTCTGAGTCTGGGACTCCAGCTCTAGTCTTCATTTCCTGACCTATTACTCTTTCCACTGTAACTCACAAGTAACTGTAGACTGAGGAGTGTTCCCAAGACAGTGATGAGGGTATAGCTGTAACTGAGTCAATTTCAGATACTTCTGCTCCATTTCATAAATTTCTGGAGTCTGTAGTAGTGTTGAAATCTCTAATTGATTCTTATTCCTGCTTCACACCTGATAAACTGATCAAGAAGCCATTTGGTCGAGATATTTGAAACCATTGGCTTCTAATTTTACTTGAGGTACTTAACATTCATCTACAATTACGCTTGGATTAAAGGCAAAATTTATCATGTGAAGAGTTTTGCTATAAGAATATGCTAAGGAACCACTGTGGAAATCAGTATGGAGATAGCTCAAAGAACTAGGACTGGAAGTCCCATTTGACCCAGCTATTCCCCTGCTGGGTATCTTCCCCAAAGAATTAAAAGAATCATACCACAGTGATATATGTGCACCCATGTTCATAGCAGCGCAATTTGTAATAGCTAAGACTTGGAAACAGCCCAATTGCTCATCAACTGGAGACTGGATAAAGAAAATGTGTTTTTTTAAAAAATAAAATGGAGTACTACTCAGCCATAAAAAATGAGAAATTAGAGACATTTATAGCTAAATGGATGCACATTGAGGCCATACTCTTAAGTGAAATAAATAGGACACACATGTGTAAATACCAAATAGTTTCTCTAGTGTGAGAAACTGAAAGTGTAAATAAGGACTAAAAGGTATAATAGATAATGTGAAATAGGAAGAAAAGGGGCAAAGGGGAAGGGGAAATGGGAGGGGTAGGAGAAAGGAAAGAAGGAATGGAATTAATATGTGAAAATGAAAAAATGGAAACAAAGTCTTTGCAAATAGGGAGGGATGGAGGGGTTGAGTGGAGGGCAGGGGAAGGGGGAAAAATAAGAACCAAGAGAGACTATGTAAAGGTACAAATTTCCAATGATGAATGTCATTATATTGTATACCTAAAATGTACCAATAAAATAATATTTAAAAAAACAAAAGCAAAACAAAACGAACCAAACAAAAGAATATGCTAAGGAAAGAAAGAATTTATGGGCTGGGGATTTAGCCCAGTGGTTCTGCCGCCTGCCTAGCAAGTGCAAGGTCCCGAGTTCGATCCCCAGTACCAAAAACAAAAAAACAAAAAAAACCCAAAAATAACATTTAGCTTTAAGAATTGAGCATGTTGGATAGGGATGTAGCTCAGAGGTAGAGTGCTTGCCTGGCATGTGTGAGGCCCTGTGTTTGACCCCCAGCACCACACACACACACACACACACACACACACACACACACAAATTTATCCTGTTCCTTTCATATCTTTGAAATGGAATGCTGGTGTTCCTTTATGCCCATTCCCATTTCAGAGCTCCATCAGCATAGCTGAAGCAGCCAATGCCATTTAGCTTTGGCAGCAATGAGTCATTAACAAGCTACCATGTGCCCAACCTGAGGTTAGGTACTGGAGAATAAAGAAGAGAAGCATTCAGTCTAGCAAGCAATGTGGCATCCACATGGAAAAAGATGAACAATGCAAGGAGAAGGGTAACATTTGCTGAGGACCTGTTAGGTGCCAGACTCTTTACAAACTCTTTAAGGAAGGTCTTACCCTTACTTGACAAACTGTAGGGCAGAGAACTTTAGACAATGCACCCAAGATTGTGTAGCTGGAAAGTGATACAACTAGGATTCAAACTCAGGTTCCTCTGATTTAAAATACTAATGTGAATGAGACAATGTATATCAACTGCTAGGTTGTATGAGCCAGATGAGAGATGCTAAAGAAGTTTCAGGGAGTACATGGAATGTATGAAGGCCAAGCCGGGGCCTCTGGGCAGTAGTATGTGTCTGCAGTCTGACAGTGTGACAAGTGCTCCCATTACAAATCTCTTTATAACTGCCAGCTACAACCATCTGCTCCCACTGAAGGGCTCAAGCTTTGTCCATCTCCTCTTCTGCTGTGCTTGGGAAGGTGGGAGGGGAAGCCGATTAGGTTTCTGCATTCAACTCAAGCTGCCCCTTCTCTCAAGCTAACTTCCTGGGGGCAATCTCTCCATGTGTCTCAATCCCCAAGCACAGTTCCCTCTGAGCTGAGAACAGCCTCTTATTTATTGCAGAACCACAAAAGCCCACAGCCTCCTAGCGTGCCCTCTCTCCTTCCTACTCCTACGCTTCTATTCACATCTAAGCGGTGAATGCAATTTAACATGCTTCTGCTTTTTTTTTTTTCCATGGCAGGGAGAAGAGCAGGCTTAGTTAAAGAATCTTCCCAGTCTGTTGAATGCATTAACAATAGATAGCTCCATCTGAAACATCAGACCCACAGACCCACAGATGAAAATAAAAGATTGTTATCCATAATGGAGAAATTAAGAATGAAAAGGGAAAATTTGTTTCTTAGTTTGTACTTCTAATTCTTAAGAATAGAGTGCTGGGCATGGTGGCACACAACGGGAATCCCAACACTGTGGAAAGCTTAGGCAGGAGGATTGCAAATTCAAGCCCAGTCCTTAATAACTTAGTGAGACCTCCATCTGGAAAAGTAAAAAGGACTTGGCATGTAGCTTAGTGTGAAGGCCCTAAGTAGTTTAAATCCCTGGTACTGGAGAAACAAAGAAGAGTGGAGGAGTGGTGGGGTATGGGGCGGGGCTGGGGTGAGCTTCTTTCAAAAGAAAACTTGGAAAATAGTTTTGTAAGCACTTAAAGAAACACGGGATTGTGCTTGAGTTTTTTTTTTAACTTTTTCTTTTGAATAAATTATAGATTCGCAGGAGTTGCCCTTCACCCAGTCTCCTCCAATGATTCCACCTCACATAATGGTAGTATGATAGGAAGGCTAGAAAACTTGACATAGGTACAAATTGTATCTCATTCTATGCCATTTGATTACCTGCATAGATTAATGGACCCACCACTGCAATCAAGATGCAAAGCTATTCTGTCACCACAAAGATCTCCTGCATGTTCCCCTTTATAGTCACACTTACCCCTCTCCCACTACACATAATCTCTTGTAACCATGAATTTTCTCTTGATTTCCATAATTGTGTACTTTAAAAGTATAATTTCTTTGAGAAAGTACATTGACACCTCTAGTTTTCATGCAATCTCAAGCTCGAAACAGTAGCCTCCCCAGCCCAGACCCATATTTCATGCCCTAACTCCCTCCACAATTTCCCTGTTGAATGTATATCCAGCTTCTACCACATAGGAGTCAGAACCTTCTCTGGTATTTAGTAGTACTGAGGAATTCGATATAAACATTTACAGGGAGGACATTATTTTCTTCCCTAAACTTATTCAGTAATTAGAAAAACTGTAGTGTGCAGATTAACCGTTGCAAAATCTCCCTCACCTGCTGATATTTCCATTACACACTGTCCTTTCCTAAACAAGAACCTCCTTTTTATTTTCCTTTTACCTAGTGAGGGAGATGAGTTTCAGGAAAACTGGCAGGCTCAAAGAAAATTCCAGAAAGCACTTCACTGTAGATTAAATAATCTGGCCTCTGGAAATTAGGATCTTTAGAATGAAAGTGATGAACTGAGCTCCCAGGCTGATTGTAAGGTATTATCTCCATGATATCTAAAAGGTTGATACCTCTAAAGAGATAATCTGAAGTGATGCTCAGCTCCTCAGGACTCCTTTATGGTTAGGAGAGCTCTGCAAGGCATTCATTCTGTAGCCCACTGTAATAACAGAAAAGAATGAAGCCACGGTAAGACAGGGGCTAGCAGAAGGAAAGCCCCAGGGATTCCACACCTAAGATGAATATGGACCCTCCGCCCTCTCTCCCCTGAAATGTTCTGACACCTTTCCATTTTGCATGAACTTAACTTGTTTTTCACAAAGAGCATTGTGCTATGTTTAAATACCCCATTGTTTCTCTGGTGTGGGAAACCGAAAGTGGAAATAAGGACCAAAATGTAAAATAGATATTGGGAAACGTGAAGAAAATGTTCAAATGGGAAGGGAGGGGGGGAGAAGGGACAAGGAGAAAAAAGAGAATAGAAGGAAAAATGGAAACAAAGCTTTTATAAATAAGGAGGGGAAGAGGAGTCGAAGGGAGGGTGGGGAGAGGGAAAGAAAAGAAGCAAGATGTATCATGTACAGTTACAAATTCCCTGTGATGAATGTGATCATTGTGTATATCTAAAATGTATCAATAAAGGTTTTGCTTCCTCCAAAAAAGAAAACAACAAAGAACACTGTGCTACCTTCATCTCAAAAGTGTCGCATACACACACCCAGGGTCAGACCTATTAGGGTGCGGTGCCCTTGAGAAGAGATGACTTCAACCTAGTGACTCCCTCCACAGCCAGGCCCAGAGCTAGAGGAAGGTGCCAGTATCTGCCTTTGAGCCCAGAGACATTGTCATCCTGGCATCTGTCCCAGTTCCCTCCTGTCTGAGCAGGAACACCCTGCCTTCCAGAACATTCCTCACTTCCACGTAGGTGAAGCAACGAGGGAGGGCAGGAGAGGAATGCACCTAATTCTGTGCCCCACTCCACACCATTGTCTGGGTCCACATCACAGCCACAACCAAAGGTCCTCAGGATGCATGATGCATGCAGCTACTATGGCTCAGGTTTTCCCCTCAGCAAAAAGCCACTAGATGCTCTTGGTAATTTCAAAGCAAAAACATATTTTCAACAAATCTAATAACCCTGACATGTTCTCAGCTGCTTTGTTTTTTTTAGGGGGTAATTTTGTGCCTACTCGTGTGCTAACTTTTTCTTCAATTTATGGGAAGAGGAAAGAACACAGAGCTAGTGCCTAGTCTGGATGGTGGTGTTAGCTTCACTTGTTACTCGCTAGTAGGTCCTCTTGTGGGGAGCAACAGTATCTGCAATTCTCATAGCCACAGTGTCCCCATCTGCAAGAAGGAGATAAATAATTGCCCTTCTAACTTTATAAAGGTGATCGCTGAGATTAAGAACAGCTTAGAAAAGGCTTTTTGAAGGTTTTGAAGGGAAAATACAGTGATTAATACAGTACTAAAATATAATATTAAATTATTACTTTAAAATGTTTTCAATATTTAGACAAAAAATTCTTGTTGTATTTCTGAGATAGGGTCTCACTATGTAGTTCAGGCTGGGCTTGAGTTTCCTATATAGCCCAGGCTGGCCTCGAACTTCTGATCCTCCCAGGTGCTGGGATTATAGGCATGTTAAACTACCATTCCTGGCTTAGAAAAAATATTCTTAAAGTAACCCGTAAAGTCTTAAACTACTTTACCTTTTTGGGGGGTGGTTTTTGTTCATTTTGATTCAATTCTTCATATTGCTCATTATAATTTTTAAAGATGAGGACAAAGTTGGCCATAAAAATATTAAATCCATTAGAAAGTTGGATAAGATGACCAAACAGTTGTCTAAATGGCAGAGGAGATACACTAAAAATTTGATGTCTTGCATAACAATACAGTGGTACCTTGGTTCAGGAACTTAATTCTCTCCACAATTTTGGTCACAAACCAGACTGGACGAGAACTGAACTGAATTTCACCCTAAGGTCAACATCGAACCTAACCACTGAATTTGATTTGATTCTCATCCAATTCAGTTTGCGACCAGCATCGTGCAAAGAATCAAGTTTGTGGACTGAAGTAGTGTGGGACTGCATAACCTTTGTTCCTTTTCTCCAGCCCCATTGTGATTAAATGTGAGTTAATGGATAAAGATGCTTGTTAGTTTTGGGACACTAGATAAAAATCTGTAACAGACCTAAAGTCCCAAAGTAAACTACTCAACTCCTTGTTTGCCCGGAACTGATGTTCCGGACACCACAATCTATAGAACAAGCTGCAAATGTCTGCTGACCATCAATACATGACAGTTGACCACTAACCTTTGTCCCTTTTCTTTAATTCTATATGTTAACTTCCCCCTCAACCCCCTATAAGAACAGCCTCGGACTCTGAGCCAGTAGCCTCTCTAAGCTATTTTGCATTGGGAGTGCCGTCTGGCCAGACTAATAAAGGTCTGTTTTACTTTCCAACTTGTCCGGTGTGTTCCTTCCCAGGTGTTTTTCGCTGCAGTCAGCTCCTCGGAGGGATTGGTAAGGCCCTCAGTCTTACAGTAGCAATGGAACTAGCTTTATGAAATCTATAGGTTTATTAATTTGAGGAAATATTACTGTTTCACAACAGCAAGTTGTGTTCTGGTCACTTGGCTGTAAAGTAGAAAGTCAGTCACAATCCCTGTAGCATCCTATCAGCTGGCCAGTTTGCAGACTTTTTTTTGGTGTATGTGTAAGGGCAGATCGCCCCACACTGGATCCCTGGGGATTTGAGCTGAGAACTTCATCAGGTTCCTGCTAGAGGCTAATTAATCACCACATCAGCACATTGCTAAACAAAGTAGCCATGCTGATCCATTAATGCGAGTCTCCAGACTCATTAGGACACTGAAAGGGAAGGAAATGGCCTAATCTCCCAGGATCAGAGGAGAGAAGTTCCTGAGATCTAATGAGTTCCTGCTAAACTGGAGTTGTGCTCTAGGCATTATGGTTTTTTTCCTCCCTTTTTCAGTAATATTTTTTTCTAAAAGCTACCCAGAAAACAAAAGGGACCATTGTATTGTCCACTGGAACTCAGGCAATTAAGGCTCTCTTCTTGGTCTACCAATTCAGGGAAGGCCACCCAAATTATTGGAAACTGAAATAGGAATCGGGGACCACCTGTTTATATGATGTCAAGCTGGGCTGACTTTTTTAATAAAGAAAATAAATTTATTTCTCTTAGTTCCAGAGGCTAGGAAGTCCAAGGTTGAGGTGCTTTCATCTGGTGAGGACCTTCTTACTGTGACATGCCGCGGTAGAAACCAGGAGAGAGAGCATGTGAGACAGAAGGGCGGGGGGGAGAGTCTTAAAAATATATTTACCAGTTATTTGGGTCCATAGCAAATCTCTGTCATGGGAGAGCTCATGCTTTTCAATTTGGGTCAACAGTCACTTGTCGAGAGTAATTTAGTAATTGCTCTAAGGTTTGTTTTTTTTTTTTAAACTTCTCTGAAATATCTACATGATACCATAAAGACTAGTTGAAAGTCAAAATGTCTTTTGGTGAAGCAAGTGATTCCTAGCACAATAGCAGTTTGGTTTTCTGTTGTTGTGGCTGAGATGACTGGTTGTTCGTGTTGTGTGTACACACATACTGCCTTGGTTTCTCTTTTTATTGAGTTGTTATGGAAGTGAACTCTAACTGGGAGAAAGCATGTTATGAACCATTGACTTTGAAGCCAGATGGACCTAAATTTATTAGCTGTGGCACCTCAGCAAAGCCAAAGAAGGTCTCTGTTTCAGTCATCTGTAACTTGAGCAAGATATACTGCATCTGCCCTGTAGTGTCATTATAAGATTGTTAGAAGGCTACTCGGTGTCTACCCTGTGCTAGCAGACAGTGCTTCTCAACTTTTAATACACATCTGGATCACCTGGGAATCTTGTTAAGATGCTGACCTTTATTCAGTTGGTCTAGGGTGGAGCCTGAGGTTTCCCATTGCTAGTAAGCTCCCTAGTGATACTGGTACTACTGGGCCTCACTTGGAGTAACAAGGGTATAGATACCATTTGCAAAGTGCCTAGTAGAGTTAGTGATTAATACATCATTGCCCTAGAATAATTCACTCTCTCATTTAAAAATAACTGAGAAGAAACCCTTTTTCTCCCAAAGTAATAACCAGTGTGCCAATATCCATGTTCCTGTAGCTTTTATGAAATCTGTCTGATCAAGATTGGCCATGGCTGGTAATATCTGAAGGTAGGTGATAGGTACATAGGAAGTGTTCATTATACTTTTTTTGGCTTTTTTAAGTGTTTAAGATTTTTCCATAATACATTTTTTTTTAATTTATAAAAGAAAACCCCAGCAGAGCATGGTGGTACATACCTGTAATCCTAGTATTGTGGGATACTAAGGCAGGAGAATCTCAAATTGGAGCCCAGCCTGGGTAACTTAGCAACTTAGTGAGATCCTGTCTCAAAATTAAAACTAAAAAAAAGGGCCAGGCTTGGTAGTGCATGCCTGTATTCCTAACACTGGGGTGGCTGAAGCAGGATTGCTGTGAGTTCAAGGCCAGCCAGGGATACACAGTGAATTTAAGACCTGCCTGATCTACATAGTGAGATCCTGTTTCAAAAAAGCCCCCTTCCCTCCTAGAAAAAAAGGGTTGGGATGTAGCTCAGTGTGAAAGCTATGGGTTCAATCCACAGGGGCGCAACAAACAACTCAAGAAGGGATTTTTAGGGTAGTGGAACTACTCTGTATGATACTGTCAAATATGTGTGTGTCATTATACATTTGTTCAAACCCAGAGTGTGCCACATCAATGGCGAACCCTAGTGTAGACTGTGGATTTTGGAGTGTAATGTGTCGACATAAGCTCCTGGTTGTGACAAATGTACCACGGTGGTGTGGGATGTTGATAGCAGGGGAAGCTGCGCATGTAAGTGATGGGAACGCTATATTTTTTTACATAATTTTACTGTGAACCCAAAACTACAAAACAGTCTATTAAAAAAAAAAAACAAGCAGAAAACATCCATTTCCTAACAGCCAGAGAACAGCAGAAGATACAGGTTAGTACAGTGATTAACTCCAAAAATACATTCTCAGGAGACTAAGAGCTTTTGTTTAAATTTTCCAAATGAATTCATTCCTAACCTTGCCTCCTGTGACTTATGATTGTGCAAAAGTAATTTACTGTGGAGTTTCATCTGTGTGTATGCCAAATTTGCATTCTGCCATCCATCACAGGGTTTAGCACATTTTTTTTAACATTAGCAGAGCTCACTTAATTTTGCCAACATCGATTTTGCATTGTTTTTCTCTACCCTGGTGGACTTAGGAAATCATTTATTATTTTCACTTTATTGAAACAAGCCTGTCCCCCCTACCCCCGCCTACCTTGATCACATCCATAACTGCCTAGCTTGTATGTTCATTAAGTCAGTGATTCACAAAGCAATCACCCAGCTAATTGGAAAATGCATTTAGTGAGCAGAACATTCTCCACTATCATCTTCCTTGACCTGGGTCCAGTTTTTATTAGGCGCTGAAGCTGACATAGCCCAGAGTATGTCATTTGTTTCATTTGTTGAAGATCCGTTGGTTAACCATGTGATGAGCAAATCAGAGCAATACTAAATGAACAAAATAAGGAAAACAGCCAAATTGGATTTAGTCCATTCACATTTTTCTTCTGTTGGTCCTAGAAAGCATCTCCAAAGGAGTGTCCTAATTTATTCCTTTCTCTGCTTATGGCTTACTTAAAGTCTTTGATGTGGTAACTAAGCAAGCCCTCATCCTAATGCCTGTAGCTGGGTCAACTCTTTGTTATTCTGCTTGGTATTTAATCCTGGAGACTAATGTTCTGCTCTGGTGTGTTGTTTGTCACTTCTAGATTATAGGTGTAGCAAATATTTTCCTAATGCAATAATCACTAACTTGACATTCTGTTGGTGGAATAATGCAGCTAGGCTCTGCTGGGTTCCTCCATTTTGAATAGTCTAATGTAGCCACAGGGTCCTCATTTTGCCAACTTCCTTTACATCTAAATTTTCCCTTTTAGGCATGCACTCTCTAAATGTCAGGGCATTAGGTGCCACTTGAAATGTTCAGTCTCTTTCCTAATAGCAAAGTTTGGAAACTTTAGCACCTATTTCTGTGTTCATGCAGAAACTCTACAGGTATCTCCTTAGCAGCTGCTACGGTCTTTCCACTTAATCACTCAGTGAATGAAAATATCTAAGAGACACACGCCTCCAGAATCCTTTCTAGAAACCAGAAACTTCACATGTTGACTTTGTACAACCCCTTTTGAAGTGAACTCGGGTGGCAGAATTGTGCTGGCCTAATGATTTGGAGGTGGCAGAAACACCTGCAGTGACAGATAATTACAACCATTGCTGTGTCTCTTGCTGTGCGCTTCCTGTTTGCTAGCTGCTTTCAGGATGAATCATATTTGTTTTCATAACGACAACTATTTCACCGCCTCTTCCTTGAACTTTGTAATACCTATGGTTCCCTGGCTACTTTAGCTCTTTCCTCACTAGCTATGTCCATCCCCTTGAACCATGGCAGTAAAAGATTTTCTTCATGGGAGATGGGAACTAATGGCACATACCTCAGTCTCAAAAATGTCCCTCAACAGTGTTTCAGATATATTTCCAGCTCATATATTTCACTGTTCTCTTTTTCCTTATTTAATTCACAGAAATATGAGACATTAATATGAGAGCTAAAACTCTGAGTTCCTCAGAAGTAACCCAAATAAAATGCTTACATCAATGTGAAACTCAGGTCTCCATTTTCTTTTATTTGTTAAAGTAATTTGTTTTTTACAATGAGCTATCACACATACATGTGTGCACTTGCACATGCACAACACAGGACTTGAGAAACAGAGAAAAAAGAGAGCTTTCCAAATATAAGCTTTTCTTTTTTACAAAGTTCAAAGTAGATTACATTGATGTGCTCTTTCCGTCATTACACAACGTAGACATGATCCTTAAATGATTTACGCTCCCCAAATGGTTAAACAATGATTTTCTATGAAAGACTAGACACAAAAGAAGCAGAGAAGCAGAGTACTTTTAGAAGCAGAGTACTGTTTCCTGCAAGAAACCCACTTCAGGCATACATTTGTATTTACATATATTCCTTGAGAATGCTACAGTAGCAGTGCATAAATTCATTCTGTAAAAAGATCTGAAAGATGACTTTCAAGAGACTCAATGCATTGTGCTTTCAGATAAAAATTCTAAAACAAATGATCAGTTGCTATGACAATAACAGTTAAAACTGCATATATATATACGTTAGAGATCAGAAGAGGCTCTACGACATGTAAATATAGTTGTGCTTAGGGGATATTTTGGTAAAGTTGTTTTAATAAATAAAAACTTAAAAGTGTCTCAGTGACAGATACAAAGTAGACACAGGTTATCAAGGGTTTCCTATACTTGGCTTAGAGTTTGAAAGAAAAAATCATCCTCACACAAACTACCTGGTATCTGATAATCCCAACTGGAACAAGTAACTTATAGTCGGGCAGGGAAGGGGCTTGGGAGAAAAGATAAAGTGATCCTCCCATTAACATACAGCATTAATCAGAGGTAAAGCCATGTTTTTGCAATTTTTTGCTGCCTCCCTACTCCAGCTATTCCCTCCTAACTAACTAAACAAATGCTAGCCTTCCTTTAGAACTCTTAGACCAAATAGAGAGGTCAACCTATTTCCTATGCTTGGTGTCTGGACCAAAACCCATTCTGTAGTTCACAAAATGAATTAAATATGTCCTATTTTCTGTGAGACCCTAGGATAAGCACAATCCCTTAGTACCTTATCCCTTTTTAACCCTCTACATATTAACTGCAAAACTGTTATTTTAGAAACATCATAGCAACTCTTTATGGCAATAGAGGGCAAAGTATAATTCAGATAGTTATGTTGATGTTCACAGCTAGGAAATAAACGTAATTTGATTTTCAGGCTGGAAAGTTTGCTCTTTGAGGCCTTTACCTTTGAAGGACCCATGACCCTTATCAATTAAAGTGAATTTTAAAAAGATGAGAAAATAACAAATGCTTTAATTAAAATCTTTTTGTACCATAGGTATAGATATAAAAAGAATTTCATCAAATAATTTCCTAAGTGTCACTCAGAAGCATCCTTGCTGACTGTAACATAATGTGCTAGAGTCCTTCAAATAAAATTATAGAGTAATTTAAAATATATATTATACATTTACAATGATTTGAAATCATTCAATAATGTGTAGCATGATAATGGAGTGAAATAGTGAAAGGCAGTCCACATTCATATTTAAGATAAATTTACTTCAGAAGTCAGTTGAAATCCTCACTCATGTTCTAAGTATAGCCATTGTGATAAGACCTAAAAGAAAAATATTGGAGAATAATTAAAGACATGAAGTTTACAAAATCTTCTGTTTAAGAAGCAATTGTTTGAACCTCAATGAACAAATAAAATATAGTACATAGGCAGACATTCTTGTAAGAGCACAAAGTCAATTTGAATTTAGTTGATATTATACAGAAGAAATCCAATTTATAGCAATGGGCAGTTACTGGACAGATTTAATTAAATCATTAATGTCTTCCCATAGCTAATTTCACCATCAAACATACCTCCCACTTTATCCAGTCACATCAGCTATAATAATAGCAGACATGCCATTTTAAAGTGTTGGCAAAGCCAAAAGACTTTATCAACAGAAGCATCAAGAGCCTATTTGTAACAAGGCCCTAGTGCTACAAAGAGAGAGAAGCATCTGTGCTTTCCTTGAGAGATCTCACATATGAAAACATAAGCACTTAATAAAATAAGAACATGCCAGTTGTAAATGAGTGGTGAGGAGAGTGTGTGATCAAAATGTCCAGGGCTAGGGGTGGTGCTCTGTGGTAGACTGCTTGCCTACCATGTATGAGGCCCTGGGTTCCAGCCCTTGCAGTGGAAACAAACACATAAAAAGGACACAGGTGAAAGATGATGACATAGGACTGTGGCAGTCAGCAAAGCTGTTTCCAAAGGTAAAAGCCGAGACGAGCCTTAAAAGACAGACAGAAAAGATACAGAACAACGGGGTGCTCAGGCATTTCAGGGGAGAGAGGAGCCCAGGAGGAGGACCATGATTCTAGATGAGCTTTTCTGAAATCAATCAATAATCCAACAGGCTCTATTCAAGGGTTTATATAGGGAAGCAGCTTGACAAGATTGGCTTGGCGAGGTCTCAGACTGTGGAGACTGTTACATGCCAGCCTACGGAGTTATAACTTCAGCCTGTGGACCATGGGGAAGGAAGTACTGAAGGTTTTGGAGTAGGGAATGGCTGTGAAATTAAAACAGAACGGAAACCCACCTGACAGCAATATGAAAGATGGACAGAATGAGGGGAAGGAATAGGGAGAGGCAGAGCACACACAGAAGCAAGGGAGACAATTTAGAAGATAATTTTGAAATAAAACATAAAAAAGACAGCACACCAAAAATACTGAGAGCGAATACTCAAAAGAGCTGGCATCTAAGTCGAGCAGAGAAGAGAATATGAAGAAATAGTCCTTTATCACCACAACCACAATTCTTGACACATGAAAAGTACTTAATATATGTTTGCTCGATTGAAATTATTAATATAAGATTTGAAGTCAGATGACTGAAAGACTGACTGAACAACAAATAAGGATCCGGTTTCAAGCGAAATGTTCACGATATTAAATATGGTTGCATCATTCAGCACCTGGTTTAAGTGTTTCCCAGAGCCGATCCTGTAAGCACAAGCGCTGTACCATGAAATACATACATTTTATTCATGGCTTACACCACTGCAAGTCAGCAAAAGGAAAATAATTCAGTAAATATAGTCTTAGCTACTAGGTAAGTAAGGTGAGAAGAAATAATATGAGACAAAAATTAAATCTTCAAATGCACCTGACCTCAACATGCTTTTGAAGCAATCCTTCATCTATTTTACAAAAACCTCACCTCCCACAAATAAACCCTACACATACATCCCAAATGCATCTTTAAAACCCTTACCTAAGATATAAGCAGCCACTAATTTTTGATTCACACTTAAGTGGAGGTAGAGAGGCACCAGTGATTCCATGTCCCCCAGCGTAGGCAGCATCAGGGCTGCAATGCACACCACTCCCAGGAAGACCATTAGTAAACTAGGTCCTGAGGAGACAGTTTTGCTTTCTGTAAAAAAGACAAAGACTTCTGAGCTTGCTTCTAAAAACAACTCAAAAGTTCCCTCACATATACTGGCTACCACTCACCAGTATTCCGTTATGGCCAACTTCTCTGACGCCTTCCCCATCATTCCCATTCCATAGAGACCTATCTGGTGCACTTATCTGGACGCCTATAACGTAAGTGTTTTTGAGCCATTACAAGACGTATCCAGAAATGGCATTGTGACCTTGTGAGTTCCTACTGAAAAGAACAGTAGCCCACCACTCCTCGCTACCACTTCCCACCCTCATCAGTAGTGTTCAAGCGTGTACTGTCAGTACATGTATATTTATAAATAATCTGCACAATTTCTGTACTAGTATGCTTAATGTAAAACATACAAACAGAACCCTAAAAGAATGTGGTAAAAGGAAATGTTTTTCGCTATTTTCTTCCTCAATAGTGTCGCAAGAGACTTAATATGGCTTGACTTTATGACAGTACAAATGGGTTACACACTCAGCAGAAGCCATTCCCTAAAGTTTGAATTCTGGTCTTTTCTGGGCTAGTGATATGTGGTATGATCTTGCAATACTGAGCAGCCACGGTGAGCTGCAGTCTCAGTCAGCCATGCAATCACAAGGGACAAGCAACAAGCTACAGTGTCTGTGTGATTAAGCCACGAGGCTTAGTAGTTTAGGAATATTCTATGGATTTGACTGATAATGGGATCATGGGGACATAACCACATCCTAGGTCAAGGATGCAGCTGGACTTCATTTGAGCCCACTATATTAGAGCGGCATTACCTTCTGTGAATATCTTAGGGAGGTCGCCAGGTAAATTTGATTCTAATAACTGCAGCATCCTGCTTCCAATTCTGAAAATATTAATATTATAAACCTGCCTATGAAAGTTCTTGCCCCTGCTGCTCTACCTCATTTATAGTAAAGAAGAAAGCAGGAGAAACAACACCTGGCAAATTTATGCTAAGTGAAAGTAAGGCCAGCACAGAAGAACAAATTGTGCACGATCCCACTTAAATTAAGTATCTAAATAGTCAAAACCTGTAGAGCAGAGAGTAGAATGGTGGTTGCCAGGGCCTGGGAGAGAATAACGTTGAGCTACTAATCAATGGGTGTAAGTTGCAATTATGCAAGATGAAGAAGATCTAGAGATCTTTTCTACAACCTTGTCCTACAGCTAACATTATACACTTAAAAGTTAAGAGGGTCAATCTCATGTTGAATATCCTTACAACAAAATAAAAATGTAAATGATTTGTCATCAAGCTGGCTATTCTAGTGTTCTGACTCTGTATGTACAATATACATACCCATCGTTTTAAGAAACCCAACAGCATTTTCTGTTATATGGTTTTTTCCCATTAATCTTCCTTTCATTAAAAAGTGATAGCCAACAGCAACACAATCTTGGTGTTTCATTAATGCAATAACACTGTTCATTCTATTCGTAAGTGGAGCTTTTCTAAATTATTTATACTTTAGCTGTTGTAAAGTTTAATTGAACCTCACCAAAGCCAGGGAGGTAGAAAACAAATTCAAATTTTATAGTGATTATTGTGTGGGCATAAAACAATAGCACAAATACCTAAAAAAGAATCAAGTCTTAGTTAACAAAGAAAGTAATTTTAGATGTATATTTGTTACAAGGATGGGTTTTAAGGACATATTCATTTATGGAAATTATGTTGCTCATTGAAAACCTACAATAAAGATAATTCCAAAGAAAAATGAGTATTTACAGAGATTCCCAAAGTATTTGCATAAACGCTTGAAATTTTTCAAAAGGGAGGGCCGGGGATTTAGCTCAGTGGTTCCAGAGCCTGCCTCACAAGCGCAAGGTCCTGAGTTCAATCTGTGGTACCCCCCAAAAAGATAAAAACAAAAGAGAAATAGCCATTTTCCTGATTCTATGTGAACACTGTAAAAATGTTATAAAGCTATATAAAACAAAGCTGGGAGTTGTGGAACATGCCTGTAATACTTGTACTCAGGGGGCTGAGGCAGGAGGATTGCTGCAAATTTGAGGCCAGCTTGGACTCCATGGTCAATTCAAGGCCAGCCTGAACTACAAAGCAAGATTGTATCTCAAAAAACAAAAACAAAAACAAAAACTAGGACAGGCATGGTAGTGCATGGCGGTAATGCCAGCATTTGGAAGGCTGAGGCAGGAGGATCAAGGCCAGCCTGAACTACATAGTGAGACCCTGTCTCAAAACACCAACAAAATAAAACACAGTTTTTTCCATAATTCCATCTTCTCAGCTAGGTTATATCCTTTCAGATTTTATGAATACCCATATAAAGATATAATTTTTTAAACATAAATGAAATCATATTATAAATACTGTTATATAACTTTTGTAATCCCCTTAATTTTGTTTATCAGACAGCATCTTACTATGTGGTACAAGCTGGCCTCAAACTTACTGTGTTATACAGACTGTCCTCAAACTCCAGCAATCCTGCCTCGCCTTCCTGAGTGCTGGATTATAGGTGTGTACCACCATGCCTGACTTTCCCATCCCTTAAATGTGAAATATATTTGAAGATTTTTCTATGTCAATATATAAACAGGTATCATTCTATCAGATCCTTGTAAATGTCTGCCTTGCATTCCATCTTATGAACATTTATAATTTAATCAATTCCCAATTGGTGGGCTCTTAGGTTATTTTAAAGTTTTATTACTATCAACAACAATAAAAAGCATAATTTTCTTGAGCCGGAAGGCACAGACTCAAGCAGCAAAGACATAGCAGTTCATTAATAATGCAATTAAGACAGACCCAGCAAAATTCAGTTATATCTTTTAAATTGTCTTTTTAATAACCTGGGCTCTAGTATTTTATGAAAGGTTTTGTGGGCTTCTCTAACTTTTTAACACTTAAATTTCTGCTAAATAAAAAACCGAGAAGATACAAAATTGTATTTATGCACACAGGCGAGGTCAAGAAAGTAACATGGAGCACTTACATAAGCAGATTTGTTAAGTGCATGGGATTATAGGTGCTTTCTCTTTTGAATTTATTACTGTTGAATGTCTTTTATACAATAAGCTTAAAAACTTCTCATTTTACTGACTTTCAATATATTTTAAAATCGAAATTTTCCCTGATGCAACCTACAGTCCTTTTCCAGCTAACAGTGAGTCTTTTAACACTGCTGCACTGGCGGCACTTCTAATAATATGCTTTTGTTGAAGTGTTTTCTAAGCTAACAACGTGAAAAAATAGTGACATTTAAAATCCTCCCAGAAAAAACTTCCACAAAACAAACTTAATTTATTTTGACATTTTTAGTTCAGAGAAAGTTAATAAGAAAAGCTGAACATTCTATATTCTAGGAACCACACATAAATTAATAGACAAGAGAAGTTAAAATATATCACTTTGCCCACATAGACTAAGTCATCATCACACTTAAAGGGCTCAAGTCAGCCGATTCATGCATTTACTGTGTAACCACTCTGTGCTGAGCACTATGCTAGTACGAAGGACATAATGGTGAACAAGAGAAATAAGGTGTCTGCCTTCAGTGAGCTTCCTGACATCAATAGCTTAGACGTTTTTTTCCCCCAGAGACCACTATGTGTTGTGCCAATATCCTCCATGCTAATTCATCTACCTGCTCCAACATTACAATTAAAATTCTCTCATATACTTTAGATGCCAATGTTTATCATAAAGATAAAATAAGAGTGAAACAATATCTTATAATTATTCAGTCTTTTAGGGTGATTTTCACTTGAATTCTAAGAAACTAAAAAATAGCAATAATTTCTCCTTATATACAAATAGACACACCCCTAAGCCTTAACCTTATTCTTGGCTATTAAACTAGTCTTTTAAGTCCAAAGTTAGCTCCAATAACCACTTTACTTTAAATTATGAATATAACATCAAAAATAATCATTAAATGTCCTTTCTTTCCTAGAGGAGGGATTTTGAAGGGAGAATCCTGCATTTCCTAAGAAAGTCAATTTCACAATATTGATCTGTCAAAAAGACATCTGGCAAATGTTCTCTTTCCTCAAAAGATGAAAAGATGGTCCTACCAATTAATAATAGTTGCTGAGAAGAAAATAATCTATTAGCTACTATCTCATCCCTAGTCCTGGTACCACCAGGAAATCTGGACCCTCTCTGCATGTGCTGATAAGACACACACACGTGGCTACAGTAAGGAAACAGGTGAAGATGAATAAACTGATAAGGATCTATGAATTAATAATGTAATAACAAGTGGATGTTTAAAAAAATCCCTCATATGTAATATGCTACGATTTTAAGGACAGCTGTTATCACATTCATATAACACCATCAAAAAAGTTTCTCTGTTTTTCTATGGAAAATTTTATCTCCCTCCTCTTATAATAGGTTTAGAGAGAGATAATGAGAAGTTAGGAGGGAGGGGGAACAATGTCCCAAGAGTTGAATATGAGGATACTGTCAATGTTGAAAGAATATATCATAACACTTTGAATATCTAAGCTAGAAGGAAATGAGAAGTAGAGAGGGATTCAATTAATAGCCCACAGGGGATATTATAATCTACTTAGTTTAATTAACTTCAACTTTAATGAGATTTTTTTTCAAAATAATATGAACAGTGCACTAAACTTGGCCTATTGCCAAACACAATCTCTCTCCTCTTTTGAACTAATTAAATGAGAAAGGATATAAGAAAGTCATAGAAACAAAAGTATATAATTGCCAAATTGTGCCAGCATCATAAAATATGGTGCCCGCAGTCTCCAATTTCATATATTTTGTATATATATGAAACATATACATACTCATATTTATCATGTAGCACGAGAAATATAAAAAATAAATAAAAAAGGCTTTTACACTTAATATATATGTATATGTATATATAAATAAAAATTAGGGTACAACGTTTGCCCTCTCTTTATTGCCCAGTCTAGTGATGGCTAGCTTCTCTTCCAGTTCTAGGCCTCTTGTTCTTTTTCAGGTAGCCTAGTCTCTAGGTTCAATTTTGAAGTGGTTAACTAGATTTAAAGTAGTAGATCCACTTTCTAGTACTTTTTCTTAGCTCTTTGATTATTTTAAATTTAGAAATGTGTAAACCCCAAAGGGCTTAAAAATAACCCAACACTACCTGGTTGAAATGACTGCTCAAAAAGTAAACTTTCAGTTAAGTGTTCCTTTATTCTTTTTTCCTCTTCTTCCTTTTGTTGTTCTTTTGCAGATGGGAGAAGAGTAGCAACAACCTCTTTCCTTCCTAAAGCCTTTCTCTGGCTTTGTTCGGAAACTTGGAGACGGAATTTGTCTATTACACCATAGTGACAGGATCGAACATCTCTATGACGAATCACACTGAAAATGGCAAAAAATAACAAATACTCTTTAGGTTTCTGGGGATCTGTCAAACAGAATGCAATAGGAGATTTTAACACAGTAAAATAATATTAACTGACCATAACCAAATACTCAAAACCAGAAATTTACTAATGATGCAAAACAAAAAATTAATAGTATAACCCTAAAGAAATGAGTAATTCTGAAATATCTGATGAAAGCACATACTCTAAAATATAGAAAAGTCTTAAGTAAAAGAATAAGTAAATTTTCTTTAAATGATTTTTTTCTTGGATAGCTGTGGAAAGGAATATTTCTTAAATAGGAATTTATGAAATAGCATCCCCTATAAGCATACCTAAAAAAAAGCATACCTAAATTTCCATTGCTACTAATTTATTATTCAAGTCATAAAACTCACCCAAGACTTAGAACTAATTTATACCTGGGTAAAAATAAATAACTGCATAAATAGCTAGTCCACTATGACCAATGCTCCAGAGGGCTAATAATACACCTTTGTACTTTTCTACAGAGAAAAAAGAGTATAAAGCACTGTAATTTTAATGTTTTCTGCAGTTCTTTTTATTGTACTTTATTCTTCCTAGGGAACACAAAACAATTAAGTCAAGGATAACACATTTATGTGCCAAGGCTACTTTTTGGGAATAGTCCTTGCTTACTGTGTACTGAATGAAAATCCACAGAAATGTGTAAAAACACATTCGCAAATATACATCAACTTATGGCTTTAAGATGATGCCAATATATTTAAGAAAAAAGAGTTGTGTTTTCACAGAAGATTTTAACAAATACAGTTTACTTGGTGGCTTAAATTAAGGGCTGGTCAATGGATCCATATGGTCACCACTAGCTCTAAAGTGAAAATTAAATATGAACAGGTTGTACAAACAATCATTTATCTGACACTCTAAGATGAAATTATCTGGAAGCGCTCAGACAACTTTTTACAGATGAGTAGTTACACACTTGTTTCCTATTTATATAGAGTAACTTCCAGGCTTATTAGCTGAATAATTTCGAATGGACTTATATCATCATTGTTTTTATACCATAGTATTATTAGTTTCCCAAATGTCACAGTAATAGCAGGATATTCCAAAGAAAACTAAAATCCCTATTATAGCTGGAGAAATTGAAAGAACAAGTCAGAACTTGGCCTTCATCAACACCTCTGCTTCAACGAAAACCACACTGAGGAAGTATTCAAGGAACTACTGACACATACATTAGCTCCAACATAATGAAATATTATTATAAGTTGGTTGATTTCTTTAGAATCTCTTAGAAACTTCTTAAAGTTTGATAATTTTCAGCAAAAAAAAAAATCAAAAGATTATCAATGCCTATGTGGGAATAGCTTCATGAAAAGGTCTTTTTCAAGTTAAAAACATAAATATTAACACACTGAAAATGTGTTACCAGGAAGTGATTTTGACTTACATATCCACACAACACTGAGGCTTTACTGCACCTGCAGCATCAACGACAACATACTTATTTGGAGTAGTACACAAAACTGAAAGAAAAAGTCACAATGGCCATTAGTGGTTTTAAAACAACTAGTTTCTACAAGTAAAAAATTAGTAGGGACTAGTTAAGAATGTGTAAGATTGACCTAGGAGACTCACCTTTGAACTTTAAGGCAAACTCATAGGGATTGTACAGAGTCAACACTTGCTTATGTGTTGACTGATCATCTGCATAAAATATGAGCTCCGTCGGAAACACAAAAACAGGAAGATTTCCTTCCACTAACTCTGGTTGTCTTTTTTGTTGATGCATTGGCACTGAATCGCCCTTGCTGCAGCTTCTATTTTACAGTTTCAAATCTACTGTGGACTTTTCCTAGATTCAGTTAAAAACTCCAAAGCATTTTGGCAATCTAGAAATAGAAAGAGAAAGAAAAGAAACTGAATGATATTGATTTTCATTACTCTATAGTTTTCCCACAAAAAGCATGTTTAACATCCATGAAAATAGTTCTTCAAATCGCCAAAACATGCCTTTTGACCTTTCCACGTGGCTTACTTATATACCTTATTCCAAATTATGCAAAGAAATTTACAGACTCCTTTCATGCTCTAGCTTCAACCTACGATAAATTGCATAAGTACTTGAGTAAAGGAATAAAGACTTTTTCAAATTAATCATCTCCTTTTAAAAAGGTGAGATCAGCCACATGTGGTGGGCACACCCTTGTAATCCCAGCACTTGGAAGGCTGAGGCAGGAGGATTGCTGTGAGTTTGAGGCCAGCCTGTGCTACACAGTGAGTTCAAGGCCAGCCTGAACTACATAGTGAGGCCTTGTCTCAAACAAAACAAAACAAAACAATGAGATCACAGGGACATCATTTTTTAAGATTCAGATTTTTTAAAAAGTAGAAAAACCTAAGTATTGTCAAAACTCACTTTATATGAGTCCATCAGAATTCTTAAAGACTAAAACTGAAAAACAAAGTGAGTTTCCATGATTTATGGGAGAAAAACATGAGACTAACTTTTGTACTCATGTCAACAATGCTTTATTTAGTGCCTTCTGGTAGCAGCGGGTGGGAATTCTTTAAATCTTTACTCAAGACAAGCTAAAATGTCTTGAAGCTGAAGAGCCATGCTTGCTAAGCAGTCAGTAAGTAGGTTTTGGCATATGTAGCACCCCCCCATATCAAGTACACAGGCTTTATGAGAGCTCTTTTCTTCCAACTTCAGAAGTATTTTTGGATTCTTCTTGGGTTCTTGAATATATCCCAAATAGTTGTAAGTAGAAAATGTCTGAATGTCAAGTGTGGTGCTTCTGTGTTTATTTTCTAATCTCATTTGAATCAATATTCTTATTTAGCAAACACCTTAAGTGTGACTCTTAAAAATAAAACGCAAGATTCAATTCCTATCGCAACACAAAAAAAGTGACAGGTCAAACATACAATTGCAGAAACTGATTTTCACCCATTAGATCACACATTTAAAATAGGTTATAAACCATTTAATACCTTGGATTCAGGTTCTCATACATTCAGAGAAAAATATAACCAATGAATAAATTTGGTTTTACTACTATCAGGGCTAATACGCTGATTCTTATTAACGCTTTTTTTTTTATCAAACAGGATACTGTATAACCGTGTGGCCAAATTTTTATTTTTTCTTTCAACTGAACATCTATTATATGCCAGGAAATACATCAGTAGCTGAGCAGAGATATAAAGATGAAGTAATGCACAGGTCCTGCTCTCAAAAGGTTCAAGTCTAGTTGATGCGACAAAACTACTGAAGCTACCTCCATCATAGTGCATAGCAAGGTATATAAAGTATTAGGAGTCCAACGACTAAAGGAATAATTCTACCTGGAAGAGAGGCCACAAGGTGATATGTGATAGAGTCCTTAAAGAAAAGAAGCATACACATTTCAGTGCTGGGAGGTGGGCATTCACACCAAGGGAGCTAGATATGCAAAGGGACTGAAGCCACAGGCTCTCCCAGGGACTCATTCCTTACTTCTGTAGCCATTTACTTTATTTATAGCATGTATGTGGTTAATACAATATTGAATTTCCTTCTTGGTTTTGTTTTGACTGAGATAGGGTCTGTTGATGACATTTTCTTAGTAATAATCTTTAACATTTTATGATTTATAACAAATTACAAACTATTAATTACATGGACTGAATGATTAATAAACAGATAGCATTTACTGTAGGCCAAGCAATGTTCTAAGTGTTTATCATTATTATTTAATTATGAAGAGACCGCACTGAGATAAAAAGTCAAAACAAAAACAAAATGGGCAGGCCACTTGTCTCCTAGTCCAGTATTCTTTCCACTACACAACTGCCTATCTGTTTCTATAAAACAAAACTGAGATGATTCTTAAAAGCATCTGATTAAATAATTCCAACTTTGCATTTTTATTTGCTCTGAATTTCTTTCTTTTGGTTAAAGCTATATACATTTCTGTTCAGATAATGTACTTTCACAAGTTTGGTATATAGTTCTTTTCAGTAGAAAATAAGCAGCTCAATAATTACTTTCTCAGAAAGCTTGGCTATTAAGTAGAGAAGATCCAAACTTGACATTAGTAAATGATATGCACTGCCTCATTCTAAAATTCTGTTGATATCAGAATGTAACTTATCATAAAAGGTGGCACCTTTTTGTGAGAGATAGGTTAATTAGTACTGATTAAACCCGGTAGCCATCTAAAGCACAAAGTTGAATTTATCCTTCACTTTTTATACCAAGATAAATTTTAAACAGATTAAAACTTTAAATATAAAAAATGACAAACACACATATAAGTACTAGAAAAAAAAAGGATAATTTCGTTTTTTTAATCTCAGCCTAACAACGGCATGCAACTAGAAACCAAAAATGTTGATAAATTTAATTATATAACTTTTCAAATTCTGCATGTCAAAAATTTTATAAGCAAAATTTAAAGAACATTTGCAATTCATATCATAGGCAATGTCTAATTTCCCTACCAGGGGACTTACAAATGATTAAGACAAGACAGTAGAAAAACAAACAAATTATTTTATAAGAAAAAGACTTACAAGTTGTTCTGGCTTACAAAAGGATGTTTAAGCCCAAATGCCGCTCAACCAATGACAAAGAAGATGTGTTTTTTTTATACAATGGAGTACTACTCTGCCATAAAGAAGGATGAGCTTGACACATTTCTAGTTAAATGGATGCTCCTGAGACCATACTCTTGAGATAAATTGGACACACATGTTTATTTTAGTTTTTTGTTGTTGTTGTTTTTGTTTTTTTGGTACCAGGGATCGAACTCTGGTCCTTGTGCTTTCGAGGCAGGCGGCGAAACCACGGAGCTAAATCCCCAGCTTAAAATTTCCTTTTTATTTTAGTCTTTTTTTTTTTTAGACACACATGTATAAATACCACATTGTTTCTCTGGTGTGAGAAACCAAAAGTGGAAATAAGGACTAAAATGTATAAAATGTAGCTCAGTGGCGCAGTGCCTGCCTGGCAAGTGCCAGGCCCTGAGTTCAATTCCTGGTACCAAAAAAGAAAAAAGAAAAAAAAGACCAATAAAATAAAATAAAATAAAATGCATAATAGTTATTGGGAAATGGGAAGAAAATGTTCAAATGGGAAGGGGAACGAGGCAGGTGGAGGGGGAAAAGAAGGAAGAAAAAAAGTGAAAATAGAAAGAAAAAATGGAAACAAAGCTTTTATGTGTAGAGAGGGGAGGGCGTTGAGGGGGAGAAGAGAATGGGAAAAAAAGAAGAGGCAGGATATATCATGTACAGGTGCAAATTCCCTATGATGAGAGTTATCATTCTGTATATCTAAAATGTACCAATAAATGTTTTGCTAAAAAAAGAATGTTTAACTTGACTCAAAGAGAAATGCAAACTAAAGCCATATTATGATATCCATATATATATGGATATCATATATATATATATATATATATATATATATTCAGGTACAGAAAGGAATGGGAGATACACATCTCTGCGAAGTTTTGTATGTGAAAGGTTTTCTTTGCAGCACTGAAGATTAAATAAAATGATGTATGAGAAGCACAGAGAACAGAGCTTATACTCAATACAAGCTCACCATTCAAAGCAGATTGGAAGCTACCCAACTGTCCATTAATAGGGGACTCATTAAAGCATACATTTGTTGGTATACCAGATATCTGTCAGAAAGAGGAAGATCTTTGTGCAGCCGGACATGGACTGATATTCAAGATGTGGGATAAAGTCGCGGCTGGGGCTGGTGGAAAACCAAGGGGTTAGGCCATGCGTTCAATCCCCAGCACCACTCTCCCCTCAAAAGATGTAGGGTTAATTGCAAGGAGCAAGGAACACTGCAGCATGAAGCACACGCTACCATTTGTATGGGAAAGGGAAATCAAAGAACATGTATACTTACTTTCTTGGGTATGTGGAAAAATCTTTGGAAGGATACTCACGTTTGCCTCTAAGATAGAAACTGAGTGGCTGGAGATACTCTTTCACAACTACTTTGGTCTAGTGTGAAAAATGTGTTTGTTTTGAAAGCTAAGAGAGAATTTAGAAACAATGTGTAAAAAATTCTGTTAATTGCATTTTTAAATTTATGATCTTCTAATAACATTTAAAATCTCAAACTATGTGTTAAATAGGATCTCAACTATTTTAAATAATTTGACACAACAGAAACTCATTACAATGGGAAAAGCAAAGATTTGTTTGCAACCTAGAAACAACTATAACTCCAATATAAATGTTATGGTATAAAAGAATGTACCAGCTACCCACAAAGAATGTAATCATTATGTCTCACAAACATGTGCTAATAAAAATAAGTAAGTGCATGAGATGGTTTGTGAGTCTGCCTAGGAGGTCAAAAATAACCACAAAGACAAGTGCTAAAGACTTGGTTTTAACTTAAGGAGAAATTAGTTGGCAAAGGTCATAGTACAAATGTTATTAGCTTGGAATAAGGGCTTAGAAGAAATTCTTATTTTTATTTTGAAGCTTATTCTTTGTGAGCTGAATATGTGTACATTTCCCTATGAGTCCAATAGGCCATCTCCTTGTCACCACCAAAAAGTGGTGACATTAATCATTTTTGAGGAATTGACTGTTTCTTTTCATTCTCCCTTCCCATTTATCACTTATCTTGGCTGAGATACAGGTTGCATCCTAAATTCCAACTAGTGGGTATTAGGGAAGAATTAGCACCAGGTCACCAGGGCAGGATTAGCAACTTTGCCAGCAAACATAATGAAGCATAGCATCTGCCTTTAATTGATGGCTTTTTAGGAGACTTAACACTTTCTCTTTGCTGCAGTCCATAGTATAGAATGATAAAGTGTAAGTCCTGGGGAGAGATTATACACTAAGCTGATAAAACCTTACCACAAATTGGTTTATGAGGTTACTTTCTTTTTTTTTTTTTCTTTTGGTATGAAGTTACTTTCTAAAAGTCAAATGCATGCCAAATCAAAAAAGGTCTGGTTCCAATCTTTCTCATTTGGCAGATAAGGAAAGTAGGCACAAGATGGTTAAGACACCTACCCAGCATTGCACAGGGAAGTGGGGGAAGAATTCTGGTCTCTAGAGTCACACTGATGCTGACTTCCGCCATACCCTCATCTCTAGAAAAATTCCCTCCTTTTCAGAAAGACGAGTTCTTAAAACATGACTCAAAATTCAAATCACAACCAAGACTGCATTATCGTGATTTGTGTTTCCCTTTTCATTTTATAAAGAAAAAAAGTAGCTGGGTGTGGTTATACATGTCTATAATCCCAGCACTATGGGAGGCTGAGGCAGGAGGATTACAAGTTTGAGCTCAGCTTGGGCAATTTAGCAACTTAGTGAGACCCTGTTTAAAAAATTAAAAAAAAATAATGAACTTAATGGGGATTTAGCTCAGTGTGAAGGCCCTGGGTTCAATCCCCAGTACCACCGCCACCACCACCAAAAAAAAAAAAAAAGTCAAGAGACAATTTCAGTTTCATTTACTGAGTTGCACACTTGCTTTTCCTGATTATGAAACATTAGCTCTGGCTGTCAGTAACTGTTAATTAGGGCATTAATAACCAAGGCTTGCCCCATTCTTCCTTTCTGGACAGTAAAATTTTATGCACTCTTCAAGGGCTAGTATAAATTTGCCCTCCTTGTAGCATATCTCACTATTCAGATCTACATGGATCTCAGGGTTGTATTTTTTTTTTGTTTTGGTATGGGGGATCGAACTCAGGACCTTGCGCTTGCAAGGAAGGCTCCGGCACCACTGAGCTAAATATCCCCGGCCCATCAGTGTTGTATTTTTAACGTACTTATTGTATGGATTCATATTTTGACAGTTGTTCTACATGATTTAATTTTGATTCTTCGTTCAGATCTCAGGCATAATGCCATATTGGTTTTTGTTTGTTTTTTTCCTCCTTTGTAGACCCAAGTTCACTGCTGGTTCTTAACAGATGCTGGGCTTATCAGTTATCCTAACAGGTATCTACTAATAACTGTCTCCTCCATGGGGGAATCTGCGCAACCCACAGCTGGATGCACTCTGTCCATCAAAGACAAGCAAAGGATCCTAATTAGACGGGCAGTAAATCTCTGATGGCTGGGAGCCATAGGCTGGGTGGGGTAGAGCAGAAAGAATCAGCATTCCCAGCTGTCTCTCCTCTCCTCTTCTGTTTTCCTCTCATCTCCCCCGGCTCCTCAGAGTCAAACTGGGCCAGCAGTGTTTACCCAAGGCTCCAACATGCCAGGCAGATGGTGCAGCTGGGAGGTGGTGATACAGGAAACCACCTTGTCCTTGTTTCTGTACTACGGGCACAGAGAAGCAATCCAGAATGAAAATACAAAAGAAAAACTTATGTGTGCACACCACCTGGTGACCAGTTTGCAAACAACTCTCCTACAAGAAGCAGCATAAACACTGACATTCTCACATAGACTTTCTGTCATTCGCCCAGAAAGAATAGCACCCCAAATGATTAGTTTTCTTGTTTTCCTCAACTTGCATTGAGCAAAGGAAGGGAAAGACAAGGCTCTCAGCGTTTCTTTCTCTTGAGGGCCTCCACTCTATTTCCTTGAGTGTGTACGTCTAAATTGCTGCCTACCAATCCCTTCGAATCCCTTTATTCGGCTTATCAGTCCTGAAAATTCTTATTTCCATGATGGGAGTCAGCGAACCTACAAACTTATTTTACGGGTAGGGTGGGTTTAGGTTCCTTATCTCTACTTTGGGAAACTCTTCTGACCCTGTCTTGTGACATTTGACATTTCTCTTGGAGAGCCAGTGGCAGGAGGAAAAAGAAGTGCGGGACCAAAACTTCAATTACTGAAAGAAGACGGTTTATCCAACAACAAAACACATCTTCCTTTGCCTTTTAGATCAGTCAGGGTAAGATTCTGATCCCTGGCTAGGTTTCATTAATGCCTCTTCTTAGCCTGAAGCAGTTAGAAGATAGAACCTGGGCTCTTCTTACCCCTTAAGAACAGGGGATGAGGGCTGGGGATGTAGCTCAGTGGAGCCATGTCTGCCTAGCAAGCACAAGGTTCTAAGTTCGATCCCCAGTACCCCCCTCCAAAAGAATAAGGGATTATCCAGGCATGGTGGGGCTCGATCATAATCCCAGCACTCAGGAGGGTGAGGCAGGAGTATTGGCAGGAGTTTCAGGTCAACCTGGGCTACACAGTGAATTTTTTAAGGCCATTCTGAAATACATAGCCAGACTCTGTCACAAAAAAACAAAACCCAAATCAAAAACAGAGTAAGAGATCAAAGTCCAGAGGTAGGATAGAAGAAATAAAGATAAGAGAAAAGAGATAAGAAAAATAACTAAAAAATTGTACTTTTGGGGCCAGGGATGTAGCTCAGCGTCACTGCGCCTGCCTGGCAAGCGCAAGGTCCTGAGTTCAATCCCTGTCACCGGAAAACAAAACAAACAAACTGTACTTTAAGAAGACTGCAACTCCAGGAAACAGTCAAAGTTACCCAAGATTATCCATATCAATATTCCTTAGGTTTGTTTTGTTTCTTTTCTTCTAGATCTTTCACACCACAAATCTCTAAAGATACTTGAATCCATAAATTAGCTTAGTTGATTTTTTTGTTTTGTTTTTGTTTTTTGGTACGGGGGAGATTGAACTCAGGGCCTTGCATTTGCGAGGCAGGCAGCAGGCAGCGGCACCACTGAGCTAAATCCCAGGCCCAAATGAGCTTAGTTGATAAGGTGAAGGGCAGAACCCTGATCACAAGCTAGAGAACCAGATAGAGAGTTCAAAGAATGCTTGCAGGCAAAATACCTTAGATTGCTCATCCCCCCACAATAAAATGGGGCTCATGCCTTTCCCTTGTAAAGGGGGCCATCCTTTTCCAATAAACCAAGACCAAGACAGAACTCACTATAGATTCACAAAATTCAGATTTCTACCACGAAAACCTCAAATATTCCCAGCTCCAAACTATAACCTGTCTCTCTTGAGGGCCCACACTCTTTTTCTTTGAGTGTATACTTGTATTTATTTTTTGAGTGTATACTTTCACATTTCTAATAACTGTTTGTGTCTCTTTCAAAAAGACTCTCAGGTAAACAAGGAAGTTTCAATGTACTTTATCACCATGGATTCAAAAAATGGAGACTGCTAATGAGCACAGAAAACACTTTAAAAGCATATTCTCGTTTGCTCTTTTCCATGCCCCCTTTTTTGGGAAGAGGCTGCAAGAAGAATCAAATCAAGTAAGTGGGCCCTGGGTATTCTTGTACTAGTAGCATGATTCAAAATTTCAAAAAAAAAAAACCCAGTTGAGGATGATTCAAAGTATAGCCTTCCCCAGAAATTAGTGACCCATCTGCTTGGCCACAGTGAACCAGCTACTTAACTATCTGTCCCTCGCTCCTGCTGTTTACTCTGATTAAGGTTCAGAGCTCCAGCTTCAGGCCAGCTCCCTTTTATCTGAGCACAGCTCTCTGTCTTGCATATTGTGTGCAATCCTTGCTAAAGGCCAAGTAAATGCTAAATAGTTAAGAATGGCAGGCGGGGGTGGGATAAAATAAAATTTATTTAAAAAATAGATAAGAACAATTTCTGTTGCTTTAGTCTCACTAAAACCTTTCCCTCCCACTTAAAAAACTCAGCTCTTAAACTAGGTGAGGTGGCACAGACCTGTGATCGTAGCACTTGGGAGGCTGAGGCAGGAGGATGGCAGTGAGTTGGGTGCCAGCCCGAACTGCGTACATAGCCAGACCTGTCTCAAAACAAAACAAAACAAAACAAAACAAAACAAAACAAAACAAAACTCAGCTCTTGGCCTGAGGATGGAGCTCTGTGGTACAGCACTCACATAGCATGTACAGGGCCGAGTTCCATCCCCAGTATTGCAAAAAAAAAAAAAAAAAAAAAAAAAATGCTGAAAAGCTGAGCTTTTGTCCTTCTTGAATTTTTGGTATCATCTATTATTTGTAATGGCTAGTATGTTCCTAAAGTCAGCTCTTTCACAAACAATATTACAATAATGCCCATTTTACATTTTAATTGTTCATCGCTCAATTATAAGCAATTTTGTTTTTATGTATCTTCTAGGTTTTTGATATCATTTCATATCTTACTAATAGGGCCAACTGCTACAAATCGTATGCAGCAGTAGGCTATTACACATTCAACATGTGAATGCTGAATAGCAAATTAAAAAATACAGTAATGTCTTTTTAGAAAAACATTTCCCTGTTACAAGAAAAAACATGTTACTTCTATATTTCACAACATTCTAATGTCTCCAGTTATTTCAAGAAGTATATAATTCTCCAAGAAACATCTATATTAATTCATTGTAAGAAGTATATATGTTGCTACATGTAGCAGTCTCAGAAGTTTTAGAATCCCTGCTGGCACAAGCCTGGCCCCTATAAGTTTTAGAATCTCAAATTCAACTTTTACTCAGCATTTATTATACAACAGGCACTGTACTGAGGAATATGGAAGAAATATAAAAACATTTGTCTCAGCCTTCCAAAACTCTTATCAAGCAGGAAAAATAGACGTATGTACAGCTGTCATTAGAATATGAAGTGACTTGTTAAAATGCCAGTAGAGGGCCAGGGATTTAGCTCAGTGGCATCATGCCTGCCTCACAAGCACAAGGTCCTGAGTTTGATCCCTGGTACCAAAAAAAGGGGACGGGAATGCCAGTAGCTACAAAGTGATTTGGGAGCATAAAGGTGACAATCTGCCTTTATAAGAGTCTACAATAGGAATGGAGGAGAGTGAATTCCCTGAAGCATATGTGTAGAGGCATGAAAGGAACACTTAAAATGAGTTTTGGCATTGAATATGGTTAAAAAATAGTATGTACTGGGAGGGTGGTAAGAGATAAGACTGGAAAGGTAAGTTGAGGCAAGATTGTGAAAAATGTTGTAAGCCCAGTTTGGAAGTTTAAGGCTGGACTTGCTATCTGGGTGGTTCACGTGGGAACTTGTTAGAAACAAAAACTCTTGGTTCCCCACCCTAGTGCTGCTGATTTAGAAGCAAGCCAGGCATGGTGGAGCACACCTGTAATCCCACTACTCTGGCAGGCTGTGACTGCAGAGGATCACAAATTCAAGACCAATTGGGGCAATTAAGTGAGACTCCGTCTCAAAATAAAAAAGGGCTGAGAATGCAGCTCAGGGCACAGGCCCTGGGTTCAATCCTCAGTACTATGAGAAAAATTCTGGATGCACAGGGCCCAGCTATCTGTGTTTTTAAACAAGCCCTCTAGGTGATTGTGATGCATGACTAACTCTGAGAACCACTGCTGCAGGCAATGGGAAACCTCTGAATAATTTTAAGCAGGGAACTGACCCAAGAAGATCTGAAGTAGGAGAGTGGTTGCCATTGATCAATCAAGCACAACAGCAGACTCCAGAGTAGTCACAATAAAAAAAGAACTGTTGAATGAATATTGTATGAAGAGATGATAAGGGCCTAGCCCAGTGATGGCGAACCTTTTAGGCCTTTCAATGACAACAAACAGCCAGCTGTGGCATGCATGCCATAGGTTTGCCACCACTGGCCTAGACTAAGGCAGTAGGAATGGAAACAGATTTGAGAGATGTTCTACAGGTAACCAAAGTTCAACCAGGTAACTAGATAACTAGGATAGATACTTACAAATGGTTTTTACATAAAAGAAAGCTGTAATCTCATTGAATCTACCAACTGCAAGGTTTGAAAGTAGTCCACATAGACCCTAGAAAAAGGGAAGTCAAGAGCAATTTCTATGTATTTCTATATAGTTAAGAGCAAAGAGTATGTTAGCTTGTACAGGAGCCTTCTGGTCTGCTTGGTAGTTCTATTTTCACTGTTAGTAAACTGGGATTCATTACTAAAATAAATCTTTCATGAGTTTGGTAGGTATGGATCAGTCCTTGAGACTGACAAATAACTTCATGATATACTGACAAAATTAAATTTCAAACCTGGAAAAGCTCGAACCCTGACATTGTTTCTGGTGATGTAACCAAGGTACTGCTGAAGTGAGACCCTGCTAGGGCTTTCCTTCTTTTATTCTAACAACATTATTAAAATCACATGGCCCACTTAACTTAGGAAGAAGTTGGGATGAGTAAAACAACAGGCTTTGTTACTATATCCTGAAGGTCCAGAAAGTCAAGTGGAATTGTTATTTCTAATTTTGAAGCCATGATTTAGCTGAGGCCATCTTCAATTTCTTTTCTTTTTTTTTTTTGGTACCGGGGATCGAACTTGGGTCCTTGCACTTGCACAGCAGGCAGCGAAATCACTGAGCTAAATCGCCAGCCCATCTTCAATTTCTTGTAGAGTGAGAGAGGTACTGGGCAACCTAGATGGATAATTTACCTAATGAGAAATTTTCAGGGTGCAATTCCAATTTATCACAACTCTGGATACTTGCTTTTTTTTTGGGCAGTACTGGGGATCGAACTCAGGACCTTGCACTTGCCAGGCAGGCATAGTGCCCCTGAGCTAAATCCCTGGCCCACTTGCAGGTTCTTTTAATTGATACCAATATCTTAGCTTATTTGACCAATTTATTTTGTCCAAAAATAGTTCCCGATCAAAATCTACACTGTTGTAGGGAACTTGGAGTTACTGGGGACCTTGGAAACAAAAACGTTCATATTACAGAGGAGGAAATCAAGCGGTGCACAGGGAAAATCACTGAAAGTATTTATTGTAGGGCAAGATTCTCTAGAATGGTGCAAGGTGACAAAACAAGATTCAGAGCAAAACTGGTAATTAGCTTCTTTGCTAACTTTTAGGAAATATTTTAAATTTCTCTATTTGCCATCTTAAATGTTTTAAAAAACAAAAATAATAGTGACAAATTACTTTATTGAGCTAATAATGAATGGTGTAGAATTTCTTGCAGCTTCTTAATTTCTTTGTTTTCAGAAAATGGAATTAAACGTAAGAACCCTCTGAGAAAAAAATATAAGTAAAGAAAATGGAAGACACATGCCATTCCTTTGTATGCTATTTGTTCTACTTTCTATCTTCACCCATAAAGGGGTAACTGTATGTAGTGAGTACTGTCCATTATCTTTAATTACATTACACATAAAGAGAATCTACCACAACTACCCTTTACATATTTGAAGAATTTCCAAATATTGTAGCATTAGCCGAGGGTTTAGCTCAGTGGTTCCACCACCTGCCTAGCAAGCGCAAGGTCCCAAGTTTGATCCCCGGTACCAAAAACCAAAAACCAAAAACCAAAATAAAACAAATATTCTAGCATTTGAATAAACCTGTTGTTTTGAGAGTCCTAGAATGTTTCAGAAACTAGTTTAAACTCACATTCTACTTGGTATGTAGACGTGAACAACTTGAAAGACACATTTGGCCTGGTTTCCTGTTTTCCCAAACTTTCCACTGCTTTATACCAAATATTTGTGTAATCTAAAAGTTAGTGTTCCTTAAAAAAAAAATTAAAAGTTAGTGTTCACCTCTGTTTCCTCAATACATTTTATAGGCAAAGAAATGTCACTACTTAGAGGAAGTATGAACAAACTTTTCATCATCAAGAATGTATTAAATCCCATGTGTGCCTTGCCTGCAAAAAAGTAGGCTTTCCCCTTCTGCCTGGAATTCACATTAAGAACGCAAGGCAATGCATTCCCAAAGAACAGAACTGCTTTTTACACAAAATCTGAAGGACGCAACTTTTGAGGTTTGGGCCCTCTTATTTCCCTTAAAGGTCAAAAGACCTGAAACCATTTTCACTTAAATATTCCCCCACCCTCGTCCCTGTCCCAGATAGAAGAACCCTTTGATTCTGCTGGGACAAAAATGCTACTTAAGTAGGAGAGGACAGATGTCAGTTACTTTCCTCAAAGGGGAAACCGCAAAACATTGATTAAGGGCTGAAGAGCTGCGAAGGGAGTAGAAAACGTTCTGTCCAAAGACTTCAGCCCACCTGATTGGGGCCCAGCCTCTCCAGTCCTGGTCCTCTCACCGGCCGGCTCCATGTGAAACTGGTCATGTGAGCCTGTTTACAGCTGAGCAGCTGGTGCAACCATCGGGATCAGTGCGGAGGTCCAGGGAGAGGGGGAGGATACAGGCCACATCCCCCCCCACCCCGCCCCCGCAATCCCCATTATTCCGAGAATGCTTTCGCTCTCGTCTACTGCCTCACCATCCCACCTTCATCTCCCTCCAGGCAAAGCGAGCAGAGCTAAAGCCATTCCGGGACGTCTCGCCCCAGCACCCACCCCCCCATTTCCTTCCACTCGATCTGGGGGGACCGGCCGGACTGGAGGAAGGGCGAGGACAGTGTCACCGCGGACAGGGAGTGAACCTCCCTCCCCCAGCCCTCCTCACACGGTCCGCCAAAGAGTTGTCCCCGGAGGCACATTCCCGGGGCAACCGAACTCCGCCGGGCAGCACCGGGAGCTCCCACGCCCGCCCCCGCCCGGGCAAAGCGAGCCACACCGCAGCCGGCCAGATGAAGCGGCCTCGAGCCCCCGGCGGCGGGGCCACTGACAGTCGGGAAAGTAGCCACTTTTGCCTCCTACACACCACCCACCCGCATCTCGGCGCCCCGCTGTCAGTCACAGAGCCTAGCCCCGGGTCTGGGGATGGGTTATTCTTTCGGCGCGGGGGCTCTCGGCCACGTAACTTCCACGTTCTGCCGAAGTCGGAGGAAGTGGGGTGATGGGACGCTGGGGGACTCTCACCTCCGCAACACTGGCTCCTGGGAAAGCAGCAGCAAATGTTCCTCTGCTCCTTTGTCAGCGTCTCTGGGCTGCACTGCCTGCTGGGATACCGGAGGACTCAAATGCCACCTCTCCCCGCCCCAAGAAGGAGTCGCGGGCCGGGTGTGGGTGGGGAGAGGGAGAGGGAGAGGTGGTGGGGCCGGGGGCGGGGCGGGGCGGGGGGGGGCGGGGCTTTGTTGCTGCCACCTGGCCTGTACTGTCGGGGTTTCTTCCTTCTTTCTCACTGCTCCAAACTTCTTTCTTTCTCTGTTCTCTGACCTACCCTTCCTCTCTTTCCACCCCGTGAAGGAACTGGAGACCTCACAGAAAGTCATCTCATTGTATTTGTTAGGCAGTCAGTCACCCTGTATTCCTGTCCTTCCCAACCCCATAGGCACCAAATCAGGAACCAAGGCTAGTTGATTCTGCCTCAGCTAGACAGACAGGTCTTATTGACCCTTGCTCTTTTTCCACCGCGCTCTTTGCTCACAGCTCCACAGCCTCTATTTAGGTCATGTGACTTTTTTCTTGGCCTACTGCAGTAGCTTCCTGTTTAGACTCTCTCCTACTCTTACCTCTGGCCATCGTCTAGACAGCAGCCAGAGGGCTCTAAGATGTATATATGATCCCATTATTCTGCTTAAAGCCTTTCAGTCTCAGCTGTACGATAACCCTTTATCATAGTATATAAGGTCCCTGCAATCCTTTTCTGATGTACCTGATTCTCTGGTCCAATAAGCCATCCATCCATGGAAGACAAGTGGGACCTGCGGCAATTCACCCAGCATCGGTTGCCCCAAATACTTCTCGAAAGGAGGCTACATTGTCGGTGACTTCCATAGTCTTCTTGGGATATTATTAAAGATTGACTTTTCAAAATGAAAATTTAATGATGTTCAGAATGGCCACAAGTCCCCTCTGGACAAGTATAAGCCCTAAAGAATTCACCCTACTAGCCCCACCCAGGCAATGGGCTGTCAGTATGTATCTCTTAGGCTCAGGCTTCTGATACCTGTGCTCAGATTCCCTACTTTATAATGTGCTTACCTGTCTTTGGAATCTCCACCTATCTTTTAAGGCCAAGTGGAAATATCATTTGCTTCACTAACCTTCCAGAACTCCTGCTCCATCACCATAGAACATTGCTTATTCTGCTGTGCAATTCTTCCTGACTTAGCCAACCACTGGTCATGTATATGTCTTCCCTTCTCTCCTGCCTAGACTATGCATAACCCAGAACTCAGCACAATGCCTGGTCCAGAAGAGACATTAATACAATTTGATGAAATGAAATCCATCACTTCCACTACATCAGAACCCCTAAGTGAGCCCAGGAAGGATTCTAGGCAAGGCCTTGTGCAACAAACGCCTTCCCTTCACTAGGATGTCTCTATTTTGACCTGGCTGTGTGTCACTTTTGCAAACACAAACTGGTTGGGCAGCAGAGCATTGCAAAAGGATCAAAGCTTGTACTTTGCTTGCAGGTTGGACTGGTTTGTGGTACAATATGGGGTTGTGGAAAATGTAGCTGGGATAGCTCATATGAGAATCCAGTGTAGAAAAGTGTATAGTGCCATAAAAATAATTGACATTCCAAATGCACACATACCTTCCAGCTTGGGGAGGCTTCTGACTCCTGTTTGCTTTGGCTGCCTTTGGGTTCCACATCCCCTGAAACCTTGCATATTACCTGTGTTATAAGGTGTTCTCTTGGAAAAGAGGACATTTTGTCATGCTCGGTGGCACATGTTTGTAATCTCAGCTACTCCAGAAGCTGAGGTGGGGGGATCACAAGTCCAAGGCCAACTTTGCCAACTTAGACTCTGTCTCAAAATAAAATTTAAAAATTTAAAAAGGGCTGGGGATATAGTTCAGCAATGGAGTGCTTGCCTAGCACACATGAAGCTCTGAGTCCAGTCTGCCAGTACCACCACCAAAAAATGTAGACATTTTTCTTTGCATTGGTTGTTCTTACATTGATTAAGGTACATTGGGTTTCTTTCTAATTTTCTTTGTTTTTGTTTTGTTTTGTTTTGTTTTGTTTTTGTGGTACTGGATATTGAACCCAGGCCTTGTACATGTTAGATGGGTACACTAGCACTGAGCTTTATCACCAGTCCTTTTTTATTTTTTAAAAAAATTTTCAGACAGAGTCTTGCCAAGTTGTCTGGGCTGGCCTCGAACTCGAAATCCTCCTGCTTCATTCTCCCTTGTAGCTGAGATTACATGCATAAGCCACTGCACCCAGCTTACTTTCTCTCCAGGTATATTACAAGGCATACTATGGCAGGGTTTCCTCATCCCTAAAACAGGGACAAGAATCCTTGGCCTATACAGCTTAGGAGGCTCTCAGGAAGTTCTAATGCAATAATGTATATGTAATAATGAAAACTATAGGATGCTTTTCAAACATGAGGTCTATTGTTTTTTGTTTGTTTGTTTTTAGTTGCAAATGAGAGCATTTATTTAGAATGAGGCAAGAAATCATAGCACAATCCCAAAACCTGACAAATGCCATTAATATGTCTTTGAATTTCCTTTTAGTAAGAATGCTCCCTTCTCATCCTGGTTGAATTTTGATATGATCAATAATTTTTAAAACATAAAAATTGATCTCAGATCACACATTATAATGAGTGGACACATTGTCATTGCTGGTGTGGGCCACAGAACTGAGTCATCACACTGCTCTTATGCTGGGTGTCCTGATGTCCCTTGAGCTGGTGGAAGACCTTGCTGCTGGAGCTCTGGCTTCTCAGGCTGCTCTGCTATCATGGGCAACTCTGCCTCTGGTCCCAGCTGGACTCCCAGGCTTCATTCTGACAGATGTGTTATGCCCATGTTGATGTACTAGGTTGTATAAAGCACTGACTTCCCACCAGACACTCCTGGTGATGGTTCGAGTGCTAGAAATCTAGAAACACTAGATTTCTGTTGACAAGAAAATAAAAAATGTGCCATTATCATCACACCTGACGTATCACTGAGATCATTCCTCCCAAGAGAAGAATTTCTATTCAAATGAGCTCAGAGCCTCTCTTGTCTGATATCTAGACACAGATACTTTGGTGTAGACCATGCTTCTCAATGTCTACCTGCTGCTTCCTCTCTGGGCATGCCAGACCTCCTTTCTCTCTCACTTGGCAATGACAGCGGGTGTGGAGGATGTCAGAGATGCTCATGTCATTGTGTCACTTCTGGACTTGATCTTTGGTTCCGGACACCTGGTGAGACACCTCAACCTCAGTCTTGAAGTTGAATCCCAAAAGACATTGCAATTGTGTGACAACTAGAAATGACCTAACAGTATGTGGAAATGGTCAAGAACCACAAGAATCTACCCTAGTAAACCCAGCTCACATGTATATCCTGCCCCCTTCCTGAGTCTCCAGATGCCTATATTAGGCACTAACACTACTGCCTAGACAGGGATGTGCAGAGGGGACTCAAATCAAAACTTTTGAAAATTTTGCAAAATCAATCACTACTTAAATAAGTGAATGCACTGCTAGGACACCTCTAAGGTATTGGGTGTCTACACAGTAGTTCTCTGGGTTTCAAACTTCAAAAGCTGCTCAGCTCTGCCCTCAACCAGCAGATGTGGAGGTGTTCCACATCCAGCACCTCCATGGTCTTTGCACTTACAGAGTGGGATTTTGAGGCAATATACCCTTTGAGGTCTATTGTATTAGTACATTTAAAAAAAAATTCTTAGTGCTCTAATACTTAGGTATGTGTGTTTTAGATTTCATCTTGTAAATCAAAAGGCTTATTGGAAATTCCTCATGATAATGTTTTGATTCATGGTTTCTCAAATTTGCCTAAGGATGAGAATGACCCAGAGTCTTTCTCTCTCTCTCTTTCTCTCTCTCTTCCTCTCTTCCCTCCTTCCTTCCTTCCTTCCTTTCTTTCATCTCTCTTTTTTGCTTTCTTTTTGTTTTTTTGAGAGAGGGTCTTACTATTTTTGTTTGTTTGTTTGCTTGCTTGCTTGGTCTCACTGTGTAATTCAAGCTGGCCTTGAACTCATTGTGATCCTCCAATCTCAGCCTCCTGAGTTTTGGGATTACAGGTGTGCACCATCACGCTCAACCCTGGAGTTCTTATTAAAAACAGATTCCCAGACCCTACCTCAGACCTATTTAATATAAACTTCTAAAAGAAAGACAAGAAACGAGGTGTGGTGATACACGTCTATAACCCTAGCACTCGGGATGTTGAGGCAGGAGGACTGCTGTGAATTTGAGGCCAGTCTGGACTACATCGTAAGTGCAAGGCCAGCTTGTACTATGCAGCAAGACCTTGTCTCAAATAAATGAATGAATGAATGAATGAATGAATGACAGACAAGTGCAAGAGTGCAATTGAGAATGACACCAGGTGAACCTTCCTCAGGCAAGTCTGGAAAACACTGTAACAAATGATGTATATATTAAAATGAATTCACTTAGGATTGTTTGTTTGTTTTTTTTTTTCTCTTTTGGTACCGGGGATCAAACTCAGTACCTTGTGCTTGCAAGGCAGGTGGCAACACCACTGAGCTAAATTCCGGGCCTTCACTTAGGATTCTTTCTGAGAAAGGCCTTTTAGATATGAAGAAATCAAAACTATAGAGCAAAGCTTGGAAGGAGGGTCTGGCAGGACAGATAAATTTTAGTAAAATTGTATCTGCAGCTAGTAGAGGCAAAACCTTCTTGAATTTCCTTGTCCTTCCTTGCTCTAGACTCTTTTTTGCTTTTTGTGTTTTGTTTTTTGGTTTTTTGAGACAGGGTTTCCCTGTATAGTTCAGGCTGACCTTGAACTCACTATGTTAATCAGGCTGGCCTCAAACTCATGGAGATCCTCCTGGCTCAGCCTCCCAAGTGCTGGATTACAGCCTTGTGCCACCATACCCGGTTTGCTCTAAACTCTTAGTCTGGTTTGAGGGGCTGTATGAATTGCAGCTACTCCAGTTTACCAGCTGAAATCAGTGTTAAATGGAGGTCTTTAGTGCCTCAACCTAATTGGTGATATTCCAAAAATTTGTCAGTGCCACAACAGCTTTTACCAACCAAGGCTCTTGTTAGATTCCTCTTTCCAGACTTCTTTCATAGCGGAAATACTGTGCTGTCACTGTTTTCCTCTGTCTCTTAGGTGGTAAGGGCTGGAGTTGGTCTCATCCACCTTGGCATCCCTGAGGTTTGCAATGTGCCTGATATATTGTGGATACTCATGTTGACCTTTAGAGTTGTCTGCTCACTATCTGCTTTGCCCACTTGACTGGGAGCTTATTGGGGACAGCCACAGTCAACTTTGTACTTCTGTATTCTCATGTCCTAGCCTCATGCTGTGCAAATGCCATCATTCAGGAAATGTCTGTTGAGTAAACAGTCCCCCCTTTGGTAAAATCTGTGTCAGCCACTTCAGGAAAACTGCAGAGTTCACTAGGCAATGCCACTGACAATCATGGGATTAGGACTGACTGTTGTGCATAGTCTCTATATAGGTGTACTGATTTTAACTGAGGTTGGCTTGAGAAGCATCTTATGAGGTGAGTAGAGAACACTGTCTAGTTCTCCCATTAACTTGAGGCAAGAGCTGGGGACTGGAGGATGTGGCAAATCCCAGGATTCGTTATCAGCAAGACTTCAGCTACATTCTCATTTACTGACAGTCTAGACCTATAGTCCCTTCAGCCGTATACTCTCAACATTCCCATTCAGACATGTGGCGTAGTTCGTTCGTTTTGGTAGCCTTTGGAGTGATGTCCTCTCTTGTTCATTCTTGCCATGGCTTGTTTTGGAAAAAGTAAGGAGTACGAAGCATAACTGCAGTCATTTGGCGGTAGAGCAGAGAATAGATATCATTTTAATTGCCTGGAGTACTTTCTGCAGGAGTAGGAACCTATCCCCATTGCCACACTAACTAGACTCTGGGCAAGTGCTTTCTTCTTCCTGCCCTTTGAAATTCATTCATCTATACAATAAGGTGCTGGACTAGACTGAGTCTGTGGCAGGCCTGGCCAGAAATTTCTGTTCAGGGACCTGAACCTAGACTTTCTCCTGCCCCAATTCCTGGTCTAAACTTACAGAATCAAACTACAGAGAAATTGCCCTGTAATTCCTCATCCTCTCCATCTTATGATCATATTAATTTTTCAAAAAATCACTAAACAAGCACTTTATTCAGTTGCCTGCTAGATGTTAACACCGCGCATGAATGATTTTGTTTAACTATTTAAATAGCGGGTACATTTTCCATGCCTCAGGAGCTGGGGGCGGCCTCAGGAATGCCACAAGGGGCCTCTGACTTAGTGAGCCTTCGGGCAGAGCCAAGGATGGTTTTGACTTTCTGTTGTAGCAACCAGGGCACCTGTTCTCTTTGCACCTGTCAGGTTACAACACTGTTACAAAGGCAGTCTGGTCAACAAGCTAGAAAAAACTTGATCAAGGCAAAGGAAGGGTCTTAGGCATAGTATGAAGGGGGTAAAAAGGAAAGTCAGGAATTGTTTGTGACTACAGAAGATGGTCATGGAATGAGGCATGTGAGACAGTGCGGTTTACTGGAGGAACATGGAGTCATGAGCTATGGAAACTGGGGTAAGTTGCTTAACTTCTCTGAGCTCAGCTCCTTCAACTGTAAAACCTTCCTCCCTATGGTGGCTTGAATAGAGGAAATAAAGCAAGTTTGTAAAGAGACTAGAACATAGTAGGCAATCATAGATGTTAGTCACTATTATAAAGAATCCAGGATGTAGCCAGGAGTGGTGGAGCATGCACATAATTCCAGCACTCAGGAGGCTGAGGCAGGAGGATTGCTGTGAGTTCGAGGCCAGGATGAACTACATAGCAAGACCCTGTCTCTCACACACACACAAAGAATCGAGGATATGAGAGAAAAAAAGGTCAAAGGCCACTGAGTCAGCCGGGTGGGAAAATTTCAAGGGCACATTGGCAGGGGGTCTGTGCATGTGGGGGGATAAAGGCTAGATGGCATATCTTTGTATCTTGTTCTCAGTTTTTCTATGAAACTAAAAGTACTCTAACAAAAACAAAATATTTAAGAAAAATACTGGCTTGAGCCACCGCCCCCCCAAGAAATTCCAGCTCATATCTCAGGAGCCTACAGAGGATTTCTAGACTGTACTTCCTCATATCTCTGAACCTCCTTGCTCTTGGATATTTGTGTATGCCATTTTGCTTCCGTCCTGCATCAAACTCCAGTGATTTTTGCTCTTTTCCCCTGTTGGGGAAGTGTGCCAAAGAGCAACACTAATATTTCTTTAAACCTCAAAGACATATCACAATCACCAACTTACTTATCTTCTCTCTTCTTGGGCAAATTTGGAAGGCAGGTGGAACAAATATCCCTGAAAAAACCCCATGTTTTTAAAGTAAGCGTGGATGCCACAGCACACTTGGGAATGTTTCTTCACCATGGCGTAGATGATTTCACTGATTGGGATGAGTAAACCATGCCAGGGAAATCCCGCAATAACACATACTTAGGACATAGCTTGTATATAATTATCTTCCACTTCAGTCCATGTGATTTTGTACTTCAAACATGACAGGACCTATAATCCAGTCGAAAGTATTTTTCAAAATGTGCACAGCAAGAGGCAGGTATCCGGTACTGCTGTGCAGTGATTAAGAGCATGTATAGGAGGCATTCAGATCTGAGTAAAAATCTCATCTTGACACTTCCTAGCTGTGTGTGGCCTTGGGCAAGTTTGCTATGTGTCCCCATAGTTTTCTTATTTGTAAAATAGTGGCGATTGTGAAAACATTGTGGTTCTCTGCATCACTCCATAAAACGTTTTTCTTTTTGGAAGTACTGGAAATTGAACCCAGGACTGAGCTACATTCCTAGCCCCCCCCTTCTCTCTCTCATTCATTCAGGATCTCACTGAGGCACTGAGTTGCCCAGGCTGGACTCAAGTTTTTGATCCTCCTGCCTCAGCCTCCCAGGGTGCTGGAATTACAGATGTATGCCACCACACTGGACATCTGTCCCCTTGTGATTGTAAAGGACCAGTGAGTTTCAGGTCCAGTAGTACTCTTGTAGCCCCAGCATTAGCAAGGCTCTGAAAATAGGTGAGAAAAAACTGTTACAATTTAACCACCAGCAACCCAAACCACTTCTGTACCTTCAGTCATCTGCTATAGCTGCAGCATTTTTGGTAAAGTTGACCACAGTGAAAGTGATTTTGGCAGCCATATTGGCTGAAATACTGCACGACAAGCCAAGAGATCTTCTTCAGATTAAAACTGTAGAAGCTGGGAATGGTGGTGTATGCCTGTAGTCCCAGCACTTGGGAGGCTGAGGCAGGAGGATTGCCGTGAGTTTGAGGCCTTTATTGATAATAGTAATCCAATAGCTTTTTTTGAAAATAAATTTCTGTTCTTTATAGTACTGAATAGTGATTTGTTGTAACAGCATAGGTATTCCAGAAAACACCACTACAATTTCAAATACTGGGAGCCTGCTGCCATCATTCTGGGAATGTCAGTGTCTACCTGGTCAGCTCCCCCATTTCCCTGGATATCCTATCGCTTAACCTACTTATTTCCTGTGAGCTTCTTCTCCATACAGCCACCCACTCCAACAGTTACACACCAGACCTTGTAATCAGGAGAAACTTATCCTAATTTACTTAACATTTTTATTATAATTCCAAATTCTACTTTCTTTCTTCTTCCTTTTTTTTTTTCTAAATTTTTGAAATGGGATCTCATCATATTGCCCAGACTGACCTGGAACTAGAGATCTTCCTTCCACAGCCTCTTGTGGTCCATGAAGGTCCTTTCCCAAAGTCTCACAAAGTCAAAAGTATTTGCATAGTAATAGTCATTAACTGCCTTTTTGTATTCTTAATAATTTATTATTCTTTTTAAGAGACAAGATCTTGCTCTGCTGTCCAGGCTAGCTCCAAACTCCTGGTCTCAAGCAACCTTTCTGCCTCACCCAGGTATATGATCCCATGACTGGTTGCCCTTTTTTCCTTATGTGGACATTTTTACTGACAGTACAAAACCAATAGCAGTGGCCCTGAATTATACTAATGATCATTGTATTTTTCATTACCACACACTTGAAGAAAGAAAAAAGAAAAATTTGGGGGATGGAGGGAAGGGGAAACAAGGAATTGAAATGTGTCATGTATGTGTACCAGTTCCCTACAGTAAATGTAATCATTATGTACTGCAAACGCGTACTAATAAGTGAAAAAAAGAAAAACATCCAAATTTACCCGATCAAGCAGTAAAAAGATTTAACTATTATATCTCAACCCTTGAATATAGGTCTTATTACTATGCTGTGTGGCAAAATAGGAAATAGGCCTAGAGCACTCTGCATACAAAGGTATAATGGCTGTCTTAAAAACCAATTTGCTTAGTTGAGTTGCAAACTAAACTGAACTCGTTTTTCATGGAAGTCCATTTTGCAGTGAAGAATAAGTAGCAAACGGTGGTTATTCAGAAGAGATTTGACAGATTCTTTTCATAAGAGAATGAAGTGAGCTTGTCACTTTAAGAGAACAATCTTTGTTTCCATTGTTGTCTAGCAAAAAAGATGAGAATCAAAAAATTCCCATTAGATTTGAGGACATGAAGATCCTGCTGACCTTCTCAAAAGCTTTCAGTGGGTGGTGGGGGTGGAATACAGATGAAGGTAGATTGAGAAAAGAGTGGGAAGTGAAAAATGAGGCAGTAAGAATATAGAACACTTTGGAGAAGTTTATTTTTTTATTTTTTGTCTTTTTTGTTTTGTTTTGTTTTTTTTGGCACCAGGGACGAAACTCGGGAGCTCGAGCTTGCAAGGCAGGCAGCAGAACCACTGAGCTAAATCCCTGGCCCCTGAAGAAGTTCAATAATGAGGGGGGGGGAAAGAATGATAGTTGGAGAGGGGAGAGGGGTCAAGGAAAATTATTTTAAAGATACAAGAGACTTGAGCCTGTGTAAGTGATTGTGGGACAGAGAAAGTATAGAGGAGTGGCCGAGGGTACTCAAGAGAGAATAATGGGCAAGATTCAGAAGAGTTTGGGATCTGGAGCTCAACTGCTACTGATGGTAGTGGACATATATGGGTCCTGAACTCCGGACCCTGCACTTGCAAGGCAGGCGGTGGAACCATTGAGCTAAATCCCGGCCCTGGATGTACATGTTTGTGGTTTGGTTAAGGGGCAGAAATGTGTGAAGTTGTTTCAAAGTGGGAAATCAAACACACCAGGGAAACAGAATAGCCTTGTCAGGCAGTCTTGAACTCAGGCATTCCCATTGCTTCTACCATCTATAAACTGTAGTTCCAAGCTAAGCATGGCCCACAGCTGTAATCCTGGTACTCAGGAGGCTGAGGCAGGAGGATGGTAAGTTCAAGGCCAACCTGAGAAAATTAGTGAATTCAAGGCCAACTTAGATGACACAGCAAGACACTGTCTCTAATAGAATTGCTAGTTCTCAACTCTGTCTTTGCCTCCAGTCCATGGACTTCCTCTGCCCTCCAGACGCACACATCTAACTGACCACCTGAGTGTCACACGGGCATTTCCCTCACCACATCCAAAGTCAAAGTCATGATCTTCTCTCCCAAACCAGGTCCTCCCTTATCCCAGGGAATGACACCATTATGCATTTTATCATGCAAGACAGCACCCTAGAGGAGTCATCTTTGTCTTGTCCATTTTCTCCACGGTCTATATTCAATCAATCACCAATTCATCTTGATTTTATTTCCTTAACATATCTTTTTGTTTTGTTTTGTTTTGCTTTTTTGAGACAGGGCCTCACTTTGTAGTCCAGGCTAGCCTTGAACTCACAGCGATCCTCCTACCTCAGCCTCCCAAGCACAGGTGTGCACCACCACATCTGGCTCCTTAACATATCTTAAATCTATCTGCATCATTCCATTCCTCGATGGTGCTTAGTTCAGAGCCAGTGTTATGTTTCATTTTGTTCCAGCCCCTGACCTGCACTACCTCCTGCCTTCCTCTCTCATTCTATATTCCATTTTCCATAAGGGATCTTGGGGTGCTGGGGGTTGAACCCAGGGCCTTGCACATGCTAGGAAAGCTCTGTACCACTGACCTACATCCTCAAACCTGAGCAATTTTTCAAAAGTAAATATGTCATAACTCTAATGACCTTCAAAGGCCTTTCAGTGACCTTAGGGTAAAGAACAAAATCTATAGCTCTTCCCCTTTCCTTCTATTTTACTCCACCTTTTGCCACAAAGCTCTTATTCCCAATCCTGCCCATTCTCCCTTACTTTTTTGTTTTTTACTTTTCATCTTCCAACAGTCTATATATTTCACTCTGATTATTATTTATTTTCTGACTTCCCCTTCTAGATGCAAGTTCCATGAGACAATGGATCATTGTTATTTATGTAACTATATCTCTATTTGAGGGCGAATTGGCCCTCTCTGTATGTTGAAGAAGTCCTAACCCCTAATACCTCAGAATCTAATCCCATCTGACCGGTGTCCTCATGAGAAGAGGAGATTAGGACGCAGACATACAGAGAAGGGGCATGGAAAGTAAGAAAACATGGCTGTCTGCAAGACAAGCAGAGAGAGCTCTGGAGAAACCTGGCGGCTCACTGTTGACCTCAGACTGCCCAGCCTATAAGAAAATCAATCGCTATTGTTTCAGCCACTCAGTGTGTGGTATCTTGTTATTGGGCAGCCCTAGAAACGAACAGAATCCCAAATACCCGGACTGGCTCCTGATGCATCATGAGGACTTAGTAAATATTTGGCAAAAGAATAGACCAGTGTGGGGCCCTGCGTGTTTTGGGCCCCGCTGCCCTCTCTGACCTCATCCCTTGCAGTTTTTCTGTTTGATCTTTCAACTCTATCCAAACAGGACTTTTCTGACCTCCTGGAATATGTCCTACTCTTTCCCTTCTCAAGATTTTGCATACTGTTCTCTCTGCCCGGGACCTGCTCCCCTTGTCTCAACCTCTCCTTCAATTCCAGCACCACAATTACCTACTATTCACCCTTCAGGTTTCAAATTAAATTCAAACAATACTTTTTCAAATATGCTAATTGACGTGTAATGCACATACTATAAACCGTACTTATTTAAAGTGTGCAATTTACGTTCTGACATATGCATACATCATGAAGCCATCACCACAATCAAGATAGCGAACGGTTCCATCACCCCCAAAACTTTCCCAGTGCCTCTTTATCATCCCTTCCCTTCACTCCCCTCTCCTACTCTCATGCAGGAAGATACTGATCTGCTTTCGGTGACTATAGTTTAAATTGCATTTCCTAGAGCTTCACATAATGGAATGAATAATATACTATATACTTTGAATTTTGTTCTGATTTCTTTGACTTAGCACAAGTATTTTGAAGTTCATCTATGTCGTGTGTATCAGAAGTTCATTTCCTTTTACCACTGAGCAGTATTCCATTGTAGAGCTATACCAGCTTATCCACTTACCAGTTGGTGGGCATTTGTGCTATTTATAGTTTATGACTATTACAAATAAAACTTCTATGACCTTTTATGTACAATCAACTTTAATCCTATTATTTCTTCAGGGAAATATTTTTGGCTTCCATATTAGGTTAGATTCCCTTGTTCTGCTCTCTCATCTATTCATCTCTTCCTATCTGGATGCGTCTGTTCTGCTTAGAAGGAATATTGTGTTGGCTTGGAAGAAAGTCTCAGATAAATCACTCAGAATAGAGAGATCCACAGTGAGACAAGGGGAAATTTTTTTTTTCTTGAGTAGGATGGGGATAAGAGGTAAGACAAAGCAAAATATTTGGACATTTATAGTATAATTTGACAAATACATGGTATGTGGACAATTTTAAGTGCATTGGGCTGGCTGGTAGAGCACTTGCCCTGGGTTCAACCTCCAGCACTATAAAGAAAAAAACCCTATTGGTTCAAGTGTATTGGGCTTTTTGCTAGAGATTGGTAGGACATAATAAGATCAATTTTAACTACATTGTTTTTTGTGGTGCTGAGGATAGAACCCAGAGCCTTGTGCATGGTAGGTAAATGTTCTACCACAGAGCTACAACTCTAGCTCACTGATTTTTTTCTTTGCCTTTCTTTCTGTTTTTAGACAGGGTCGTGATAAATTGCCTAGAGCTGGCCTTGAGCTCAAGATCCTCCTATCTCAGCTGCCTGAATGCTAAGATTACAGGTGTGTACTACCAGATCCTGTTTAAATGGTTTTTAAAATAAAGGGTCTACTAGTATGATTTCTGCTTGTTGTGGAGTTCTACCATTTATGCAACTTTCCTATACTTTATATTATTTATTTTTGAGACAAGGACTTGTTCTGTAGTTCAGTCTCGCCTTGAACTCACTGTGTAGCTCATGCTGGCTTCGAACTCTCAGTGATTGTCCTGCCTCAGCCTCCCAGGTGCTAAGATTACAGGGATGCACCACCACATCCGGCAACTTTCCTACACTTTAACCAAATATTAAGTAGCTATGACTTTCTACTCGTCCGTCCCACTGTTCTTGCATCCACCTCCTCCTCCTTCTCCCACTACTTCTATCTGTTGCTCTCACAACCCTCTCTTCCTCTGTGACTGGCCACTGTACCAAGCGGCCCAGGACCTGGCTACGAAATGGAGGTGAGAGTCCTACCCAGCCGCCTGGCTCAAGTTCTAGGCATACAATCCTGCTGGTCCTAAAAATATACCAACCATTGGCAAGTGGCTGGGCTATTTTCAACCTTGGGGGCCTCAGGAATCAACAGATTCATGCCAGGCTGGAAGGCAAAAAGCAAGCCCTTACTGAGGGGCTTCAGATAAAAACAGGCGATTTTCAAGTGTCCATTCACTGGCGTTGCCTTGTTACTGTTTCACTTTTTAGGCTTAATGACATTTTCCAGTGAACCTGGAATGGCACGTGACGCTATTGTGAGGCTAGAACAAGGAGCCAGGAGAACTTTTTTTTCCTCCAAATTTCCCAATTCCATATAATTCTGGAGTGACAGGAGCTATGAAGTGGCCCTGAGAGACTCCTGCTTTCTCTATAGTTTCAGGCTTAAACATCATACATGTATAGAAAGTGGGTCATGGTGCCTGTTTCTACTAGAAAAATTCAAGTACTATTATTATCATTCCCATTTTATGAAGGAGGTAACCTGAGGAAGGGACATGTTAAATAATTTACCCAAGCTCATTCAACTAGAAAGTGGAAAAGGTGGAGCCAGGATGCATTCTCAGATCTGACAGGTCCCAAAGCTTATGATCTTAGTTACTAGTATCTCTGAATCTGTGCTTCTCAAGTTGTCTCCCAGGGTGGCATTAAGTGGACGACCACCTTGTAACCACATACTGTCACGCAATTTCAGAATTGGCATCACTGTTTACAATCCTAATATACCAGAGCTTTTAATTGTTATTTTAATTGTTATTGATCCAAGAGAAAAGAGCAGAGGTTGACCTAATGCTTAAATGAATATCTGCTCCAAACAAAGTCAGATAATATCACAGTTAATACAGAGGCAGTGTTTTAATAAGGCACATACTGATATTCCCAGTGAGGAAAGTGGTTTTGTTTCAGGAAAAAAACACCATCCATCATATTAAAATAGTCTAAGTAATTTGAGTTGTATTGACTTTTGGGTTTTATTTACATTTAATATGCAAACTTATTCTGGCATTATAGCTATTTAACTGCTGTAAGCATAAGCAGTTTATTTCTCATTTTATGTTGTCATATATTTAAGTAACGCTAAAACACAACGTCAACATTGAGGGTCTGAAGGAATTCTTCTCTGATAGTAAGTGACCACACATTGCTTATATTTGGGAAGTTGCTGTACAGGGCATGGAAGACTGTAAAGAGCTGCATGGCTGTCCAGAAACGCTTATTATTAGAATCTTTTTGTTGTTGTTGTTATTACCTTGGTGATACCTCACGGTTCAAGGTGACCCTGGCTTCCCTTCAACCAGTGGAGCATGTATGCAATAAGGGTATGAATCTTTGGCATTCCTTGACTATTCAATCTAGTTACTGTATCTTAGTCATTTGTGTTTTCTGCTGTTGGTAATAGCTTGCATCATTTTCTTTGTTGTTTCTGAAGCAGTGGGAGTACTTAAGGTGAGGAAGGAGAAGAAAGGGACACTTTCTATTTTCTTTTTCCTCTAAATTGCCTGTCATTTCCTTTTTATGTATTTGTCTCCTTTCAAACCTAAATGTCATTATGACATTAAGCAAAGGTGGTTCAGAAATATTCTCCATTTTCTATCCTTCCAAAAATAAAGAAATGGAATGAAATCAAAACTACTCACTCTATCTCAAGTGTAAAGGAAAGTGTTTCGACTCCAAGTCTGGCTTTTCCATGTACAAGCTATTTGATCTGAACGTCAGCTTCCTTATATCCAAAATGAGGGTGAGATGATATTTTTTTATTTCAGAGGTGTACTGAAGATGAAAGTAAATGAAATAATGTGGGTAAATCATGTAGTCTGCCTATCACAAACACAATACTCAAAAAAGACATCATTATCATCTTCAAATCTCTCCCTTAGCACTGCACAATGTTTCATTAACTTGCTATTTCCCTCTGATCAAGGCTATTTTATTCTTTTTGTCCTCATTCTTTCAAAGTAGACATGTGGAAAATGCTGAAGATATAATATTAAGCCAAAAAAAAGAAAAGAAGCGAAATAAAAGTGTGGTTGCCAGGAGCTTGTAACCAGGGCCGGGACCTTTGTCTTATTCACTGCTGCATATTCAGTGCCCAAACAATGAGTGCCCTGATATGTAGTATGACAAAAAATACCCGTAGCTTGAATGAAGGAGCTGTGAGAGTCTGGACACAGCTGACCAAGGACTGAAGCAAGCATCCAAAAGCGAAAACCATTGAATTGAGTTAGAGCAAAGGCCTATGGGTGACTCTTCCTTTCTCACCTCCTTTCTTTCCTTCTCTCTTTCTGAAAGCTTTCACAATTAAAACATGGAAAAATAAATGCATTTTGTTTACCTTACAGAAAAGTACGCATATTTCAGACCAAAGGAGCCACAAATGTATTATTAGATTATAATCTGAATTAAGCAGGCTTTACTGGGCATGTTCCATGGTCTTTTTATTATACTCTAAAGAAGAAATATCCAGAACACTTTGAAGCATTCTTGCTTGTCAAATAACCATAAAATAAAGGAACAATTTGGCAATGGGTGAAATGTCATATGCATGCTTCAACAAGTGAACCTAATACAGCTGTTGTGGAGAGCTTGATAAGTGAATTTATTAGAATTTGTTCTTGATACAATTTAGTTTTAGTATATAGACAATGGGCCATACTCTAAGCTTTTGTATTTAAACTCTTGAAGTCTTAGATGTACTTTGAAATAGCTCAACCTTTTCATGAGGAAACTAGGCCCAGTGTGGGGATGTGACTTGCTCAAAGTCATGTTTGTATTTTTATGCCTCAATATTCTTATCCCAGTGTTTTGAGTTTTCAGAGATTTGACACACCTTCTAGTTTCTCAAATTCACCACGTGCAAACTGGAGGTAACTATGGGAACTACCTCGTTCAAGGGTGTTGTTAAGAATTAGATTAATTAACTCAACCTTCGATGACTTTTTTTTTTTTGTAACAGGGTCTCACTATGTAGTTCAAACTGGCCTTGAACTCTCAGTGATCCTCCTGCCTCAACTTCCCACGTGCTGGGATTATGGCCATGAGCCGCCATCACACCCAGCCTACTATCTTTGTTGTAATACTCACTAAGTCATGGATCTTCTCCATAAACTTGGCAGGCAGGCAGCACAGGTCTTTCTGTCATTTTATTTTATTTTATTTTATTTCATTTATTTATTTTTTTGGTACTGGGGATCGAACTCAGGACCTTGTGCTTGTGAGGCAGGCGCAGTGCCACTGAGCTAAATCCCCAGCCCTTTCTGTCATTTTACCTGTGAAAATATGGAAAGGCAGAAGGGTGAAATGGCCCATCTGGTTTGTAAGTTGCACAGTCACATCTGGAACTCTGATATTCTGTGTCCATTGCATTGACTGACACCTTCAGAATTCTTTTTAACACTAAAGTCCAGTGGTTACTATTTAAAGGACTCTCATGGTCAGCCTTGGAAAAACTTGCAGCCTGTTTTATCTCAGAGAACAAGAAAGTAGCAAAGGGTAGGGTTTACACTAGATGACACTAAAGGGATCCAGCGTTAGTGAACCAGCCCTGTTTTATTTTTATGTGTTTGTTTTATTTTGTTTTGTTTTGAGATAGGGTCTTGCTATGTAGTCTTGGCTAGCCTTGACTTCACTATATAGCCCAGGCTGACCTGGAACTCTCGGTGATCCTCCTGCCTCAGCCTTCCGAGTGCTGGGATCACAGGTGTGCAAAACCAGTCCTGTCATGCCTGATGCATACAGTAGTTTGTCCATCATTGAAGCAATGAACTTTGCAAAGGAGAGTTTATTTGCAAGGCAGCTGAGTGGAGTTAGGAGACCCAGATCTCAAATCCATCTAGCTGAGGACAGGCCTTCAGGATATTTATGGAATGAAGAAGCAGGGTGGTAGGTGAGAGTAGTGGTGCATACTCACAATTCCAGTGCTCAGAAGGCGGAGGAAAGAGGTTCACGAGTTTGAGTCCAGCCTGGGCTACATATTGAGTTTAAGGGCAGCCTGTAGTATATGGCAAGACCATATAGTTTCTTTCAAGGAAAGAAACAAAGAAAAGAAAATGGTGGTGTTTTCTTGATCTGAGGGTGGAGTTTGCATCATAACTCAGACATCAGAGCTGTTCTGTTATCTAGAGCCAAGGTATAAATGAAGCTAGTAGGAGACTGATAGCTCAGTGGTGTGGCCTCCAGAATTAGTGATTTGTGAAGGCGACTAAAAGCAGTAACTAACTACGGGGAAGCACGGGGGCTCCGAGTCACAGGAGGAGGAAGCACAAGGGTCGGTTAGTGTAAATGAGACCAGGCCAGCTGTGTCTGCTGGCTGGTAATGACCATGGTTAGGATTCTGCCCTCCCTTGGAGTCTTGGAGACTGAGATCTTACTCTTTTGATGGTTACACTGCTGAGAATCCTCTCAGGTGCTTCTGAGCTGTAAAAGATACAATCATAAACTTTTACTTTGGTAAATGCCAGCAGGTAGGTTGTGGCCCATAGAGCCTGGTTTTAGTCCCCCTTCATTTTGTGCCTTCCTCAATCTTAAGGGAATTTGGGCAGTGACTAATCTGGCTACTTCCTGCTCAATCAGGGCATAGATCTGGGTTAGAGGAATGAAACTGTTTAGCACTCATTTGGAAATATTCATGGATTCAGTGGCCAAGTAATGAACTCATATCTGAAGAAAAATAAAAGAATATGTATGAGGTAGATAGGCCAACCTTCCTTTACATTAGCTGTAACCCTGCAATACCACTAAAGTTACCACTACTGCTAATAGCTACCATTCACTGAGCAATTACTATGTGCCAAAGTGCTAAGGGCTTTTAAAATTGTGTTATCTTATTTACCATAATAGTCCTATGATGTAGGCACTTCATTATTCCCATCATAAGTGGGAATTTATAACACTGGTTGGTTATGGTAACAATAATACTAATAACTGTAATTTTTTGCACGTCATGGCAGTGCATGGTTGTAATCCCAGGACTTGGGAGGCTGAGGCTGGAGGATTACTATGGAGACACAGTTCTACCTGCAAGAGCCCATTTCTATTGAATACAAAAATGTAGGGACTTTTTTGAACAACTGTGAAAACTACTTTAAAACTGTTTTCCCTTTAACAAGCTTGACATTAAAGATGAAATCTATTTCATACTTTCTTCGACTTCCTGAGTGTTATGGCTTGTATCTAGATGTGCCCCCAAAGCCTCATGTACTCTAGGTGGGGCTTTTCCAAATTGGCTGGATCTAGGGTGTGTGATTCTGGGATTAAGGGTGTGTGGTACTAAATTAGTCCAGGGATTGGAATTAGCATAGCTGTGGTTGTGGGTAATGGAAGCCCCACCCTGGGTGTGGGTAGCACCAGTCAATAGGCTGATAGCCTGGATAGAATACAAATGGAGAGAGGGAAGGTAGGCTTGCTGCTTGCTGCCCCCCACAACATGAACTGTATCTCTTCTGCCATGCCCCTCTGCCATTTCACCCTGCCTTGGCGACTATGGGCTGAAACCTCTACAAACTGAGCTGAAATAAACTAACTTTTCCTCCTTTAACTTTGGGTATCAGGTTTTTTGTCTCAGGGATGAGAAAGTAACTAAGACGCCCAGAGCCTCACTTTTGTGCCATTTCCTTCATATTTGTTGTGCTTTCCAATCACATCTTTATTTTTGTGAGAGCTTTTTCTTGTTTTCTGTATGTAATATATTTCCTAATCTTTCTGGGGGTCCCTTTTGATCTTTTCATTGTCCGCTTGCTTCAGGATCAGATATTTCTTTTTTCATCTTGAACTTCTTTTATGTTGTTTTCCCTGAAATACTTGTTCCTTGGATAACCATTGATGTTTATGATTGGAGGACTTTGGTGAATACAAGAATAGCTTTGGGGGCTGGGGATGTAGTCCAGTGACAGAGCACTTGTCTGGCATGTGTGAGGCCCAGGGTTTGGGCGGGGGGGCAGTTGTCTCTGTCTCTAGTTACTCCAGCCCCAGCATTGCCTTCCATGAAACTACTGCCAACCTCTGTATAAGCAATGGGTTCCAGAGGAACCAGCTCAGGCCTCCTAGCCCCTCCTATGCCCAAAACAAGGAAGACTTTATTTTCAGTGTATTTTACCCCTGGGTGCTCGGTCTTTTCTTTTTGGCCCTCCAAGCCTGCTGTGGAGGTTGGAAGGAATGCCAAGCTCTCTGTATTTCTTCCTTGTCCAGGTACCAATTTCTCAGTGTGGTCCAAGGCAAATTATCTACCCTATAAAGGAGGCAGTGACTAGGATGGGAGCTGGTTATAAATGTTGCTTTTATATACCTAGGAAACGAGGGGGGGGGGCGCTTTCTGTCCCGGCTATTCCACCCTGACTTCTGTCCCTCAACCCACTCTGCTCTTGCTACCTGTTCACTTCAAGGCCTATGAGCCAGTCTCACGAGCTTACTGAGGCGAGTGGAGGGCCTTGCTCAATGTGGTGTCTCCAGAATCTAGAACAGTATTGGGCACAAAGTACTTATTTCCTAATGGGAACCAAATTATGAAAGGCCTTGGTGCCAACTTATTTTATCGTATGGAAAAGGAAGAGTTAGTGAAGATGTTTTTGAGCAGAGGCTTTGGAGCTTTGAAAGTTTGTTTTGACTGCAGAATGGGGAATTGTGAAGCTGGAGACTGATTAGATTTTCTTTCTTTCTTATTTTTTTTTGTTTTGGTACCGGGAATCGAACTCAGGACCTTATACTTGCCAGGGAGGTATGGTACCACTGAGCTACATCCTTGGCCCAGACTAGGTAGATTTTCAACTGAGAAATTATCCAAATGAGACAGGATGATAAATACTTAAGCTCAATGTGTCACAATGGTGATACAGACAAGGGGATTAATTCAGAAAAGATATTTATTGAGTACTTGGAGCAGTAGTTAGCAAGCTTCATCCTAGATGCTAGAGATACCGTAGTGAATAAAACAAAGTTTTAGTCTCATGGACCTCACATTCTGGTGGTGGAAGGAGGAAAAGGAAATAAAACAATTTCATGTGTGATCTACGTGATGTCATGGTAAATGCTAACAAAGCAGAATAAAGAGATAGGCAAAGTGAAATGGTATGGGTCAGAGACATATTTTTTTTTTTCTTTCTTTCTTTCTTTCTTTCTTTCTTTCTTTTGAAACAGGGTCTTGCTATGTAGTTCAGGCTGGCCTTGAACTCACTATGTAGCTCAGGCTGGCCTCAAACTCTCAGCCATCCTCCTGCCTCAGGCTGGGATTACAGGCATGTGCCACCTCTCCCGGCTTGCCCTTTTTTATTTTGTTGTTATTTTGAGACAGGGTCTTGCTAGGTTGCTAAATTGCCCAGGCTGGGCTCAAATTTGTAATCCTTCTGCCTCAGTCTCCCAGAGTGCTGGGATTACAGGTGTATCTCACCATCCCCAGCTTGAGAAATACTATTTTTGATTAGGTGTTCTATAAAGTAGTGAAGCAATGAGATAGTTAAAAGAAAACCTGAGAGAAGAGCATTCCAAGCAGAGAGAACAGTAAGTACAAAGGCTTCTCTCTAACATGTCGAAACTATTTAGAATTTATTTATTTGTTCTAGTTTTTTGAGACAGGGTCTTGATATGTATCCCACGCTGGCCTCGAACTCAGGGCAATCCTCCTGCCTCTGCCTCCCGAGTGCTGGGACTACAGGAGTGTGCCACCAGACCCGGCTAGAATTTAGATTCAGTGTACCATTCAGTAATAAACAGGTGATCTCAAATTGGCTGGTTGGTTGGTTCTAGAATCTGAACTGACCTTTAACAGAAATGACTTCTTTCAAGGCAGGGCAATCAATACAAGAAGAAATTCCAAGAAGATAATGCAGACCAAGGAGAGTAAGACACACCTGCAAAGGGGCCCAGAGGCCAGAAAGTGGGAGGAGTTCAGCTAAATATGGGAGACAGTGTCGGTCTGGACAAAGATCCCCATTTTGAAGACAGACGTTCTTTCAGATGTTTCAGTCATATTGTGGTAGGCAGAACCATAGTCCCTTATGACATCTGTAAATATGTCATAGTACATGGCAAGGGGGAATCAGGGTTGTAGATGGAATTAAAACTGCTAATCAGCTATTGTTGAGATTAGGAAATTATCTGGGGTTATTCAGATGGGGATGAGCCCAATATAATCACAAGTGTCCTTGTAAGTAAAAGAAAGAAGCAGGAGAGTCTGTGTCAGTGATTTGATGTGTGAAAGGCTTGACCTGAACCTTTGAAGACAGGAGAAGAGGGTCATGAGACAGGAATGTGGAATGTGGTGGCCTCTAGAAGGTGGACAAAGCACCGAAATGGATTCTCTCCTGGCACCTTTACAGGGCAGTGAAGCCTTGCACCTTGAGACAGACTAGCGAGCATAAATATAGTAAGGATGGTCAGAAGATCAAAAGCCTTCCTCTCTCTGGCTTCACATTACTCATCAAGAAAATGATGGCTGTTTATTAGGTTGATGGTCAGCAGAATTTTTTTTTTTTTAGCAAAACATTTTTTAGTCCTTGCAAAGGTAAATTTTATGTGTTGAGTTGCCTGGGCCACAGGGTCAAGGATGCTTGATGAAGCATTGTTATGAATGTGCCTGGGAGGATATTTTTGGCATGGGATTAGTATTTAAATTAGTGGATTGAGGAAAGCAGACAGCCTTTGCTAACGTGGGTGGGTCTCATCCAATCAGTTAAAGGCCTAAATAGAACAAGAAAGCTGCCCCTCCCCAGGAGTAAGAGAATTCCTCTTGGTTGGTGGTCGGTGACCTGGTAGATTGGCTTTTTTTCCTGCCTTTGAACTCAAACTGAAACATATTCCTGGGTCCCAGCTTGCCAACTCACCCTGCAGATCTTGAAGCTCATCAGTCTCAAAATCGCACAAGCCAATTCACTATGATAAATATTTTTCTTTATATATTTATAGCCTTTTTTTGTTTCTCTGGAGAACTCTGACTTATAATACAGCCCGCGAGCCCAATATGGATAATAGATAAAAGTGAAGATGCTTCAGCTGTCACAGCATTGGGAAGGCCTGAAGCCCCATCCATTCTGAGCCTCTCTACCTCTGAGCTCCAGACCTTTGGTGAAAACCATCTATAGTCACCACTTAGCTCTTATACGTGATGAGTTTGTTTCTTTTTCTCTTCACAGTGTAAATTGGAAAGCACATGTATTTCAGCTTACTGTTATCTTCATACCCACTTACATCAGTTTCCTATTGCTACTGTGACAAATCATCACAAAATCAGTAGCTTAAAACAATAGCTTTATTATCTTCAGCTATGTAAGTCAGAGTTTAAAAATGGGTCTGGCTAGGGTGCAATCCAAGTGTCTGCAGGGCAATGTTCTTCCTGGAGGCTCCGGGGAGAATCTATTCTCTTGGCTTTTCTGCTTCTGGAGGTCACCTTCCTCATCCCTTGGTCATGACCTCTTTCTTCATCTTCAAAGCTAAGCAGTATACCATCTTCAAATCTCTTTCCAATTATGACTCTTTACTCTTTTGAACCCCCCTTCTCTTATAGGACTCTTATGATTATATTGCACGTACCCGAAAAATCCAGGATAATCTCCTGGTGTCAAGATCAGATGGTTACCAACACTAATTCCACCTGTAACCTTAATCCCCCCTTGCCATGTGCCATAACGTAGTCACTGGTTCTGGGGATTGAGATGTCTCTATATTGGGGGGGGCATTATTTTGCCTGCTATACCAATCCTTAATGATGGTCACTATTAATAGTTTATTCCAGAAATAACCCATGTATATACAAGTATTCATTCATGTGCAACACACTCAAGCATGCATATAGATGTTTTGTTTTTTGGTACCAGGAATAGAACTCAGGGCCTCACACTTGCCAGGCAGGTGCTGTGCCACTGAGCTACCATGCAGATGTTTTTAGGTGCAATATTGTTCCATAATTTTCTTTTCCTTTAAACAAAATACATTTTGAATTTTTCTATATGATCCCCTATAGAGTCTCCTAATTTTTTTCATATAAACAAGAGAATTATTACTTTTTTGTGGGGCTGAGGATCGAACATAGGGCCTTCATAGGAGAATATATCCTCACTCACCTTTTTTGTTTTGAGACAGGGCCTTACTAAGGCACTAAATTGCCCAGGCTGGGCTCAAAGTCACAATTCTCCTGCCACAGCTTCCTGGAGAGCTGGGATTACAGGTGTGAGTCACTATGTTCACCTCAAGAATTATTACTTTTAGCCTTAAAGGAGATTTGTTACAGTAACAAGGTTCATCAAGATGAGTCCCACCTTATTGACAGTCTTTTTTTCTTTTTTGGGGACCAGGGATGGAACTCAGGACCTCACGCTTGCAAGGCAGGGGGTGGAACCCCTGAGCTAAATCCGCGGCCCTCGACTTGTTTTTGTTTTTGTTTTTTTCCCAAACCTTGTGATTGCCTTAAAAGGCCATTAGTCTCACCCAACAATGAAATGAGGAGAGTGATTCCTCGGAGTGCAACCAAGGAAGAGAAATCTGGGGCCAGTCCTCTTGAGACAGGAGAGTAGGGCGTGGCAAAGCCCGCTGAGGAAGTGGGCATGACCTGTTAGGAGATCTCACACACATGCGCAGAACAGTTCCCAAAGCCTTTCCCCAGGGACTTCTTGGGAGACCTCCTAGGTCAATAGGATGGCCTAGACCTGACATCAGCCTGAGGCGTGGGTTCCCAACACCGCCTCTCAGGACCTGTATGCACAAGTTCTTGTGGATTTCCTAGAGTACTGGATAGCATACGAGGACAGGTAAGCCATGAAAAGCTATTTATCTCGCTTTTTTCCTTTTTCACTCAGCCCAAGCTCGCCCTGCAGAGCCATTTTCTTCCCCACTCTTCACCTTTACTTTCTCAAATAAACTTTGTCACTGTTTTTTTTCCTCATGTTGTTCAATTCTTGTTCGAGACAGGAAGAACCTGGAATCGTAACCCCAGAGCGGAGAGTAACCCAGAATCCGGTAACATTTTAATCCAGAATCTGAGCCCCTTTTAGAAGCAGGTCATCTTGTAACACTGACAATAAAGTAGCACCTCTGATTCCAGTGACAGCAATGACTTTTTTTCTTCAACTGAGTTTTCTTAAAATTTAAAAAGAAAGTAGGCGCATTGTCTTAGTTACTTTCTCCTTGCTCAGATACAGCCCAACATCCACAATTTAAGGAAGGAAAGGTTTATTTTGGCTCCTGTTTCAGTCCATAGTCAGCTGGTACCAAGACAAGATGGCATGGCAAAGGGGCACGGAAGAAGAGCTGCTCATGTCATGGTGACAGGGGCGCAGAGAGAATCAAGGGAGAAGCTGGGACAGGAGATACACCCTTCCAAGTCAGGCCCACAAAGACTTGCCTCTTCTGACCAGACCTCATCTCTCTTTTTATCCCCCCCATTTTGTTTCTTTTTCCCCCACTTTGTTTTTTAGAGGCAGGGTCTCACTATGTACTTCAGGCTGGCCTTGAACTCACTATGTGGCCCAGGCTAGCCTCAAACTCATTCCGATCCTCCTCAGTGCTGGGATCACAGGTGTGCGATGCTGCACCTGGTAAGACTCCACCTCTTAAAAGCAAGTGAGCTGTAATATTCTCATAATAAAGTCAGCTAACCAAAGCCCCACTGCCAATTGAATGACACTTAAGGGGCACATCTAAATATAAACTATAACATACATAAAATAGTTCAAAGCATAAAAGGATGTACAGTGAAAAGTAGGTCTCTTTCTTATCACAGATCCATGAAACAACTACTGCTAATTGTATCTTGTGTGATCACCTAGAAATGATTTATGCATATATCAAGTGCCCTACTACTGAGCTACACTCTTCTTAGCCCTTTTTAAACTTTTTATCTTGACACAGAATCTCCATAAATTGCCCCAAATTGCTGTCCTTGAACTGTGATTTTCCTGCCTCAGCCCCCTGAGTAGCTGGGATTATAGGTGTGCACCATTGTACTCAGCTCATGGTACCCTCTTGTAGCTATAGGCACCTCCCTCACATGTCCAAAATCCTTAACCCCATGGAGGTCTCAAGCCAGGTGTCACTTTTTTTTCCCCTTAAATTCTTTTATTGGTACATTTCAGGTATACAATACATTTACATTTATCATTGGGAACTTGATGTATTTTGGTTCTTATTTTTCCCCATTTCCTGCTCTCCCTTCACCCCCTGCACCCTGCCCTATTTATAAAGACTTTGTTTCCTTTTTTTCTGTTTCTCATAATTTTTCTTTCCTTTCTTTCTGTTCCCCTACGCCTCCCACTTTCTCTACCCCTTTGGACCTTTTCTTCCTATTTTGCATTATCAAGTATTCATTTTAATCATTGGTACATTTTAGTAATACAATATAATGACATTCATCAATGGAAATTTACACCTTTACATAATCTCTCTTGATTATTTTTCCCCATTCTCCTGCCCTCCTTTCAACCCCTCCATTCCTCACTATTTACAAAGACTTTGTTTCCTTTTTCTTCATTTTCATAGTAATTCCATTCCCTTCTTTCCTTTCCCCTACCCCTCCCACTTCCCCCTCCCCTTTGCCCCTTTTCTTCCTATTTCACACTATCTATTATACCTTTTAGTCCTTATTTACACTTTCAGTTTCTCACACTAGAGAAACTATTCCATATTTACACATGTGTGTCCTGTTTATTTCACTTAAGAGTATGGCCTCAATGTGCATCCATTTAGCTATAAATGTCTCTAATTTCTCATTTTTTATGGATGAGTATTACTCCATTTTATAAAAAAATTCCACATTTTCTTGATCCAGTCTCCAGTTGATGGGCATTTAGGCTGCTACCAAGTTTTAGCTGTTACAAATTGAGCTGCTATGAACATGGGTGCACATATATCACTCTGGTATGATTCTTTTAATTTTCTGGGGAAGATACCTAGCAGGGGAAGAGCTGGGTCAAATGGGACTTCCAGTCCTAGTTCTATGAGTTATCTCCACACTGATTTCCACAATGGTTGCACCAGTCTACAGTCCCACCAGCAGTGGAGCAGAATCCCTCTTTCCCCACAGCCCCACCAGCATTTGTTCTTGGTTGATTTCATGATAGCACCCATTATTTCTGGAATGAGTTGGAATCTCAGCATTGTTTTCATTTGCATCTCTTGAATGACCAGTGATGTTGAATACTTTTTCATATGTTTATTTGCTATTTCTACTTCTTTGTCTGAGAAATGTCTGTTCATTTCAGATGCC
>NW_004624797.1:14636288-14651399 GCF_000247695.1 Heterocephalus glaber
TTGATCTATCTATTTGTGACAGTGGGGTATTGAGGTCCCCCACTACAATTGCAGTAGTGCATATATGACTTTTCATATCCGTGAATATTTGTTTTATATAGTTGAGCACACTAGTGTTTGGTGCATAGACATTTGTGATTGTTATCTCTTCCCGTTGGATTATTCTCTTTACAAGGATGTAGTGTCCTTCTTTGTCTCTCTTAATCAGTGTTGGTTTGAAATCCACTTGATCTGCAAAGAGGATAGCGACTCCTGCTTTTCCCTGTACAAGGATGTAGTGTCCTTCTTTGTCTCTCTTAATCAGTGTTGGTTTGAAATCCACTTGATCTGCAAAGAGGATAGCGACTCCTGCTTTTTTGGGGGTTCCTGTCATGGAGTATTGTTTTCCACCCTTTAACTTTCAGTGTATGAGTTTAATTTGAATTAAGTGTGTTTCTTGTATGCAGCATATTGTTGGATTTTGCTTCTTGACCCATTCTGCCAGTCTCTTTATTTTGATTGCTGAATTGAGACCATTAACATTGATGGTTATAACTGATACATATTGACTTATCATTGTCATGACTTTTTCTTTTTGTTTGATCCTCCCCTTTTGCTTTTAATTTCTGGTCACGCCCAATGGGTTCATTCTGCTGTGCTTCCTGGGGTTGTGATACTCATTGTCTGTTCCTAGGATATTGTTTAAAATTTTTTGGAGTGCTGGTTTGGTATTCATGAAGTTCCTAAGGTGCTCTTTGTCATGAAAGTATCTTATTTCTCCATCAGTTTTGAAAAATAGTTTTGTAGGGTACATCAATCTGGGTTGGAGGCTATTTTCCTTTAGGGCTTGGAATATGTCCCTCCAAGCTCTTCTTGCCTTGCGTGTTTGCGTTGAGAAGTCAGAAGCGATTCTGATGGGCTTTCATTTGTATGTGATTTGTTTCTTTTCTTGAACTGATTTTAGAACTTTGTTCTTCTGTTGAGTTCTGGAATCTCAACAATTTTATGCCTATGTGTAGAGTTTTTTTGATCAAGGCTATTTGGAATCCTATATGCCTCACTTATCTGTATGTTAAGTTCTTTTCCCCTGCTTAGGAAGTTTTCTGCCATTACTTCTGTGAACAGTTTTTTTTACATCTTCTCCACTCTCTCCTCTTCTTTGACTCCAGTCAGTCTTATGTTATTCTTCTTTGCATCATCTGGCAGCTGCTGGATTGATTTCTCATGGTCCCTTCCAATTTTGAAGCAATTTTTCTTTTCCTGGTCACTAGTTGCAATCTTATCTTCCATATCTGAAATTCTGTCCTCACATTGGCTCATTCTGCTGTGTAGACTTTCAATAGAGTTTTTGATTTCCTGGAAATCTGTTTGCATCTGTTTTATGGATTCCATTTGCTTCCTATGTTGGGATTTCATCATGTTCCTGAGCTCCTCTCTAGATTTATTAATCATGTCTTGTACTAGAAGCACAATCTTTGCTGTTATCTGAGAAATTATTTCTGATTTCATTTTTTCCATATCCTCTTTTGTTGCCAGTTCAGGGCATCCAAGTTGTTGAGTATCAGAATGTTCCATCTCATTTCCCTTTGGGGTTGCTGTAGGTGATCTGGTAGTCTGGTTTTGAGACTTGTTTATGAGTCTTCTCATTTTGACCTGGGAGGGGGGTGCTATTGGTGCCTGGGTGGGGCTCACCTCCTCTGAGCTGGGAGCAGTGGGAAGGCTGCTCAGAAGCCCCTTCCTCTGAGCTATGAGCAGCCCAGAAGCCTCTTCCTCTGGGCCGGGAGTGGTGGGACGGACCTAGGTGTCACTCTTAACGTGTACGAAGAACATGGGTGTGGTGGTGCACCCCTGTAATCCCAACACTCAGGATGCTGAGGCAGGAGGATCACTGTGAGTTCAAGTCCAGCCTGTGCTATGTAGTGAGTTCAAAGCCAACCTGAACTACATAGCAAGACTCTATAACAAAGAACAAACAAAAAATGGAAGTACATTTTGGTTGCTTTCAATTTTCATCTAATATGAACAAACCTATTATGTATTTAATTTCCCTACTGAAAAAAAACTGTGTATTGTGATCTATGTCAAGGACCTTTATTTCGGGTTCTATGAACCCTTTTTTTTTTGGTAGTGGGAATTGAACTCAGGACCTTGCACTTGCCAGGCAAGCGTGGTACTTTATGAACTCTTAAAGAATCATTTAACTTTCTTAAATTACATTTAAAATGTGTCATTTTCTGTAAAGAGTTTGGATTTGTTTGAGACATGGTCTCTCTGTAGTCCAAGCTGGTCTTGAATTCACTATGTAGCCCAGGTTGGCCTTGAACTCACTATGTAGCACAGGCTGGCCTTGAACTCACAGTGTTCCTCTTGCCTCAGCCTCCCAAGTGCTGAAATTGCAGCTGTGCTCCACCATGCCTAGATCCACTGCATTTTTGAGAGAGTATTCATGTTTAGATTTTCATGTGAATCTAAGTTTTCAAAATTCTTAAACTTGACACCCAAGGCACAGAACTTTTGCTTTGCAAACAGCCATGTGAGAAGGATGAAAATACAAGGTATAGAGAGGGAGAGAATATTTGCAAAATGTAGATCCAAAAAAAGGGCTCATATTTAGAATATATGAGTTCACAAAAGGCAACAGTAAAAAATCAAACAACCCAAGTAGAAAAATGAACAAAAGGCTTGAAGAGACACTTCACTGAAGAGTTTGTACAGACAGCCAATGAGCACATGAAATGATATTCAACATAATTAGCTACTAGGAAAATGAGCATTAAACCACAATGAGATTTACTATGTAGCCACTCAATGGCTAAAATAAAAATAAACAATTGGAACTATAAATACTAGAGAGGTTGCAGAGAAACTGGATCACTTACGCATTGCTGGAGACAATATAAAATGGTACAACCACTCTGGAAAAGAAAGGGCTATGGCGGCTTCGTACCAAACTAAATATGTGTTTACATTGCAACTTAGTAATTGTACTCTTGGCATTTATCCCAGAGAAACTTCCTTTTTTAAACTTAAAAATAGGTCATTGAGGACGTTCCATTTATATATATTTGTGTGTGTATATGTGTGTGTGTGTGTGTGTGTGTGTATATATATATATTACTCTTTTAAAAAGATGCAAGGGGATCCATAGTATGGATATATCATGATTTATTTAGGTTTTCCTCCACTGATGGTTTTGTTTCCAGTTTTTTCTTTATTTTTCTTCTTTCTTTTTTTTTGGCAATGCTGGGATAAAACTCATGGACTTGTACGTGCTAGGCAAACACTTTGATCTATTTTCTTATTGGAAAAAATGTTATAACTTCCCTGCATGTATATACATATGTGTACACACCTGTACACACACTGCATATGTTTGTGTACAAGTAATTCTGTACAACAGAGTCCTAGCAATGAAATTGCTGGATTAAGAGAATGTGGATGTACAATTTTACTGGGTGACTCAGTCCATTTTTTGTTGTTATAGCTGAATACCACAGACTGAGTAATTTATAAAACTAAAAGTTTATTCAGCTCACAGTTCTGAAGGTACAAGGCAGAGGGGCCACGTCTTGTGAGAGCTTTCTTCTCACTGGTGGGGACTCTGCAGAGCCCTAAGGCAGCACAGGGAATCACGTGGTGAGACAGAGCAAGTTTGCTAGCCCAGGTCCCCCTGCCTTTTGTCATTGTTGCTGCTTTGAGACAGGGTCTCACTGTGTAGTATAAGCTGGCCTTGAACTCACTGTGTAGCCAGGCTGGCCTCAAACTTGCAGTGATCTTCCTGCCTCAGCCTCCTGAGTGCTGGGACCACAGGCGTGTGTCACCACGTCCAGCTTCTTCCCCTTCTTATAAAGGCACTGATCCCATCATGAGGATCCCACCTTCATGATCTCATCCGATCCTAATTCCTTTCTCAAAGCCTCATCTCCAAAAATCAAAATGTATGATTTTGAAGATGAAGTTTTCACGTGATGAGTATCTTACAATAGGGATTAAATTTCAAACCACGGCAATGAACACTGTTTAGAGTCCTCCACAAGTTTACGTTGTAAAATGTAAGGTCCAGCCAAAAGTATAAGAGAGTAAATTGACTGATGAGTAATGCGCAGAAATCAGTTTGGCTGGTTAGTGTTTAAAGGGTCTTTCACATATTCTTGGGAATAAGATCCCCTACCTTTTTTTTTTTTTTAGCATTTTGCCCTCATTCATAGTCCATTATAGCAAGCTCTGTACATTCTAGAGCCATTAACATGCTTAGCCTTTCACCTAGTACATTACACTTTGTATACTCCTGAAGTAAAGACTTCTGGTCTTTACCCTTTGTCTCTCACTTTTCTAGGCCATACACAAGTGGAAACTGCATATTTGAGAGACATGCAGAATCTTGAAGCTAGGGAAAGTTTGCTAGGAAATATGGAACTGGTCCACTTGGCGGGATGGCCCCTTAATGGAGCTTAGATAGGCTGGAGCCTCATTGCCAAGCATGAGTGCCTGAAACTGTGGCAGTGTCATCCCTGACTAAACACTGTACTTTCAGATCTTGGGGCTCAACTGCCGCCATTTCTACAAGGCCTTTTCCAACTACCCACAAATTACTTGTTCATTTATTCAACAATCACTCACGGAGTGGGAGTATATTAACAAGCACCCTCCCCCGTGATCCAGTAACACTTGAATATATGTGAAAGTTGATGGTGGTGATTCCATTTTGTGATTCAGAGCCTGCCTTGTGCTGTCGTGACCACTCTAGGAATTTACCGATAGGCCAGAAGGAAGTTATTTGTTAAGAAGAAACAACCTGAAGATTGTACAAATGAAATTCTTTGCTAGAATGATGATAGGGTCTGAGCTGGTATGTGCTGGAAAAATGAGCTATAGGAATAAATTTATTCTCCACTCACACAGACACACACACACACATGTTTATATATACACTTGTTTTTACAGTGTTGGGAATGGAATCCAGGCCCTTGTACATGCTAGGCAAGTGCTCTACTATTGGGCTACATCCCAGCCCAATTTACAATAGTCATAATTTCCCTTCTTGACTATTTCCTTATCAACCTATCTTGCACACTAGTGCCAAGTTAATCTTCCACTTCACTTCCTACTAAGAAAGAAAACATGTTTAAAAGTTACTTGCATCATCGCTTGCATCAGGGATCTTTATTTTAGAGAGTCTATTAACTTCCTGAAATTATATTTAAACTTTGTCATTTTTCTTTGAAGCAGGTCCACTACTTTTGCTGAAGGAGATTCTCATTGTCCTAGTACTGTACTCATATTTCCATAGGCAGAGAGAGACACTTCAGTACTCTGGGAGATTTCTACTTCCTCTCTATCCTTCATTTGTCTCTCCCCACATGAGGCATAATAACTAAAACTATGATAGCCTGATTTCCATTGATCTGAATTCTGAGCCAGGTTAATATGTTCAAGGTTACTGCAAATAAATGACCTAACCTGTTGCTCCATTTTTTCTGTGCAAGTGACATTCTGTTTCCTGCTTCTGCAACCAGATCAGGATTTCTACCTGTAACTAAATGATTAATTCTGTCTGTTAAATAAAAATTTCAGGATGCCATTGTTTTGGACTAAGCTCCTTAACAGACCAGGCTAAAAATCAAAATGGGCTCACTCATGCTAAAATTCCATGGTCACCAGGCTGAAACCAAGTTATTCATCTGAACTTCAAAAACAACAGGATTAGAGAGATAACAGCCAGCTCTTCAAAACAGCTCAGTCTCAATTGGCATGATAATGAAGTTCCCTCTACTTTAATCTTTGCACAAAAACCCCCTGAAATACCTGATGTTAACCCCTCAGTTATCTTCCTGTTGTTCTCTTTGTCCCTCCCTTACAAAGAAAGTAACTTTGAGGAGCTGGGCCTGGTGGCACACAACTATAGTATTAGCACTCAGGAGGCTGAGGCAGGAGGATCGCCTCCAGTTCGAGGCCAACCTAGACCACATAGTGAGTTTGAGGCTAGCCCCTGAACCCAATAGTGAGAACCTGGCTCAAAAAAAAAAAGTAACTTTGAAATGGTCTGTTTTCTTTTGTTTTTATTTGTTATCTTCAAGTCCTCCCTTGTTTATAAAACCACTTTCTATAGAATTGAGAATAAGGCCAATTAAGATCATTAAACTAAGTTGCAGTCAATTTTTCCTTTGACATGTCTAATTTAGGAGGAAGGGGTAGGAAGTCCATTTTGGCTTTGAGGCTATTGTACATTCTCCAACATTAGCCTCCCTCATGTTAACACAATTCATACTTTGATTCCTATCTGATTCTGTGGACATTTTTCTATTGTTTCAGGATGTGGTTAATTACATTCCTTGCCCTTCTTCTCTACCATGTAGTTTGTTATTTAATGCTCAAGGGACCCATTATAAAACACACACACACACACACACACACACACACACACACACACACGCTCTTAACCTAAGAACTTATAGGATAAAGTCCTGCCTTCATCTGGGATTCCAGTTTACAAACATGCCACTCCACATTTATTCTCCACTGCCTCTCTTAACAAAAATGGATTCTGAGGGCTGGGGATTTGGCTCAGTGGTGCCACACCTGCCTCGCAAGCACAAGGTCCTGAGTTCAATCCCCAGTACCAAAAAAAAAGGACTTTGATTCAGTCCATTCCACCCAGTTGTATTCCAGCCCCTGGATCTCTACAGTACTTAGCTAAGTACTCCTTGAGGAGCACTCTCCACTCCTGTCAGTCCAAATTCTACCCATATTTCAATGCTAATGTCATCCTTCTCTGAAAACCCTCCTGGTCATCCTAGCAAGAATGTGAATTTATTTATTGTCTGTAGCATAAGTTAAGGTTAGTTTTTATCTTTCTTTGTCTACACATCTATTTTCCCACAATTGGATTTGTGAGTCCCTGGAGGGCATCGCTCATATTATCTGTCTTCATTCCCTCAGAGTGTAGCAGGAGTTAGAATCTCAATAAACATTTTTGGCTAGAATTTATCTTCTCGTATTCTTCCATTTGGAGCTCTAGTTTCCTCAGCTAGTGGTTTCAGGACCATGAAATGCCATTCATCAGCCATAAATAATGGCAATGGGCTATCTTATAAAAATACATTAACAGCTTTCATTTATCAAGTGTTTACTCTGCCAGGCACCTTCACTTCACCTAGATTAGTGCAGGGAATCCTCATCCCAACCCTTTTAGAAATGAAGAAATTGGGACTCAGAAAGCTTAGGTGATTTATTCCAGGTTCATCAGCCTGTTAGCGGCAGGATCAGGACTAAATTCTGGTCTGTCTGAACTTGAAAAGTAATGTTTCTTCACCTTGACAGCACAACGCAATCAGTTAGGGAACTTCAAAAAATACTGATGCTTGGGTTCCATCCCTGAGGACTCTGATATAATTAGTACAGGTACAGCCTGAACACTGGAAGTTCTCAAAGTTCCCCAGGTGAGGCAAACGTGCAGCTAGGGCTGGGCTCCCAACTTCTGTACTCCACAGCCTCCAGGATGGGGAAAGTGTCAGGAAGGCTAAGATGGGGAGAACAGCTATTTACTGATCTAAATCAGCCAAGCAAGGACTCAGAACTACTATGGAAATCAGTATGGAGATTCCTCCAAAAACTAAAACTAGAAATATCAAACTCAGTTATACTTCTCCTGAGTATATTCCCAAAAGAGTTAAAGACATAATACTATAGTGATCCATGCATATCCATGTTTACAGTGGCACCATTCACGGTAGCTAAGCTCTGGAAACAGCCTAGATGCCTATTACCACCCGAATAGATAAAGAACATGTGGTACAGATACACATGGAATATTATTAATCCATAAAGAATAACAAAATGATTTCATTTTCAGGAAAGTGGATGGATCTTCAGACCATAATGTTTTTCTTGAAATAAGTCAGACACAGAAAGTTAAATATTGCATGGTCTCTGTCACACGAGAACCCCAAAATGTAAATAAATTAAAAAGTTAAATAATGGAGAGATTGTAAGAAACAGGGAAGCCGACTTTTTGGAGATGGGGAAGAGAATCAGGAGGAGGATACATATACACAGTCTCCCAAAAAATGTATACACACTTCAGGAAAAGAAAAACTTGTATACATATTTTAATACAAATGCATTGAGACATCATGAGATTCATACAAGTTACCTTTGGGCTGTACAATTACAAGAGGTGCTCAAAGTGGTGGCCAGTAGCTTCCAGACATTTATTAGTATGGCAAACTGCTGGCTGGGTAACATTAGTCATTGAGATTGCTGCACATGCATTTTCAATTTCTTCTCTAAGGGTTGGCAGTGTGGTGGGGTTTGTGCAATATACAACATACTCTAGGGTCCCCATACGAGAGTAATACCATCTGTTGAAAAAGCATCATATTATTTTTCTTTTTCTTGAAGTGTGTATACATTTTTTGGTGGGACTCGGTATATATTCCCCAAAATGATGTATCACAAACATACACTAACAAATTTAAAAACATTTTTTTAAAAAAAGAACTTGGAGCCAGAAGTGTGAGATTAGGACAAAAACAGGTTCTCCTTAGAATGCCAGACAGGGGCCTATGGGACATGGGACAGGGGATCAGTCCAATTACATGGAACTCTCAAGGGACAGACTGAGCCCAGTTAGTAGCTGACTTTCGCAGACCCTTTCCCCATGCTGGATAAAAACTCATTTACAATGACCCCAAAGTTGAAACAAAAGGCACTTAGTACCTCATATTTTAAATTCTGAGGATTAGCAACTGTTAGGGTGGGCCACAACCTCACTGATCTTGCTGTAGAGTCCCCAGCTTTCTGCCCCAGTGGCCCAGCTGCAGTATGAGGTCTGATTTGGGGCTGTGTAGTATTTCCCTTCTCCCAAGCCAAGAGAGCCACTCATAGAAACAAGGGTTGTTGGAAATGATCCACCTTCTTATTGAGATGATGACCAATATCTAATTCTTTCCCTGAAGATTTCAAAGCCACTGCACTGTGTCTGACACTGCTAGGGCATAGAGAAGGCAACTTTAGGAGGGAGAGGGGCCTTGGAGGCTGTTGTGTGGAGGGGGCTGGGACAAGCTAGCTCCTCCTCAACTTCTCTTTGTGGGGATTGAACCCACGGAGTACTGAGCTACATCCCCAGCCTTCTTTTTTTAAAATTTTGAGATAGGATCTCAATAAATTGTCCAGAGATTCTCCTGCTTCAGCCTCCTGAGAAATTGGGATTACAGGCATGTATTACCATGCCCAGCTTCAACTTCCTGATTTTTTTTTTTTGAAACAGGGTCTTGCTATGTAGTTCACGCAGCCTTGAACTCACTATGTAGCCCAGGCCGGCCTCAAACTCACATCCATCCTGCGTGTGCCGCCATGCCTGGCTAACTTTTTGATTCGTGAAGAGAAAGATATACATGGCATATGCCTGCAATCCTGAGAATTGTCACTTCAAGCTGGAACCCTTCAAGCCCTTCTGACCACACCCTCACATTCAAGGCAGACTCTTTGTCCCAGTTGCCTTTGATGCCAAACAACACATTCTATCCATCCCTCAATGCCTGTTCTCATTCCTCATGGGAAGACTGTAGCCCCACTTATCAGATCCTCAGTTTGTGTGGTCCTACCGCAGTAAATTGGGCTTTAACCTGAGATCTTACATAAATGCCTCCTACCATGCATCATCTCAGTACGAGGGAATAAGTTATAGGTCAAAAAAAAAAAAGAATCATGTTCGACTCAGTTTATATACAGAACAATCTTTGCTTCCCTGATAGAAATCTAATCTTATGCAGATGTTAACTGTAGCCCTCGCCAAGAAAGGAATCTCTACCCCAAGCTTCTTGCTAAGTATCTGCATGGCTTATGACTTACTGGTAACAGGAATTCTGTTAATGTCGACACTAAAATTCTTTCTTAAGAACATTCACACAATGAATAGAACCAAACACTCAAGAGTTCATTTAGGAAGATTTTCAAACCAGGAGCAACACCATCCTTTAACCCAGTGCAGTTTCACAGTGCTACAAAAGCAATGCTAAAATGGTCTCATCAGGATGCACCAGGCCTGAGGATTTTCTGTACGGAAAGATGGGTGGCAGGAAGAGCAAGGCAACCTTGTTAAGTTGATATGAATTTGCAAAAACAGCATAGCCATCATTTATAATCTCTTCTTCTTAGATGAAAACATTGCCTAACCCAAATCCTCTTAATGCAAGGGGTTTGTTTCAGGGAGCTTCTTGTATTTTAAATAAACAAGGTGGTTTTGTATCAAATCGTGATGCTTTCCAGCTAGTTGGGTCACCTTAGAACATGGCATCATTCCAAAGCAATGTAAACATGGTGGGAGTGCAATTGAGGTCGACACTCATGTTTGTCCAGCCCAGGATTCTTTTGTGGGGAGGAAGCAAAGAATCAGTGCGGAAAGGGGTAACTGTCTTCCTTTAGTGTTAGCACCCAAATGATAAGAGTGTTCAAGACATATTCACATTCTTTTAGTGGTCTACCCAGTAACCAATGAATGCATGTGAATATGTTTTTAAATGATCACATGTCGAGCTTAAATAGTAAAGTAAAATTAGCCAGAATTGTACTTGCTTCCATGCTCTTGAGTACAAAGGCTTTGACTCACTACTTAATCTTGACATCTGGTTTCCAGATACTACTAATGTTTTTACTGACTTTGACATAGTACTGTCCTATCTTCTTCATCTTTAGCTTCTTTGTCCTCTATTGCTGTGAGTGTTAAACTTGATGAAGCTTCTTCATCTCCTTTACAGTATAACTGAGGGTAAATGGACATTGGCACCATTGGGGGAAGCACTGGGGAATATTTATTATATATTCTTTAGGTAGCATTTTGGAGTTCTTCCCAAGAGTACCCACCCAGCCTTACCTTCAATTGCTGTGCTTTGGATTAGTGAACTGACTTAGATCTGGAAACTGAGAAAAGTACCTTTTTATTTCTTAGTTTTTTGTTTTTTTTTTTTGAGACAGAGTCTTGCTATGTAGTTCAGGCTGGCCTTGAACTCACTATGTAGCCCAGGCAGGCCTGGAACTCATTATAATCCTCTTGCCTCAGCCTCCCAAGTGCTGGGATTACAGGCATGCTCTACCTTGCCTGATGGAGACATTTTTTTTTTTTTTGGTACCGGGATCGAACTCAGGTCCTTGCGCATGTGCGGCAGGTGGTGAAACCACTGAGCTAAATCCTCAGCCTTGGAGACATTTCTGATAAGGACACAAGTCTTGTTGGATTAGGGCCCACCCTAATGACCTCATGGGATTTAAAAGACCTTATCTTAGTCCTTCTTTACATTTTCAGTTTCTCACAGCGAGACAAGGGAAACAAAGCTTTGTAAATAAGGAGGGGAAGAGGGGTTGAAGGGAGGGGAGGGGAATTGGTGAAAAAAGAAGAATCAAGATATGTACAGGTACAAATTCCCTGTGATGAATGTTATTCATTGTATATATCTAAATAGTACCAAAAAATAATTAAACATAATAAAAGATTTTATCTCCAATTTGAAGGTTAGTACTTCAACATATAAATTTAGAGGAGGATGCAATTTAACACATAACAAAAGCCATTATGGCAATTACTTCAGTCTTGCCTAGGCCATTTAAATATTATCATTTGGCTTCTGTATTCTGGAATCCCACCTACCCCTTGATACCAGGGCCTCCAATCTCACCACATCATCTCCTACTGGCAATCCTGCTTTGCAGAAAACAACCTTGTGTGTGTGTGTGGGGGCGGGTAGGGTGGGAATACTGCCCGGGGCTTGCATGTGTTAGACAAGTGCTTTCCCATCAAGCCACTGATCCCAGAAAAGCAAGTGAAGCTGCTCACCAGTGCATTCCTGGGGAAGGGAAATGTGCTCAGAATTTTCCCAGGGAACATGGTCAGTTGGTAGTTCATCTAATCATAACTCCATCCTAACATTGCTGCATCCCTGACATTGTGCAATTTCAGACTCCTTTCCCAATGTCTAGTAAGTTCTGGCATGCCCACTTCATCTGTAGGCCACTGTTTATTCTCCTCATTGCTCTATTCCCTAGCTTCAAACCCATCTAGCAATGTGGTAGCACTGGTTCTATGGGTCCTTACCAGGCCATTAGACCTTAGTCATAGGAGAGTGTTCCTATGTCCACACTTCTTCTCTTCTTGGTAAAAGCTAAGAATCCTAATGTAGGGGCAGTCCCAGTCCCAGTCCCAGTTTTGGCCTCAATTACAGGCTGAGTGCTGCTCCTTCTCTGCCATACTCAGTGAGTATGGCAAAGTCAGCTGGGAAACCACTATAGTATTAATGGAAAATTCTAGGAATTCTCAGGGATTCTCAAGAGCAAATCTTGGTCCCTGAAGAACACGAGGATGGGATGGATGATCTCTTGCTTCATGATGAGGTAGGACAAGTCTATGAGAAGGTTTTATCACTTAAATGTGAAGTGTCCTTCATGTATTGAAGGATTGATTCCCGGTACAGCAATGTTCAGAGCCTAGAGAGGCAATGGGCTCACAGCTGAGTGGGCTCTCAGGAGGTAGGGTCCATTCAGGGGAAGCAGGTTCCTTGTCCCCTGCCCCTTACTTCCTCTCTCTCTCTCTGCTTCCTTGGTGCCACAACACGAGCAGCCATTCTGCACTACACTCTGCCACAATGATGTTCTGCCTTTCTACAGGTCTGAAAGCAATGGAGCCAGCTAAGCAATGGACTGGGACCTCTGAAACTGTAAGCCAAAATAAATCTTTCTCTCTTTAAGTTGTTTATTTCAGATCTTTTATCACTATGACTAAACTGTGGTTAACACAGAAGGCTTTGGAGGACTACCTTAATTCCGCCCAGAGCTCAGATCTTCCCTGGATCTGCCCCCATGGACCTTTCTGGTGGTTGTATCACCTTCTGCCACTTACCCACTATGCTCTTCATTGCCACGCTCTTACTGTCCCTACAGACAAGTTGCCTAATTCATTCTGCCCCTTACTTGACTCTTGCTTTATTGAGTCCCCTCTTCTCCACACCTGGGACCCTGCCCTAATCCCAATCCCCTGCCCTCTGTAGCCCACAGACTGCAGAGGCCCTGCCCCAGGGCTCAGTAGAGCCTGTTTTCCTCTACCTGCAGGGCTGGTTTCTGGGTTTTAAGGCAGTTAAGATCATACTGTCACATAATCAAATGAGGGACATTTAGAATTTACAACCCTTGCTGTACCCAGAGATATGGTGAACCTCATTCTGGGCCCTGGGATTAAGACTGCAATAGTACCTGCCCTGCAATTTGAGTGGAGGGCTGCCTTATTTATTCACCCTAAACCAGGCAAATATGGAATGAGCCACTGGGGGCAATAGCGATTTCGTTTTAGTAAATTATAATTATCTTGATTTTTTTTTAATAGCAAGACATTTATTAGTACATTTTAGACTTACATATTGACAACAAGCATCATAGGGAATTTGCACCTGTACATGACACATCTTGCCCCTTTTTTCCCATTCCCCCCTCCCCTCAACTCCCTCCCCTCCCTATGTACAAAGGCTTTGTTTCCATTTTTCCCTTCTACTTTCTTCTTTTCTTGTCCCTTCCTTCCTTTCTCTCTCTGTCCTTCCTTGTTCCCCTTCCCGATTTCCCAATATCTATTATACACTTTAGTCCTTATTTCCATTTTCAGTTTCTCACACCAGAGAAACAATTTAAACATGTGTGTCTGATTTATTTTACTTAAGAGAATGGTTTCAAGGTCCATCCATTTAGCTATAAATGTCTGAAGCTCATCCTTTATGGCAGTGTAATACTCCATTATATAAAAAATATGTCTTCTTTATCCACTCCTCAGTTGATGGGCATTTGGGCTATTTCCAAAGTTTGGATCGAACTCGGGTCCTTGCGCTTGCAAGGCAGGCAGCAAAACCACTGAGCTAAATCCCCAGCAAAGGCTATTTCCAAGATTCAGCTATTACAAACAGTGTTGCTATGAACATGGGTATGCATATATCACTGTGGTATGATGCTTTTAATTCTTTTGGGAAGATACCAGGAAGGAGAACAGCTGGGTCAAATGGAACCTAGTTTTAGTTTTTTGAGGAATCTCCACACTAATTTCCACAGTCTACACGCCCACCAACAGTAGAGAAGGGTTCCTTTTCCCCACAGCCCCTCCAGCATTTGTTAGTATTCTGACTTCTAACACAATACTTTTGGATGTTTTTGGCTTTTATATAAAGCAAATCAAGCGTAGAGGTTTTTTTTTTGGTTGTTGTTGCCGCATTTTTTCTTTCTTTTTTTTTTCTTTTTTGAAGTGCTAGAGATTGTTAAGCAAGTGCTCTGCTACTGAGCTATATCCCCAGACCTGTATTCTTTTGTTTTTGTCATCTTTGTTCAATATTATGTTTCTGAGACTGACCCATATCTATATGTGTAACTGTAGTGCATTTATTTTCATATTTATTATTCCATTATGTGATTATATGTAGTTCATTCTACTTTTCATGACCATTTGGGTAAGTATCCTGTTATTGGCTATTACAAAGTGTGTTGCTATGGGATTATGGGTGAAGTTCACTGGAAGCTCTGGTTTTAATCCCCAGTACCAAAAAAACCAATGTGTTGCTTTGAATATTCTCATATATGTATATTGGTAAACATATGCATAAATTCCTGTTAGGTATAGACTTTGGAATAGTGTCGTTGTGTTATAGGAAATGAATTTATTCAGATTCTTCAAACAATTTTTGTAGGTAGTTGAAACCGGTTTATATTTTCAACACCAGAGTATGAAAATCCTGGCTGTCTCACAATCTCACAAACCAGCCATTCCAGTGGGTTTGTGGTGATGTCACATTGTGGATTTAATTTGCATTTTCCTGATGAGTAATGAAACAATGTACATTTTAATGTGTTTATTTGTCATTTAGAAATACTTGCTCAAGTTTTCTGCAAATATGTCTACTCTTTTTGCCAGTTTTGTTTTTGTTTTTGCCTTTCAGTGCTGGAGATAGAACCCAGGGGCTCACACATGCTGAGGAAATGCTGGATCACTAAGATGTGTCCCAGCCCCAGTGTTCTTATTTACAGTTATTTTTTTATATGTATTTTTTTGATATTAAATTCTTTTATTGGTACATTGTAGGTATACAACACAATTACATTTCTCATTGGGAA
>NW_004624798.1:0-11021 GCF_000247695.1 Heterocephalus glaber
TGGGGGTGCTATTGGCACCCGTGTGGCTCACCTCCTCTGAGCTGGGAGATGTGGGACAGGGGCCGGGAGCGGCGGGAGGGATGGTGGCCCAGAAGCCCCTTCCTCTGGGCCCTGAGTGGTGGGCTGGATGGTGGCCCAGAAGCCCCTTCTGGACCAGGAGCAGTGGGACGGTAGCTCAGAACCCCCTACCTCTGGGCCGGGAGCGGCGGGACAGATGGCGGCCCGGAAGTCCTTTCCTCTGGGCCAGGAGTGGCGGGAGGGATGGTGGCCAGGCACAATCTCTCAACAGTGTTTTTGAGAGATCTAGGAATTGTGTATGGAAGTTAATTCATTTTTTTGCTATATAGTATTCAATATATATCAATTTTTATTTACCTTGGATAAACTGCGTTATTGACCAGCTTCCCCATATCTGTACCCTTTGTTTATAATTTTTCACTGTCTTTCCACAATGGGTATGGTGTAACTCTCTGCCATAGGTTTGGCAATGTGAGTTGTTTTGGCTAAGAAGACAACAGCAAAAGTGATTCAGTCTTGCAAACAGTGCTTGGAAGATTGAGCTCTTGTGTCACCACAGTCACCAGGAGACAAGGATGTTCAGACTGATCAGGCAGGATGAAAGACGTGAGCAGCGCCTCCGTTGGTCCCCAGAGACTAGCCTAGACTAGCTGGCCACAGGGTCATGAGTTTAAAAAAAAAAGGTTGTTCTGAAAGACCCAGAGATTGATGTGGCTTTAGTTAATTGACTGTACCCTTGATAGACCCTGGTGTGGTCTGTTTGGGCTTAGTACCATAATGTTCATAGGAACATCCTTGTATGTGCCTTTTGGTGCACATATCTACAGTTTTCCAAACTGCTGAGCAACTTACAAATTACTAAAAATGGACGTCTGTATGCAGTTTGCCTTACTAATTGTATTATGATACCATACATGCATAGAGTAAGAGTAGCATTTCTGTGCCTTTGTTTTCATTTAAGCCTTTGGAGAGATTTATAGTCATTGCAGATGATCATTCCTAAAGCACAGGTGAGTGGGAGCTGCGTCTTTAACTGTGTGTGCAGCTGCTGTCTTTCCTGAATTCATGGGGCTTAGAAAGCCAGGGGCATTGTTGCCTGGTGGGACCTAAGTTGTGTTTCTTTCTCTCTGCCCCTACAAGCTAAGCTGGACCCACTTTGAACTTGTTCCCCAGTTGGTGCCCTTGTTAGGGCTATGCATCACTCACATGCTTCCCTCAGACGACCATTTCAACTATATATCACCCAGGGGAGCCAGGGTGCTCCTAACATATTGCTCTTATACATCAACAAAGTGAGCTGCAGCTGTGGTAATCTATTTGTGTAATATACCACTAGGGTGAGGCATATTGAAAGGGCAAAGCTGGTGGATCTGTGAACTGTGGATATCTAGGAGTTGGGTCAAGAGAGTAATGCAGATTTCAGGTTGGACTGATGTGTCTGTGAATGGTATTTTGTGATGTAAAGTTTACCTCAGATTTAGAAAGTAATTTAATATGGGTGACAGCTGAGGTCAGGGCTAAGAGAGGTCGACATGGAAGATGCCCAGAGCTCTTGGAAGATGTATTTCAAGGATAAATTACTGTTCTTGATACTTTTATTTCATTCTGTGATATGTCAGTGGGGGTGCCAGAAGATTGGCCTGGAAGGAAAGTTTTGCACATAAAGCAGAACGAGCTTGCTCTGCTGGCTGCCAGGTGAATAAATTTGAGAGGAGCATGGCCTCGAAGGCTCTGTTGCCATCTGTTTTAGTTGGTCAGAGCTGCATTCTCAGGGTCTTGCTCTTGACCTAATGTTTATGTAACAAAGCAGTAGTTGCAATGTATGAATTATTCACAGTTTCTGTGAGACCTGGAGAGTAGAATATAGTGTTTGGGCAGAGGAAAAAGCGGTACAGAAAGGTGCAGTGACCAGAACCCAGTTGGTGTCCAATGAGGACCCAAATCAGCAGACACATGGCTACCTTTGTTGCTCGGGAAAGAAGGATATGTACTGTACTACAGGCATACCCAGAGCTTTGACTAGGCATGGAAAGAATTTTCTGGTGATTCTCAAGAGTGGTCCACAACTTTATTAATACAGTAGCCTTCTTCTGCAGTTTGAGTTACCCATAGACAATCATAGTCTGATAATATTACTATTTGTCTTGACTCTTTCAAGAAAGACCATATTTTCATAACTACATCCCATTTCTTTGTTAATTTTTTTTATTTTGAGACACAGTCTTGCTAAGTGGCTATGTTACCCACGCTGGGCTTGAACTTGAGATTCTGCCTCAGCCTCCCAGACCACTGGGATTAAAGGTGTGCACCACTGAAACCCTGGCTTTCACATAACTTTTATTACAGTATATTGTTATCATTGTTCTCTTTTATTATTAGTTATTGTTAATCTCTTAATGTGCCAAATTTATAAATTAAACTGTAGTACAGGCATATATGTATAGGAAAAAAACATGGTATATATTAAGTTTGGTACTATCCATGGTTTCAGTCATGTACTGGAAGTCTTAAAATGTATTCCTCAGTGGTAAGGGGACACTACTGTACAAAAATACTGATAACTATCACTTATGAAATACTTTCTTTAATTCACTTAATTCTCACAGTAGTCTTATGAGTTAGGTGCTGTTATTGTCTGCTTTAATGTGGAGAAAAGTGAAGCACTGAAATGTTGAGTGACTTGCCCAATCTCACACTGCTAGTAAATGATGAAGAACCAAGTTTATCTGGATCCATGCATTCTGTTTTTGACCATCAAGGGCAGAGTCTCTAGTCTGGATGCCCATCTACTACCTGGGTAGTTTTTCAAAAATAACAATACCTAGTGGACTTCAAGCAAAAATAAACATAAAACAATTATAGTGCAGGACCTTATACACCTCTATCAGAAATAGGTCAACTAAACAAACAAACAAAAATCAAATATCAGAGTTGAACCACACCTTTGAGCAAATAGACTTACTAGGTATCTACAGTGTTCCACCCAACAACAACCGAATACTCATTCTTCACAAGAGCACATAGAACTTTCTTCAAAATAAATTGTATATTAGTCCATAAAGCACAAATAAGTAACAAAAGAATCAGAATCGTCTCATGCATATCATCAGATCACAGTGCAATGAAAACTGAAATCAGTGGCAGAAGAAACCAAAGAAATTGTGCAAACACATGGAAATTAACTATACACTCTTGAATAATGAGTGAGTCATAGAAGAAATTAAGAAATTAGACAGTTCCTAGAATCAAATGATAATGCCAGTACAGCATACCAGAACTTATTGGACACAATGAAAGCAGTCCTACGAGGAAAGTTTATAGCCATGAGTGCCCACTTTAGAAAAACATAACTGACCCTAAATCACTTAATGATGCACCTAAAGACATAAGAACAGTCAAAACTCAGTATAAGGAAGAAAATCATAAAGATCAGAGTGGAAATTAATAAAAATTGAGACTAAAAAACAAAGAATCAATGAATTGAAGAGGTTCTTCCAAAGAATAAACAAAATAGACAAACTCTTAGCTAATCAAAAAAAGTAAAGACCCAAATCAATAGAATTCGATATAAAAAGGCAAAATCACAATAAACACTGCTGCATATCAGAAGATTATTAGTAGCTCTTTTGAAAACCTGTACTTCAATAAAATGGAAAATCCAGAAGAAAGGGGTAGATTCCTAGATATACCTGAATTACCAAAACTGAACCAAGAAGATATAAAAACCCTGAAGAATCCAATAACAGGCAATTAAAGTGAGGCAGAAATAAAATATTTAACAACTAAGAAAAGCCCAAGACCAAATAGATTCACCGCTGAATTTCACAAGAACACAAGAGCTTTGGGAAAAGTCTGACAAAATACTGTACCTCTCAAACTCTTCTTTTTTTTTTTGTACTGGGGGATCGAACTCTTCTGGACCTTGTGCTTGCGAGGCAGGCAGTGGAACCACTGAGCTAAATCCCCAGCTCAAACTCTTTAATGAAATTAAAAAGGAAGAAATACTCCCAAACTCATTCCAGGAAGCTAGCATTGCCCTGGTTCCAAAACCAGATGAGTACCCAAGTGAAAAAGAAAACTAGAGACCAACCACTTTAATGAACATAAATGGAGAAATCCTCAACATGATTCTGGCAAATGGAATACAAAAATCATCAAAAAGATCACATACTCTGACCAAATAGACTTCATCCCAGGGAGGCAAGGATAGTTCAACATATGCAAATCAATAAAGTAATACACCACATAAACAGAAGTAGGGACAAAAATCATGATAATCTGTATAGATGCAGAAAAGGCCTTTGACAAAAATCTAACATCCATGATAAAAGTCTAAAGAAAATAGGTATAAAAAGACTTTAGCTTAACAGTATGAAAGGCATTTATGACAAACCTACCACCATCATATTAAATGGAGAAAAGCTGAAAGCTTTCCCTCTAAAATCAGGAAAAAGACAGATGCCCACCCTCACCACTCCTGTTAATCACCACCCGAAACATTAGAGTAATCAGTCAAGAGAAAGAAATATAAAAAGGAATGTACAGGAAAGGAAAAAATCAAGTTATTTCCACATGACATAACACTCTACATAGAAGACCCTAAAAATTCCAAAAGACTCCTAGAATGAATAAATTCAGCAATGTAGGAGGATAAAATCAACATGCAAAAATCAGTACTGTTCCTGTACACCAATAATGAACCCACTGAGAAAGAAATTAGGAACATAATACCATTCATAATAGCTTCAAGAAAAATACTTAGGAATAAACCTAACTAAGAAAGTGAAAGACCTCTACAATGAAAACTACAGTACTCTGAAAAAGGAGATTAAAGAGTACATCAGAAAATGAAAAGACACCCTTTGTTCCTGGGTAGGCAGAAACAGTATTGTCAAAATGGCTTTACTTCCAAGACTGATATAGTTTCGGTTTTGTTTTGTTTTGTTTTGGTACCGGGCATTGAACTCAAGACCTCTCGCTTGCCAGGCAGGTGCTGTGCCGCTGAGCTTCATCCTGGCCCATCTGATATACAGATTTTAATTAGGTCATAATCAAAATACCAACAACATTCCCCACGGAAACAGAGAAAATAAAATCCTAAAATTCATATGGAACTAGAAAAGACCCATATAGCAAGGGCAATCTTGGGCAACAAGACCAAAGTAACTGTCAAAATCCTAAACTTCAAGTTATAATACAAAGCTGTAGTGAAACAAAACAAAACAGCATGGTGCTGACACAAAAAATTTGGACCAATGCAACAGAACAGAGGATCCAGAAAAAGACAAAAACAACCCAGGTACCATCAACCATCTGATCTTTGAAAAAGTGGTCAAAAGCATACACTGGAGGAAAAATAGCCTCTTTAGCAAATGGTCTAGGAATATGGGATATACACATGCAGAAGATTGAAACTAGACCCATAATACTCAGCATATATTAAATAAAAATCAGAATGGATTGATGACCTAAATATTAAAACAAACAATGTGCTGGAAGATAAAATAGGTGAAACTTTTTTTTTTGGTACCAGGGATCGAACTTGGGACCTTGCACTTGCAAGGCAAGCGGCAGAACCACTGAGCTAAATCCCTGGCCCGTGAAACTCTTGAAGTAGTAGTAGTAGGCATAGGCTAGGACTTTCTAACAGAACCCCACTGCATAAGAAATAACATCAAGAATCAACAAATGGGATTATATCAAATTAAAAAGCTTCTGCACAGCAAAAGGGAAACAACAGAGTGAATGGAGAACCTACAGAATGGGAAAAAAATATTTGCCAACCTCAACTCAGAGTACTAATATCTAGAATATATAAAGAAATCAATAGAATTATACCTCCCTAAAATAAAAGACCCAATTTTTTAAAAAAGGGGCAATGAAATGAACAGACATTTCACTGAGAAAGAAATACAAATGGCCAATAAATATATGAAAAAATGTTCCACACTGGTCATTAGAGAAATGCAAATTAAAATGATGAGGTTCTATCTTACTCCAGAAAGAAGGACTACCATCAAGAAATCAAATAATAACAAATGCAGGTGAGGAAAGGGGAACCCTTTTGTACTGGTGGGAGTGTAAACTAGTACAATCACTATGGAATTCAATATGACAATTCTTTAAAAAACTGAAAACTAGAAATTTTGTTCCACCCAGCTCGTCCCCGTCTAGGTATCTTCACAAAAGAGTTAAAGACATCATATTACTGTGATACTTGTATACCCATGTTTATGGCAGCACAATTCATAATAGTTAAATCTTGGAAGCAGCCTATATGTCCATCACCAGATCCATGGGTAAAGAAAATGTGGTGTTTATATACAAGAGAGTACTATTCTGCTATAAAGAAGGATAAAATTAGTCATTTGTAGGAAAATGGATGCACTATGAGGTCATAATATTAAGTGAAAGAAATCAGACAAATTTAAATATAGAAAGGTATAGCTTACTAAAAATACATATAAAGAGGAAAATAAAAGATAATAGGAAACAGGCAGTAGACCTTTCGCAAATGGCAAGGGGACCAAGAGATGGAGGGAGAGGAGGGGAAGCTAAGGGCACCTAAAACAAATTTCAGACACGCTATGTACATGTATCAACAACCCACCACAAATGTGATTGCTATTCACTGCAGGCACACCTGGGCAACACTGCAAAACCCCAAGCCCCTTCCCAAGCAAAAGAGGCTTCTTTCTTCTGTCTTATATGCAGGCACAAGTCAAGAACCGCACCCTTAGAACAGGTTCTCACCGTGTTCTCAGCCACCATTGGCAGCACCTGGGACCTTGTTGGAATCCATACTCCAGGGCCTCACCGCAGACCCACTAAGAAACCTGGGTGGGGATTCTGACTCAGGATGAGGAAGCCTTATGGAAACATTAAGTTTTGAAGCTGAAAATGATAAATAAGACATTGTATCTGTCTGTATTTTATACCCTGGAAAGAGGACAAAGAGTCACACAGCTTCCCTTCAAGTTCTAATTCTCTTCTTCCTATTGACCTGTCCACCACTGGGCAGCCTTGTGGTAGATGGACGCAAGGACAGCCATGACTCCTCCCCTCTATGCAAGTCATGCTTCCTGTGAAGGGTTGGACTCGATTTACCTTCTGTGTTACTTGCTATGGCTGCTGTAACAAAGTGCCCCACACCAGGTGACTGGAAACAACAGAAGTTTATTGTCTCCCAGTTCTGAAGGCCAGAGTCAGAGGACAAGGTATCAGTAGGGCTGCGTTTCCCTTGAAGGTGCAGTTTCTGGTCTGTCTTCTGGCAGCTGGGTAGCAGATTCCAGCCTTTACGTGGCATACACCTATGTGCACATTTATATCCAATTTCTCCCTTTATAAGGACACCAGGCATATTGGGTTAGGGAGCCTCTGGCCCTACCAGGACCTCATCTTAACTAGTAACATCCATAGCAACCTTATTTCCAATGAAGAGCACAGTCTGAGGTCCTGGGGGTTAGGACGTTTAACAGCTGATTTTGGGGCACCAAATTCAACTCATAACTCCTCTCAATGAATCTGAGCTTCAAGCCCTTAGTTGGTTGTTTTTCCAGTTGTACTGAGGATTGAACTCAGGGAGCACTGAGCTACATTCCTAGCCCTTTTTATTTTTATTTCAAGACATGGTTTTAGAAGAGGAACAGAGGATAATTACATGGAGAACAGTGATGGAAGAGAAAGTGCTTAAACGCACAAAGCCCCCTCCTTGGTGGTGAGTCACGATCACAACCATGGTGATGATCGCCCACCGTACTGAGGCCCTACTGTGGCCCAGGCACTGTGCGTTTCCTCCTCACAACAGCCTTGAAGCAGGCCCTGTCCTCGTCTAACTTCACAGATCGGAGGCTGAGGCCCACCACACAGCCAAGGCCACACAGTGATTAAGTGGCAAAGCGGGCATGGGCACCCAGGGATTCTGGCTCCAGAACCTGTGCTGTCAGTCACGAGCCGCGCTGCCCTGTGCAGCTACAGACCAGCAAAATGGACATCCACACTGTCCCTCACACCACTGTGGAGCTTTAAACTTAGCAATTAGGCATGGCGTGTGCTGCAGTAAAGTCGACTCCAAGGGCCCAGGCATCAGGGTGGTGACTGTTCCCCCAAGGGACACCTCCAGGATGACCAAGTGGGCCGGGGTCTGCTGTCTCCTCCCCCTGTTGTTGCTGTACGAAATCCTTTATGGGGTCCCCCCCGCCCTGCCTTGGTGACGGCCTGGGAGCAGCCTCTCCCACAAGCAGCCACAGCCCTCTAAGGAGCCGCCTCAGGCGGGCAGGGAGCTGCTCAGACTTGATGGGGAAAACTCAGATGGCAGGAGGTCGGCCGGCAGGGCTGGGATGGGAAACGCCTGCAGCTGACGCCCTCATCCCTCAGCTTCATCCTGGTTGCCCGGTTCTGTAGCCCACTCCGTAGAGACAGAGGGGCTGTTTTTAACCTGGTGTCCAGTCCACGTCCTTCAAGGTGCAGGCAGAGGTGACCAGGTCTCGCCTCCAGGGAGTGAGAGGGGCTCATCTCTTTTCCCACAGCTGCTACACCACAGTCCTCCTTCCCCAGGAGGGGGGGCTCCCTGCTGCCCCATACTCTTCCTGTGAGAGCTTCCCACCAGGTCCATCTGAGCTCAGGTTCCTGGCCAGGCCGCAGTAACAGCCCTCCTCAGAGGCACCCAGAAGCTCAGAGTCTCAGCCGGGAAGAGGCCCAGGGCTTTGTCACCAGTCTGGTTTCTAACTTTGCTCCTTCCTTCCCTGGGCAACAAGGATGAGCCAACCTTGCTGGGCAGCAAGGTGCCAGGGGCATGGGGAATCACCTCCGCTGAATACCATCCCTTGGCCTTGAAGTGCCAGACTTTGGGTCTGTCTGTGACCATGACTCGGCACTCCAGCTCCTGCCTGTCCAGTTTTGTTCCCAGTGTGCACAGCAGGGCCAGCACTATGTGGGTTGCAGTGAGGTCACACACCCTGCTCCAAAGGCTCACAAGCCCTTTCTTCTTCTTAACCTGAACCTTTCGAGTAGCTCACGAGATGCCCGTTCCGGGGACACACAGGCTGCTGCCAGTGAGTTTTCACCTGTTTCCCTGCACTCTGCCTTGCACCAGCAGCCCCAGAGTTGGGGAGCTCAGGAGCCCAGTTCTGAGGAAGCTCGGTGGTCCCTCCGCCTCCCTCTTTGCTGCTCCAACATCCACTGTCATCAGCCCCGCTGTCTGGACTCCATTCAGAGTGGTCACATTATATTGTGATTTGTTCCCATAGCTTCCTCTTCCTAGCTCTGCTCCCTTGTAAGCTTGGACTCAGACGGGAAGTCGATTTCAGGCTCCATGTGCTGTGCTGGGGAGCCTAAGGCCAGCGCAGGGCCCAGGGAAGGGTGGGCAGTGTCTGCTGCTCCATGGACCCACACTGCTGCCTGGGAGGCTTCCTCTCCTTAGAGGTTTCCTTCCGCTCCCTCAGAGGAAAATAGAAAGTTGTGAAGAGTGTCTAAGTCCTTTCTTGTCTCTCCTGTGAGTGAATACAAGATGAATTCTATTTGAAATAAAAAACAGGCCAGAAATTCCAGTGTCGCACCAGCAGTGTCTCTGTGCAAGCACCCACCAGTCTGCGTCGTGCTGCACTTGGCACTGACACTGAGCCCTGAGAGAGTCCCTCCTGGTTCTGTGGGGCTCACCTCTGGGGCTCTCACCTGTGGGGCTGGCGGATTCTACACCTGCCAGGGACTCCGTGAAGCCAAGGTCCATGGGCTGTAAGGGTCTAGTGCAACTACAGATGGAAGGCAGTCTTGCTTTAGACCTGCTCTGGCCAGGACTACAGCCCTTCTGGCAGCTCCAGGAATAACACTAGTTAGAAGAATCCCAGTCTGAGAAAGGCAATGCTTGCTCTGTGCTCATTCTTCAAGTAGAACCTTTAAGAGTCCCAGTGCCAGTAGTTTCAGATCACAGCCTCCAAGGCAAGAATTTGTCCTCTCCAGGCTCACCCTTTTAAGGCTCGAATTTGAAAGGAACCCAGGCAAAACTCTCCCTGGCATTCTACCCTGTGTACTGCACTGAGAGGGGTGGGAGGGATCAAGACAAGGCACTGATATGACAAAGTTGTTCCTGTGTATTTCTGAAGTACTAAGGGAAGTGGAGAGAAGGTGACCTTTGCTCTGTTCCACCTGCGGGCCATGAGAGGAGATAGGGCAGCCAGCAGCTGATCCAAATGTTGCTGCCCTGACTGGTAACTGATGTCATCTGCATCTATCACAAGACTGCGGGAGCAGAGAGGGGTGGTCTCTCTGTGGTTTGGGGTAATAGGGGAAGAACTGCCTAGCCAGAAAATAATCAGCCTTGAAAACTAGAGATCAAAAATGCCAGTCACAGCTGGGTGTGGTGGCACACACCTGTAATCCCAACACTTGGGAGGCTGAGACAAGAGGATTGCCATAAGTTCAAGGCCAGCCTAAACTACATAGGGAGACCCTGTCTCAAAAAACAAACAAAAATGCCAGCCCCAGGCAGCCTATCCTTGCCTCACTCACCATCACTATTCTTACTTGGTGGCTACTCTGTAAGGCAGATAAGACAAGGATAGGACGATTGGGGCTGGCACTTTTGGTCTGTAATTTTCAATGGTGATTATGCTCTAGCTAGGGGGAAATGCAGTAGATTTAAATTCACATGCTCAATGAGTAAAAGAGCAGAGAAAGGAGAAAAGGAAAGAAACATCAGCGCCCCAGGCCCTCGGTGATGACACTGGCCGAGCATTTGAACAGATTTGTGTCATTTAATAGGCACCATCCTAGGGCAGGTTTGTCTAACCTCTTTCCCTTCCTTCCCTACCTCATTCCCCATCTAGTCCCAGCCCTTCAAGTACTAGAGGAACCAGGAGTTGGTCCACCAGGAGCAGTTTGAGGGAGAGACAGAGACAAACACAGAGACAGACTAACAATAGAATATCAACAAGTGTATCAAGGGAGCGTTGGTGGTGTAGGGGGTGGGGGTGAGTGGGGCACAAGTCAGGAAAATACAGTGTCAG